>CM076584.1:1106235987-1106592186 GCA_034641835.2 Pinus albicaulis
GCCAAGCATAGGAGAGGTATACCTTTAGCCTCTCAAATAGTAGGTTTCTTCCAACTATCTGAAAGGCTTAACAGGTGTCCATGGATCAACAATATACTTACTTTTGCTTCCTCAATAGCATTTGGGAGGATTGAAAAATAGTCAAAAGTGCGGTGATTCCATTTGCAATGACTAAACCTTAAACCTGCAATTTCTTCCTCTCTGCCCATATGGAGATGAATTTGTCTGCTCTTCTGGAAAAGAGTTTGAACATGGTGTATCCTGGCATGATAGTCTCGCAACTAATTGATTTAGAGGTCAGGATGTATGTAGGATGCGGAGGACTTGAGTGAACTACCATACTAAGGAGGAGAGCATTAGTATTGAAACTGGGTATTGCTTCTCCAGTGAACACTTGATTACTTACTGTAATGGGTTTTACATATTAAAATTGTATTCATACTAAGAGAAGCCAAAATAATAGAGATTAAATTTTCTAGATCCAAACACCCAATTTCCATAAAATCAAGAGAAAATTGGGTTAAAACAGTTTATCAAATAGATATTTCAAAAACTAATGTCAGGAACAAGAACTGTAAGCTACTTAAACCCTAACAAGAACTTTTGAATTGGATGTTCATGGAATGTTGTCCACCCCATCTTAGTTAGATTGGAATTACACCTTGCAATTTGATAAGAGTTTGTATTACCTGATGAACAAAATGCAACTTTAATTGCAACAAAAAAAAAGGCAATCCTCTTGCAGAGTCCATAAAGGTGGTAGTTCTATATGGCCAGGCTTCACTTGAAAAAACATGTCTGCCATTACATTTCTAGTTTGCTCTGCCAGATAGAGCTTAGGCAAGGATGAAATGCATGCTCAAGAGTTCAAATTTCAGGGCAAAAACTTGAGAAATTTAAAGAAATTGCACCTAAAATTCTCAGTAACACCTACCTTCATTGGAAATGGCACTTTTGGTATATATAAATAGTAGTAAAAATGAATAGATGAGAAATAAAGGAAGAAAAACTGGACCCAATGCCTGGCTTGGACCTGCAAGATGAGAAATAAAGGCACGTTGATAGGCCATCTCACATATACCTGTCAGGACAATGCAATTTTATGGCAAACAACAACACATTGATCATGGGTTCAAATCAAATTAACTGACCCAGAATAACTTCCCTCTATCCAGATGTGTCGAGGAAGGAGAGGGGATTACACAAGGGATTATAAAATAATAGTTAGAGGGATTTTTTGGAGGGTCGTTAGGCATAGTGTAGGAGTGTTCCTTAGCAAGTAGCTCCTGGAATTGAATGTGTAGTAGCATAGGGGGTGTCTCCATAAGTAAGGGAAACGTTCATATTGCTGGTTGGTCCATAAGTGCAGTAGGGATAGTTGAGGATCAACCTCACCCTAGGGTAGTTTTTCTTCCTTTAAGTGGAAAAAAAATAGAAGCGACCTGTGGGAGAAGTTGATACAATGATGAAGCAATGGAATAAGGGCTAGAAGAGTGCCCTAACTAGTCTTTTAGAAACACATAGTTCCAGGGAAAGAGGGAAAAAACAGAGACTTGCAGATTGCCTCTTGGATGATGGCTTGAAGGGTGTCCTAGGAGATGACTCCAGGGAAATGGGAAAATACCCATCTATTGCAAAAGGGATTTCCCGTCCTGAAGAAAAAAATTATAATAGAAAAATCATGAAAATAAAAGGCTCAAATATCTCTTCCAGACTGGTGACATGGCACAAGGCCACATGGACCATTGTGATTGGTTGAAATAACATATTAGAAGCATGACGTTAGCATCTAAAATATCTAGGACATGTGGCACTCCATGATAAAGACACATGGTGTGTGGATTTGAGTTTTTCAAGTGGTCAAGTGGGCCGAAAATAGGTGAAATGTGGCACCACTCAGAGATTGACATGTGCCAATTGGTACAAGTGGTAGACAATTGGCATGCTCAAACAACGAGGCGATGCAGGAATGACATGAAGGAGAAAATATCAGAAAAGCCCCAAATCTGGAGAACTAAAGCTCATCACCAACCTGAGATTAACAACTTTACATGATGTCACCTATGAAATCGTAAATGGAGAAATCATAGTAACAATAAAGTAACCTATGTAACAATAAATTCAGATTCATCCTGGGAGTGGTAAATGGAGAAATCATAGTGAACAACAGGAAACATGTAGAGTTGATTACAATCAAATAGATGAAAAACACATACAAAAAATCTAGATAATAATCATGAACAAGCTTAATATTGAATTATGAACTGTAAAGTAACTTACAAAATGTGACATTACGAACCTAGTCAAGCGCACAAGCAAAAATATCCTAGACATGACGCTGGTTGACAAGTTGTATTTCTCATGGTGCAAGAGGATTTGTACCTGCACTGCCAAGTCAATCAAAATCCATCATTATCTATACAATAAATACAAGTAATTGATGTAGTATTTTTTACTCTAAGATGCATTCTTATGATAGTGTTAGAACATATGTTGAAAATGTCAAAACATACCTGAATAAGCTCCTCTTCGTTTCAAGAACAATTTATTGGAGTTGCATGAACTTGGAACAAGCCTCCCACGATCTGAAAGAGTAGCAACTAAGTCAACAATGAATTTTTTGTTGCTACGCTGGATCGAGGGAGGTTTTCTCCAAGATTAAATTGCTCCAATAAATTATTCTCTACTAAACAGGGCCAACCACGTGAAGGTGGAAGCTCTTATGGCCCCTCCCCCCTCACATCACTCTCAATTCCCCAATACCCAATCTATATTTCATTTTTTACTTTCATGAGCATAAAAAAAAATATTCAATAACTAATAAAAAAACAATGCAACAAAAAGTATGCAAGGAAACATTGAAATTAGTGCTTGACATAAAAATAGTATGATAAATGAGTTTTTTATATAACACAAAAAACGTTCCAAGTATGGTAACTTTTGTCTTATAATAATACAATATTTTACATTATCAAATTTTCTTTTTCTTCTTCCTATTTCTAAAGCTCCTAATTACATCATCAATATCATCGTGCTCTGCTCTTGTTTCATGCCTTTCGACCCACACTGCTGACCTAGTTGCGTAGTCACGATGTCTGGTCTCATCCAGTGACGGGGCATCGCCTACAAAAACAGATAATATTAAATTTTAATTGTCATTTTTAAATATCATTGAACTAGTTCGGTAATATTAATAAAAAAAATTGCAATGAGATTATTTACCTGGTGCACCAGTTGTCGCCGTTGGGACTGTTGCCCTGTCTTCCTCTCTGGTGGTAAGATCCTCAAGGGAAACATTCTTTGTCATTTAAAAAAAAACGTTATAAGGACAACCATCAAGGTATAATTAGAAAAAAATATAAGTGGAAATTAATTACCGTCACGACCCTCACTGATAGTAGCATTGTCGGCCTGGTCCCCACTACAATGATCAGGTTGCACGTGAGGAACATCTACATCTGGCTCTACAACTGGGTTATTTGCCTCGTCGGCAGTGCTGCTCCCGTGATTTAAACAAAGTTGTTAGACATTAAATTTATGGACGAAAACAAACATATTGAAAGGTTAACGTTTTACCTTATCAGGCATTCTGGATCTTGGGACCTGTCCCAAGCTTCTACGATGTTAAACTATGGCTTGATAGCCGGAATGGAAAGCGATATTTTTATCTTCCTCTGTAGTTTCCGTTCCAAAGTCATCACCCTACATTACATATGATTACGTATTTTTAATGTTATTTGATGGGATTACAAAAACTTTGGAAGGCGATAGAATTAATTATAAGATGTTTAGCTACTTACAATTCTTGTGGCTAATTTCAAGTAGCTGCCCTGGCCTAGCTTGTGATGGCCTTTTTTTTCAATCCTAGCTTTGGTTGCCTTCGAGGTGTCAGGCAACCTATCATCAAAAGATTGAAGTCAGATATGACGTAGCACACTTTTATTTTAGACATAAAGAAAATTAAAGCTATTGAATTAAAGTTGTAATTTACCTTGCGGGTCCAATTAGCATTTTTCCTTCTTTCTTTGCCCTTTTCTCTTTTTCATCATCGATGAGTGCTCTCCACTAACTCTTTGGAACTGTGAGAGGACACTCGTATCTATGGTTAAATTGAAATTGCATCCTATAGGTGTCTCTAGTATATTTCAAATATTTGCCAACTACCCGAGCCACCGTTGTTCTATCAAATGTGCCCACCCCAAAAAGGGCTTCTAGATAATCTAGAAGTTCTTTTTTTAGGTTGGAATTCTGGGAATTCCACCTTGTGCATATGGTTGGGCCAAAAATTACCAACGCATGGCTCTCCAAAAACCTGTAGAACTCATTGTTTCCTACACAGAAAAAAAATATATTATCATTAATTTAAAAATAAAAATCATGATAAAATATGTTTTAGATAGAGTACATGAAATAGTTAAAATATTAAAACTTACCTGGGAGTTGTACGTGATTTATAGGGACACCTTCATCGTTCACCAAAAATGTGCCATTAATGGTCCCCGTGGAGCTGATATGTGTAGCTCTAGGAAACACAATAATGAAGTTGGCCATATCAACCTCATCACTGCCAACACATTCAGCGGTTGGTTGGGTGTCTGCTTGGGAAGGGTGTGTTTCTTGGCTGGCACCTAAAGGAGTAGAAGGTGTACGAGAGGGTTGCTGGGAAATCTCTTTCCCTTGTGTCCCACTACCACCAACACCGGGTTCAGCAAGTGTCAGATAACGCTACATATAAAATAAATTTTTGTTAGTTTATTAAATGTAAAAATTAAAAATCAAACTATCACAATTCATCTCATGCAGAACAAAAAAAATATCCTTTTGATTTTTTATTATTATCTGATATGTTTCTAGCTGGGTCATAAGTTGTTTTATCCTCTCTTATGTTTCAGGTGTTTGAGGCACGTCTATCAAAGTATCAAATTTCGACCTTGATTTTCGCGCCTTTTTTCACAGCAAGAGCAATGGAGATAGGGATGAAGAAAGCTCTTCCTCATAGAGGGAATCATCAGGCGTACCATGGCCAGGTGTCTGCATATTTGAACAAAATTAATATTATTTCAATTATGTAAATAACTAAAATACTTGAATATAGAGAAATTTTGGCACTTTACATGTTCTTCCACTGGCCCCTTTCCGCGATCATCCTGTCTCGAGGTTGTTCCTGTACTGCCCTGATTAGTCTGCCACATTGCAATAAAATTATAAATGTAAAAACTTGAAAACAATATCTAACTTGAAAACACAAAATGAAAAATGAAATAATTTCTAATAAGACACCGGAAGACAGAGTTAGAGTTTCAAATATGCCTTGCATTGAATTCAGTCCTGGAAACATGTCATTGCACATTAAGGCACCCAAACAAGAGATGAGTTGACAATGAGACTAAACTGGGTTATTTGTAGTGAAATTTTAAAATCTCAAAAGGTATATTAATTATCGAAACAAATCAGCTTCATAATTTTAGTATTATTGAGTCTGTTGTGTATAAATCACAAAAAAAATGAAACAAAACACTAGAAAAGCAACAACATAATCACATTCTACTATAGCAGTGATTTGACCTCTAAAGTAGACTTTCTACTAGTTTCACCAGTACCATACAAATAGTGGAAATGAACACAAGATACAACCACATATGTGTAGTTATTTGCAAAACCATCCACCCACCAACCTCCTCTAGTAACCTACACTAGAAATAGATGTATGGGGTATTTTTATTAGGGGTTCCTCAAAAACATCCGCTAGAGGTTCTTTTCCTTGTAGTGATTCTAGCCTATCACATCCAACCAATTTAAATTAATTGAAACTTTGAAATTCATAAAATATACTCTCCATTTTCACAACACAAGAATTTTGACAAAATCCTTTTCAAATTTGACATGTTGACCATGTCATGGGTAGACTTTCCATTTTTTTCATCTCAATAGGATGTGTCAGACCTTGAAGGTCATGGTCTAGGTGTCTGCTCTTGCACGATTTCACGAAGTAGCTATTTGCATGAATGCAATGTGTTATGCATGAACCAGAGGTGCGTTGGATATATAGTGGGTGGGCTAGATTTCCTTGGGCATGCAAAAGTGCTAAGGGGATTCACACCAAAATGTATCAAGCATGTTATGCATGATTGGAAGGCTAAATTTTGGTGCAAGAAAGTTTAAGTGGATTTTTGGATAGTGACTTAACATGGCATGATGATGGTAAATGGTGTCAGAGGTAAGCATGTGACCAAGGATTTAGCATAGCATAAGATGACATGACATAGTTTGGTGCAATGTGTGTTGAGAAGACACATGGGTTAGCTTGATAAGTTAAGTGGGTAAAACAAGTTGCCATGCATGTTATCTTGATAATTGAAGTGGGTGAAATGAATCATCACATTGGTCGACAAGGCAAGTTATCTAGACCAGTGCATGATGGGAATGGGAAAACTCATTTTATGTGGAACAATGTGATGGACCAAGGAGTGACAAGATTGCATATAGGTACTTGTTGCAAGAGACAAAATGAGAGACAAGGATGATGAAGACCAAAGTGTAAGGCATAACACATGTACAAGATAACAAAAATGTAAGGAATAACACATGTACAAGATAACAAGTGTGAACTCGTGTAAAGTGAATTCAAGTAGAACAATAGACCTTAGTGAAAGAAGTTTCAGCGGGTTTTGGCAAGCTGAGATCGTAGTTCAATTTGGGTTTAGTGCTATTGGACATATAATTCTTCATTTTTTCGTCATTTTAATCATTTCTAAATAATAGGAGAAATATGAATAGATAGTTGAACATGAAAGGTCAATTAACCTCTTGAAAGATGAAATCAAGAGTCATATTACCATATTAAATATGGATTCATGTTAATGGAATATGATTCAAGTTTGGAGTTACACCTTTATATGACATGATATCAAATATTTGGTGGTTCTAGTAACTCCATTATTCTCGCTAAGACCTACCTTTCTTCTTGTTTAACATTATTTTCCCATTAGACCTATCTTAATACGTTTTTTGTTCTCTTGTGTTGTAACTCCATGTATATATAATTATTTGGTATCGATTAATTACCTTTGCACGGGGCTTCTTTAGTGTGCAATGATGCCTAAGGTTCACACAACATGTGAGCTTCAAGAAATAAATGAGATAGAGGTTTGAGCTTAATGTAGTAAAGAATCCTCTTGGAACACCTAGTGGATGTCAACCTCTATATAAATTTTGATACATTAGAGCCACAACATAAAACACATGCAGATTGGGAAGGAGGAAAAAACAAGACCTTATATGAAGAAAACTCTGTATATGACCCTATATTAATCAACCATCATTCTCATGTGCTTCATTTCGGATACAATTGGTCCCTTATATGACTATAGGTGATTAAAAATATGTATTTAACTCCGTATTTGGATGAATGATGTAGTTTTTTGGATCTTGGAAAACCCATGCCTCTTAGAATATGTTGTTGTAGAAAAATTGAGAGTTAAATCAAATGATTTGTGTTGACTGCTTCACAACATTATCAATCGATCAACGAAATTATTAGTAACATAGATGTCATGATCTATAATGAGGTGGAGGAGGAAGTTTAGAAGTGAGAGTGTAAATGGCCATGAATAAATGTTAGTGATCCTCAATTTGGATATGGACAACTTTTTTGTGGTATTCAAGAAAGCAGTGAATGATTGGGAGACTGCTATTAAAGAAATTGTAAAATATACAAGTGTTATAAAGTGGCAAGGTTGCCCTGCCCAAGATACTCTAGAAAAATACAAAGGTGATCGAAGCTAAAAAATAGTGTGTGTGGGGCTAAGCACTACATCACCTGACTAGCTTGTTTAGGGCTTCTCCTCCATAGGCCGAATATAACAAGGCTCGTTTTTTTCCCTTTATTCCATGTTTTTAGCTAGAGTAAAGAACTAAACTCTTGCAACCTTGAAACCCTCCTCTTTTCTTAATTGGAATAACTCTGCTTTAGGAAAAGGGTCCAACTATCCTAGAACTTGGCATTACAGACTTGTATTGTAACTTCGTTGGTTGTAATTGAATCAGCTGATTCAATAGAAAATGGATAGGAATGGGCTAAATACTGTTTGTAAGTCGAGATGATAGCTACAGTCACTTTCTGTGGGTTTTTTTGTAGCATTTTCTTATCAAAAGGAGCCAGTTTTTTTGTTTGATAGCTTCCTTCTGGTCACTCTGACCCAGGAAGTGGACATCCAAACCAATAATTGAAAAAATGCCAATTAGAATGAATGCAACAACAAGAGTATCTGTGCATTAAGTGTTGTTAGCATGCTGACTAAGGGAAGTACAAAGAATAGCACACTTAGATGCAAACAGTCACATAAATCTCTTTCAGGGAAATTTGCTTCTGCCAAGAAATCCAAAAAAGAGAGAATTAAAGGAATGGTCCAACTTCTGAGAAATATAATCTCTGGTGAAGATTACATGGACACTGCTATTGTCCTTAATAAGACTATTAGATATGTTAAATCTCTCCAGGTAAAAGTGAACATATTGGAGGCTAATTGGCAGGAAAAGGTGAACTAGGTTTGACCCCAGTGTGACTAAGTGTCTCTTGCATAACTCCCAAGATATAATGAGAAAGTGGATGCTGCCTAAAAAGCACGAAGATGGCTTCGCCAACTTAAAATAAAAATAGAAATTCTCTCGCATACTTGTCTACATTCAATGATAGTTGTAGCTAGATTTTGATGTGATCCTAGTTTTAAGCATGCTGGAGATTGAGTTTTAGCATTAGCTATAATTATATCCACATGGCTAACTTATCTAGCCCTTATGATAAATGTATAACTCCTATCAAGGGAGATGTATCATCCATGCCACGTGGAAATTGTGCCAATGTTTGGGGTGGTGATTGTGTTGATAAATGATCACAGATTAGATTTCTTGATACTTTCCAATTACAAGCACCTGATTATTACAATAGTATGTTCATGTGTGACTATAATATGAACATATGTGGGTTTAATTTTCACCTTGCACTAGTACAGAGCTTTTCAGAGATTTTGCCCGGCAATGGCAAGGCAAAGAAAGAGACCAACCCTGAAAACATGGCCATGGAGAAAAACACAATTTCTGAAGTACTGGCTGCAGGAACATCAGGCCTATGGGATGTTAATTTTCCATGGTACAGGGAAACTATTCCCTCATCTTTTACAACTATGCCAAATATGGGATTGAGTCAATTGTGCATGATAGCCTTGGAAAGCTATGGGGGTGAGTTTATTGATTGTCCTGTGGTTGAAAATGAAGATGCAATTCGTGTGAGCTGTGATGTATTATCAAATTCGTATGGATCTATCAAAGTCGGATGATGACTGCATGTGCTTAATATTGTTTGAAGGAAAATGGTAGGAAATGGTGATCAATTTTTCTTCTTGTAAAGACCAAATTGTGATGATGGAAATCAACTGCCAAATTTTATGGAAAGCATACTGGAGACTGAGGTTTGGGGAATTCGTTATGTCTTACATTGAATTTTATTAAAAACAAAACTAAATCTACAGGCATGCCCTATTCAAGGAAAATGAGCAACCCAATTTATTGCTCTGTTTCAAATCCTGGGCATTCTAAATGGTAAAAACACTTTTCAAAATCTGGAAAAATTCTGTTTGGCCATACCATTTTTCCTGCTGATGGAGGAAGGGCCTGCTTTCTAGAGTTTCTTGCGCGACGGGCGGTTCTTTGCAGCAAGGGCCTGCTTTCTGGAGTTTCTTGCGCGACGGGTGGTTCTTTGCAGCAAGGGTCTACTTTCTGGAGTTTCTTGCGCGACAGGCGGTTCTTTGTAGTAGGAGGTGTATAACCAGTAGGGTTTGAGTCGATTAGAAAAGGCAAGGAGCTATAGTACTAATCTACAAAGGCATATATCCAATAGGGTTTGAGTCGATTAGAAAAGGCAAGGAGCTGTAGTACTGATTACATGCATGGTAGCTATAGTGATTAATGTAAAATTTTGAAAGGCTCGCCATGATTAATTTGAAACCTCTGTAATTCGTTTGAAATTCCTATTAAAACCATAGTTTATGGCGGTAATTATCCACCATATAAATAGGTATTAAAACCTTTCAAATGCCAACTTAGGTTTGATTTAAAAATGGCATATAATTTTAGTTTAGCTTGTACAATAGTAAGGTTATTATTTATTGGTTTGAAATAATAAACAACATGCAACAAACCCACATAATTAGTAAATTATTTAAAGACAATAATTCCTACATATTAAAATATAAAGTTATAACATACCAGCTCATACTCGAACATAACATCTGTATCAATATTCTTCTTCTATATCTTCTTGATCTTCATCCAACTCATCAACATATATACCAACATCTGATTCAGAAACGGTGTTGAAATGATCGACCATGTCATCATCGTCATCAATTATGTCATTTTCAATAATATCCTCATCGACATCGTCGTCAATAATTGTTGCCTCATCTCCTATGCCTGGTTCATCTTCTAAGATATCTTCTTCGTCTGTCAATGCATCTTCCTGCTCATCTGCCACTGCATCATCTTCTTCTTGATCAATATCATCTTCTTCCTCTATAGTATACTCTACTGGCCTTCCTCTTGGATCATATCTAATAGAAAATGACCATTCTTTCTCACTTGGAACCTCTGAGTAAAAGACTTGTTTGCATTGGCTTGGAAAAACATAGCGATCTTTCCCTGCTTCAAACTACGATGTTTTAACCATTGGAAATCCATTGTCATGTTAAATAAGTGTTCTATCATCATCATGTACATTCATTCGTAGCCTATACCATTTTATTTCGAACAAAACTATTTTGAAGGAATTAAAGTCACACTCAACTATATCATCTAAAAACCCATAATATCTATTTTCAGATTCTCGAGGATGTCTGTCACTCCTGGAGGAAACATTAGTGACCTGGAATACTGCAGTTATCCCACTATCAAAATTTTTCCTTTTATCATCTAATTGTTTAACGCGAAATTTACGACCATTACACCACACAGCCTTGTGGTGTTTCAATTGCAATATGCCAAACATGAAAAAGATGCATTCTCAATTAATAATTAATCATGTAATTTACACAGCATGAAAATTATCTGAAAAATCAAACTTGTTGTCACATTATAAATATAGTATAAAATAAGTAATGAATAAATAGGTGAATCAATTGCTTACCTTTCTATCTTTCAAACCATATGCTAAATCGATTTTCCTGCCTGTAACGTTTCCATCTCCACTACGATACACTTCTCTAATCAATTCAGATAGTAGTTGCCATGATAACCTACCATCGTTACGTGCTTTGCATGTTTCAATCCATTCACTCATCCACTCAAGATTGTTTCCAATGTATAAAATTAGTGCCTCATAATCTTGAGCACCTAAATAAAAAAACAATAACTCACCAATATTAATAAATATTACTTATAACCATGGTAAATTATATTAATTAATACACTATGAAATAATAAGACCTTAATGAATATAATGATCATATACATGATGTAAAAAAATGAAACATTATATTTATTATACATAACAAATCTTTTACCTCTCACTTTCTTCATTCTACCTTTTCCCAACAGGTGCTCCACTTCAAATTTTTTGATGGAGTTCACATCCCAAATGCAATCCACTGCCTTCATGGCTGGCACAACTAATATAGGAAGATAATGACTAATATACACCATGGATTGATATACCGCATATCCCTCCACCATAGAACCCTCAGGTCGTGCTCTTTGTCTAACCAAAGCCTTCAAGGATTTCAGGTGCCTCTCGACCATCCACATTGACCTTGTGTGTACTGGTCCACACATTTCAATCTCCTCAACTTGGTGTATCAAGTAGTGTTCTTGTGCATTGAGAAATGTTGGAGGTAGATACTTTTGCATTTCACACATTAGCCGAGGAATTTCTCTATTCCAATACTTTATTTCATCTTGATGGATTTCTCTCAATGACAACCATCTGCAAATCATTACGTAAGGTTATTTCAATGAAACATAATATATATTTCATTACAAGTAAATTAATACATCATTTCATTAATTATGAAAATAAATTGTAGCAATTAGATTTTGCTTATAAATCAAAACTACTTACCTCATGTATTTACTAAGACCATATATAACTTGTTTGACATTGTTGTCGAAGTCGTTTGGGAGAGATACAGGTAGAACATGCTATAACAATAAAAAATGAATCGTTATTGGTTTCCAAATTAAACAGAAAAAAGGAAAATTTAAAATATTTATTCAAGCAATAACATACAAAAACGTATACCAAAAAAATTACCTTAACAAAGGTATGCCAATCATGTGTTTTCACCCCACTGAAGTCACCTTTATTTGTTAAGATATTATTTATGTTTGAAGCAAAACCTGTTTGGAAATTTAATTCTATAACGACCTCACACATTGTTTGTTGTTCATATTAATAACTCATCTCATAGCGCTCAAATCACCTTTAGGCTGAAATAAGTGTAAAACCTGCATACATCAAACCACGCTCAGCCTCGTAGCTAGCCCTACGAGGACAGGAGAGGGCTCTCTCCGTCAATCTCGATAAATTGAACAATAGGGTGCGAGATGACTTACAATGAGAACTGATTTTAGGCTAGTAAAGAGATAGGTATGTTTGATTTTGATTTTTGGGTTTTCATTGGAGAAATGGGAAAAACAAATTTTGGGTCCGGGGATAAGGTCAGACCTTTGCAGATTTCGAGTTGGGGCGAGGTAGGTGAATGTCTTGATGCTTTAAATTGGATATGTGGACGGATTAGAACGACAAGGCGCTGAAGAGGGCAAAGAAGAACTTGGATCCTCTCCAAACAGTGGAAAACATGAAAAACTAAATGAATTCAAAGGCAAAGCACCGTGAACAATGGATTCAACCTCATCTACTCATTCATTTAATTTAAGAAGCATCAGTGAGAAATGGTATACATTAAACATGAAGAAACTTACAGTAAATAGAGAGAAAACACCATCAAGAATAGAACACCACAAGAATCCCAACAAGTGCCGCAAAACCTCTGATCTTTCCTTAGCCAAAATATGAAAAAATATGTACAATGGTGCCAAAAGTCTCCCAAGAGTCCAACCTCTCCAACCTCTGAAAATGATTGAGAAATTACATCATATAGATCACTCTAACCCCTTCCCATGCCTCTAGGGGTCGAATTCCTTCTTCAGGGATCAGTTTCAACAAATTCTAAACAAGGAACTAGAATCTAGGCATCTAAACAACTTGCCTCTAAAAGAGTGGAAACTGATTCATTTACATGATTTTCACTTTTTTGAGAGTGAATCTTCTAGAATAGGTAAAAATGAGCCAAATTTACATGCCAACCATCAATTTACATCATGAAAACCCAAAAATTTCATCCACAAGCAAAACTGGTCCCAACTGGCCGAAATTCTGAGCTAGAAGTTGAAAATTCAGCCAAAAATCTATGTGGGTAGCGCGCCTGAGCTGAGTGGGTAGCGCGCCTTTCAGCCTGATTTTGAGGCACTTACTGGCATCCAAATTAAGCTCATAATAGCTCGTTGGAAAGCGCTGGATGTTGGCTATCCAACCCAAGTGGAAGTTCTCAATTTGGAGCTCATTTTCCCCTCCAAAACTTCATTCTCCCAGAAGTACCTCCTGCTGGTGCAAAAGGTGGCAGCAAGGTGGTTTTCATGGTGTTTTTGAGCTTTTTGACCATCCAGAATCTGATGAAATGCTTCGGAAATGCCTGAGGATGCATAACTTACCATGAAAAATCCAAAAATGCAAATATTTCCTTCAGCAAGTGTCCCGAAAAAAAGTGAGCATATGGACGCGCTACCCGTATAACTGAAAAACCTGTTTTTAGACCAAAATATTTCAAAATGACAAAATTTTTTCCGAATTTGCTCAAATTCGGAGTGAAGACCCTCCATCATGTATCATGCCCAGCCAACGAAGCCTCGGCCAAAATCTGGAGTGGATCAGGCCTTTTCCGCCGTTTTAGTGCTCTCCTGGTGCATGCAGTTCCTGTGGTGAAAACATTGTCTCGGTTGTATGTGTCGGTCTCTATCATGGTGTCACAATGTGTATGAAAGTATACTGATATGGTTATGATGAAAACAAGAGTTTTGTGTATGCTCCAATGTCAGATGTGTCACATATATGTCAAGGGTGGGAAAAGGACTGGCCACAATAATTGTTACCAGAAATAGCCACTTTTTGACTACATGGGGATATTTGACATTGACACACAGAATAGGAATTTCGAATGAGTGTAGTGTATGGCAATGAGAGAGCATGAGGCTGAGGTAAATAATGAGCAGGGACACCACAGACAGTAGAGGCATGAGCATATATATCAACAACACAACCTTGGAAATCCTTCACAAGACTATCAACATGTCTCTCAAAACCCTAAGAAATGAATTTTCAATGAACATAGGTTTCACGTTTCTCCACATCAAACATTTGTTTCTCCACTTTCAAAACACCATAATCATGTCCAAAAATCACTGAGCAATGTTTAAAAACCTACTTGCAAGTTGTTGGAGTCGACTTGAATCAAAACTGGGCGCAAAACACAATTTTCTGGGTTCTGATTTAAGTGGGTCGCACGCTGGTTTAAGTGGGTCGCACCCCCCAAGTGGGTCTCACCCGTTCAACTTTACACTGGCTGTGGCGCTCAAGTCGGTCGCGCCCCTCAAGTGGGTCTCGCCCATCCAAGTGGGTCGCACACACTTCTCTATGAGCAGCTACATATTGCATTTTGTAGGAGGCTTTTGGAGGCCTTCCCGGTGTCCAAATCGGGCGTGTGATAGCTCGTTGGAAATATATTGGAGTCTAATTTCCAAAAAAAGTGGAATTATGAAATTTGGATTTCATTTACCCTGTCAAAAATCAAATCTCCCAACACTAGTCAAAATGAGCAGAATGAGGCTGCCTCAAGGCAGAGCGCTGTTGCAGTCAACTTTTAAAGGTCTTCCTCAACTCCAAATTGAGCTCATGATAGCTCACTGGAAAGGTATTTCTGTCTAGTTATCCGTTGACTCATCAAGAAAGTCATTTAGCCAACCATGCTAGGAGAAATCCTAATTTTCCCAAGGTCACTTCAGAGGTGCATTCAATTCTCCTGAGGCAACGGTATTTTTGACATTTCTCTAAAACCATGATACCTGTGTAAAAATTGAGGGAGGTGTTTCTTCTTTGGCATGATTTGGACAAAAGCCGCTCTCAGTTTTCCAAAATTCATCTTTTATTTCTCTGAAACATCTTTTGAGTGAAACTTATCCCGATGTGTGAAACAAGGGATTTTGTCGAAATGAAGCGAGATGAAGGGGATAAGGGGCTTCTAAATTCTTGGGGAAATTTTTGGAAGTAGGGAGGGATGTTAGGAAGCAAGGAAAAGTGGAATCACAGAGATTGAGTGAGGAGAAGGGGTCCAAAAGGGCAAAACACAGGCCTAGCCTAGAAAATTGCCAAGTTGTGGCAAGAAATTAGGGTTTGTGCAAAAATGAGGAACTTGAGGGATCTCAGTGATGGGAAGTGTTTAATAAGGTATATTAAGGATAGGGGAAGGTGTGTGAACATCAGTATACAATTTTTTCGATGATTTGACCATCCAAGAGAAATTACCTCCAAAACCCTAGGAGAGGGAAATGGACCTTACCAAGGCACAACTGAAGCATGAACAAGCTGTAAAATGACCCAATGGAACTTGACATGATGATGAAAACCCTCTGAATGATGGCACACTCAGCTGAATGGTGACATGGACCGACATTTGGACAAATTTGACAGGAGTAAAAGCAACCCCTAGACCTAATGCCTAGTGACCAAATTTTGCTTTGAAGACTCATTGAAATGACAAAATTTGACCTTGACACCTTAAAATCACTTTGTAAGAGCATGTTTGATCACTGAAGGAAGGCTACAAAGGCTGACACTAACATTGGCTCCAATGGGGATGGTAGCTCCTTGGAGGTGCCAAGAACGGCAGATCTTTGGGAGAGCAGACCAGTGCCTTATCCATTGGGCAATGGAATCAAAAACTCAAACTGAAATGCATGATTGAAAACGGATGACTTGACGACACAAATTGAATCTCACTCAACTAAAAACTAACTCGATACTTAAACACAACCGACAAACTGGAAATATGCTCAAAGTAGAGCTTATTCAATACAACCTACTCTAATTGTGCTTTACACCACCCGATCAAGTGAAATGGAACAGCCAATGCAACCATGTAAGCATGTTGGCTGCTGTTTGATTTCTTCCCACATGCTTGCTTATGAACAACGAGAAATAACTACTGAAAGGCAACTCCCATGGAAACTTTGAACCAAGTGGACTGCTGATAAACTTGCAAAGCATAAATTGACTAGATGACTGCAAGAATACTGCGAATGGATCTTCATAAACATAGCTCTGGTCCAGATAATCTCCATACTTTAATCTCAAAATTTTCCTCACCTTTATACTGTCTTTCTTTGGTGATTGCAGCAAGCTTTCAAAAGGATCCTGAAATTCATGAAAAATCAAACTCTGTTGCTGATTCCAGACAGAACAAAAGTCTCCTTCATCAATCTCCTCATATGAATGGAAATCTTGACATGTGCTATGCAATGAACAATCTGTTAAAAAAGACAATGAAGGTGACCTTTGAATAAGATTATCATCAACATTCTTTTCGGGCACATGGTTAGCTAATGGAGCAGAATTTTTATAACAAACATCATCCAACACACGAGCAATAGGATCATCAAAAACTTGAGAAGACTGTTGCACTGTATCCCTTGAAACTGTATGACATCCTACTGGCTGTTCCTCTTTTCCTTGAGACATATTACGAATATTCTGCCTTATAAACTGAAATGCTTCGAAACAAAAGGGTATAGAATCTTCCTGCATCATTAAATCCTGTACTTCAACTCCCATACCTTCATCTGTAATCTGACCTTCAATTTCATTTGGTGGCTGCAAATATGATGCTACAGGCTGCTCAAGAATTTCGTTATCTGTCTCATCCTCAACATTGAAATTGAAAGATTGTTGATTTCTTATAGGCTGCTCATTTGAAGATTTACTATGCAATTTTTCTCTCAAAAGCTGAAATGATTCAAAACAGAAAGGTACGGAGTCAGCTTGAATCATTAAATCATGTGTGCCCACTTCCAAGTCTTCAGCTGCAACTTGACAATCAATGACTTTTGGGGGCTGCAAATCTGAATATGAGAAGTTTTCGTTGACCTCAAGACGATCCAGATCAAGACTTGTTGACGTTTGATTTCTGATTGCATGGAAGTTATCTCTAATGAACTGAAACGAATCAAAACAAAAAGGCAAAGATCCTTCACTTACATCAAAATTTTCTGCACTTTCCTCATCATTGCCATAGCTGATATGCATCGGTTGATCACTGTACTCGAGCTGCTGAAAGTGAACTTCCTCCTCGCACAAACTAGTTATTGATTTGTCTGCAAGATTAGCTCCTTTTTGGAGAACATAATCATCATCATACTGATCAAACTGAGGCAATTCATCAGTATAAAACACATCATCAAACATACACATCATATCAACAGCTCTCTCTTCTTCACAATGATCTATAAAACAATCACTATGACTACTGGGATTAGAAACAAAATGTTTTGGATCAGCAACTTGTTCTTGAATGTCATTTTCATTTTTTGCAGTCATTTTCCGCACCATCTCTTCTACTGCATTTACGAAAAGATCAAGCTTTTCCTCTGAAGGTGTCAGCTGCTCTGAAACATTCTTATTTTCTTCTTCCTTCAACCTTGCCCTCAAGATTAGAAAATGAGCCTCTACATTCACTGCCTTGTTCTGCATCTCGTGAAGTGTTGCAATATTCTTTTCTCTCAACTGAAACTCCATTTCCGGATCAAAGGCACCCGGGTAGTGCAAGAGAGCAGATCTAGGAGAAGGTCTTATATCAGCTGGCATCGAAAAATATACTTGGTTAAATCTGGCAGAAAACTGTTGTACTGTCTCCCCTGGCAATCTTTTCAGCTGGTTATACTCCTCTATAATCAACAAAAAAATTTGTCCGATCATCCACCTGTCGAGGAAAACTGTGACGAACTGCTGGAAATCTGAGATGCTCGCATCAGGCAGGGCTTTAAACCAACTCTTCACTTGGCCTTGCAAAGAAAGAGAAAAAAGTCTGATACTAACATCTTCTTCATCAACTTCAAAAAGATCTAGAAAAGTCTCAACATTCTGCACATGTTGCTCAGCGTTGACATTGTTACATTCACCGTCAAATCTTGGTAGATATAGATCATAATTTGCAGGAAAAGCATGAAGAACAGAAGGTAAAACAAGAGGTTTGTACCGATCTGGAATTTTACAAGGTGTAGGGGCATGTACAAGAGCTGTGGGATTAGTTTTGTTTTCTGGCTCATCACTCTGTAGAGAGTCATCATAAGATGTGGGAAAAGTGAGGAGGCCAGGATCAAAGGGAAACTCAACATTTACACTCTTTGAATAGGTCGAGTGAAGATTTTGATGACCTTTCTCATACAACAAACTTTGAAAAACTTTCAAGACAGCTTCAAGACCAGCAAAGAAGTAATTTACAAGAAAGCAGATTAGATACCGAATACCATTCCACTTTAGATACCTGAACTTTGTGTAAGATCCTTCCATTTTCTCAGAGAAAGAGTCAGTCCTCCAGACTTTGAATTGGAGTCACCAGGTGAATGATTTCAGCCTTCTTATGTCTGATCGTTGTCCACCATCAACCATCAGATCTGATCTTGATACATATACTGGGGCAAGACAATCTACAAGTCGAGTGTCACATTCACAAGCTAGACCGAAGATGGACTGAAGCAGCGTTTATCTACTATGCACTCGCAGAGCAATGTGCAGTTCGAAGGCTTCCTGGCGTGACTTCAGACTCCGTCTGTAGCTAATGAAACAAATGACATCAACAAGCAAACCAATTCTTCCCCAGTATGGTCGCCACTATGTTAGCGCTCAAATCTACCTCAGGCTGAAATGAGGTAAAACTCAAGGCTACATCAAACCAAGCTCAGCCTCGTAGCTAGCCCTACGAGGACAAGAGAGGGCTCTCTCCGTCAATCTCGATAAAATGAGCAATAGGGTGCGAGATGACTTAAAATGGGAACTGATTTTAGGCTAGTAAAGAGATAGGTATGTTTGATTTTTGATTTTTGGGTTTTCGCTGGAGAAATGTGAAAAACAAATTTTGGGTCCGGGGATAAGGTCAGACCTTTGCAGATTTCGAGTTGGGGCAAGGTAGGTGAATGTCTTGATGCTTTAGATTGGATATGTGGACAGATTCAAATTAGAATTACAAGGAGCTGAAGAGGGCAAAGAAGAACTTGGATCCTCTCCAAACAGTGGAAAACATGAAAAACTAAATGAATTCAAAGGCAGAGCACTATGAACAATGGATTCAACCTCATCTACTCATTCATTTAATTTAAGAAGCATGAGTGAGAAATGGCATACATTAAACATGAAGAAACTTACAGTAAACAGAGAGAAAACACCATCAAGAACAGAACACCACAAGAATCCCAACAAGTGCCGCAAAACCTCTGATCTTTCCTTAGCCAAAATATGAAAAAATATGTACAATGGTGCCAAAAGTCTCCCAAGAGTCCAACCTCTCCAACCTCTGAAAATGATTGATAAATTACATCATATAGATCACTCTAACCCCTTCCCATGCCTCTAGGGGTCGAATTCCTCCTTCAGGGGTCAGTTCCAACAAATTCTAATCATGGAACTACAATCTAGGCAGCTAACAACTTGCCTCTAAAAGAGTGGGAACTGATCCATTTACATGATTTTTACTTTTTTGAGAGTGAATCTTCTAGAATAGATAAAAATAAGCCAAATTTACATGCCAACCATCAATTTACATCATGAAAACCCAAAAATTTCATCCACAAGCAAAACTGGTCCAAACTGGCCGAAAATCTGAGCTGGAAGTTGAAAATTCAGCCAAAAATTTAAGTGGGTCGCACCCCTGAGCCAAGTGGGTCGCGTGCCTTTCAGCCCGATTTTGAAGTACTTCCCGGCATCCAAATTGAGCTCATGATAGCTCGTTGGAAATCCCTGGATGTTGGCTATCCAACCCAAGTGGAATTTCCCAATTTGGAGCTCATTTGACCCTCCAAAACCTCATTCGCCCAGAAGTACTTCCTGCTGGTGCAAAAGGTGGCAGCGAGGTGGTTTTCATGGTGTTTTTGAGCTTTTTGACCATCCAGAATCTGATGAAATTCTTCGGAAATGCCTGAGGATGCATAAATTATCATGAAAAATCCAAAAATGCAAAGATTTCCTTCAGCAAGTGTCCCAAAAAAAAGTGAGCATATGAGTGCGCGACCCGCTTAACTGAAAAACCTGTTTTTGAGACCAAAAATTTCAAAATGACAAAAATTTCTCCGAATTTGCTCAAATTCGGAGTGAAGACCCTCCATCATGTATCTTTCCCAGCCAACGAAGCCTCGGCCAAAATCCGGAGTGGATCAGGCCTTTTCCGCCGTTTTAGTGCTCTCCTGGTGCATGCAGTTCCTGTGGTGAAAACACTGTCTCGGTTGTATGTGTCGGTCTCTATCATGGTGTCACAATGTGTATGAAAGTATACTGATATGGTTATGATGAAAACAAGAGTTTGGCGTATACTCCAATGTCAAATGTGTCACATATATGTCAAGGTGCTATGGGAAAAGGACTGTCACAAGGAATTTGAATGGAAAATAGCCACTCTTTGACTACATGGGGATTTGACACATGAATAGGAATGAGTGTAGTGTATGGCAATGAGAGAGTGTGAGGTTGAGGTAAATAATGAGCAGGGACACCACAGACAGTAGAGGCATGAGCATATATATCAACAACACAACCTTGGAAATCCTTCACAAGACTATCAACATGTCTCTCAAAACCCTAAGAAATGAATTTGCAATGAACATAGGTTTCACGTTTCTCCACATCAAACATTTGTTTCTCGACTTTCAAAACACCATAATCATGTCCAAAAATCACTGAGCAATGTTTAAAAACCTACTTGCAAGTTGTTGGAGTCGACTTGAATCAAAACTGGGCGCAAAACACAATTTTCTGGGTTCTGATTTAAGTGGGTCGCACGCTGGTTTAAGTGGGTCACACCCCCCAAGTGGGTCTCACCCGTTCAACTTTACACTAGCTGTGGCGCTCAAGTCGGTCGCGCCCCTCAAGTGGGTCTCGCCCGTCCAAGTGGGTCGCACGCACTTCTCTATGAGCAGCTACATAGTGCATTTTGTAGGAAGCTTTTGGAGGCCTTCCCGGTGTCCAAATCGGGTGTGTGATAGCTTGTTGGAAATCTCTTGGAGTCTAATTTCCAAAAAAAGTGTAATTATGCAATTTGGATTTCATTTACCCTTTCAAAAATCAAATCTCCCAACACTAGTCAAAATGAGCAGAATGAGGCTGCCTCAAGGCAGAGCGCTGTTGCAGTCAACTTTTGAAGGTCTTCCTCAACTCCAAATTGAGCTCATGATAGCTCATTGGAAATTTATTTCTGTCTAGTTATCCTTTGATGCATCAAGCAAGTCATTTAGCCAACCATGCTAGGAGAAATCTTGATTTTCCCAAGGTCACTTCAGAGGTGCATTCAATTCTCCTGAGGCAACGGTATTTTTGATATTTCTCTAAAACCATGATACCTGTGTAAAACGTGAAAGAGGTTTTTCTTCCTTGGCATGTTGTGAACAAAAACCTCTCTCATTTTTCCAAAATTCATCTTTTATTTCTCTGAAACATCTTTTGAGTGAAACTTACCCCGATGTGTGAAACAAGGAATTTTGTCGAAATGAAGCGAAATGAAGGGGATAAGGGGCTTCTAAATTCTTGGGGAAATTTTGAGAAGTAGGGAGGGATGTTAGGAAGCAGGGGAAAGTGGAATCACAGAGATTGAGTGAGGGGAAGGAGTCCAAAAGGGAAAAACACAGGCCTAGCCTAGAAAATTGCCAAGTTGTGGCTAGAAACTAGGGTTTGTGCAAAAATGAGGAATTTGGGGGATCTCAGTGATGGGAAGTGTTTAATTAGGTGAATTAATGATAGGGGAAGGTGTATGAACATCGGGATACAAGTTTTTCGATGATTTGACCATCCAAGAGAAATTACCTCCAAAACCCTAGGAGAGGGAAATGGACCTTACCTAGGCACAACTGAAGCATGAAAAAGATGTAAAATGACCCAATGGAACTTGACATGATGATGAAAACCCTCTGAATGATGGCACACTCAGCTGAATGGTGACATGGACCGACATTTGGACAAATTTGAAAAGAGTGAAAACAAACCCTAGACCTAATGCCTAGTGACCAAATTTTTCTTGAAGACTTTTTGAAATGACAAAATTTGGGCCTTAAATCTTTATGGAAACATGTTGATCCTTTGGAGGAAGGCTGCAAGGCTGACTCTAACATATAGAATTCATGAGGATGGGACGATGACTTCTAAACCACCTTTATTGGTATCTTGCAGGATATTTCACCTCATCATAAAGTGAAATTGGATAGATTTGGGGTTTATTTTCCCATAGTGCGCAGACACAGTAGCAGTGTCCATCAATTGAAAATATTTTTTTTTACGGTTCAGATTTTTTTTTTTCTTATATAGAATTTACTAAGTTCTAGTTCCACAAGTGATGAACAAATAATACAAGTGTTTATGTCATACACAAGTTGTTTGAAAAACATAAGTCAAGATGTAGGCATCTTGCCTTTCACATTCCATTCATTGTACCAGTTCAGCCACAAGTGTGTTTTGATTGTTACCACTCAAAATTCAATGGTAAGCAATTGGTGCTAATTTTTTGACATATATTTATTTTTATTTAAATTTTGCCATTTCCTTACGATGCATAGGAATAAATTATAGTAGAAGAATTAAATTTAGACTGATTTATTATAGTTCATCATATTGCATCATCCAAACAAATTTCAAGTTTACAAATATAGATGAACTTAATTTTATTTCTTAGTTCATTAACATGGATTAGAGCTAGCATTTTTTACAGTAAATTTTCACATGTTGGAGACTCAGGCATCACCATGAGTCTTCCTGAGTTACAGTGAGCCTATCACTTGGCTCATACTCATTATCTCCATGAGAGTTGGGACATAGCCAGACATGGAAAAAATTTCTAGACTTGGGTTGGACTTAGCTCAAACATGGCTCAGGCTCAGCTAAGACTAAGTTCAAACTTACTAGGCTTGGCTAAAACTCATCTTTGACAAAATTTTCCATGTTTTATTTTTTGTTTCTATTTGTGAAGTTTTTCTTGTTCTCTCAGGTGTGATGAGTCCCAAGAAAACTAAGTATTTGGTGATTTTGAGTCTGACAGTTTTGAATTTTACATTTAATTGAAGTAAAATAAATAAATCAACGTGAAGTGGAAATGAAAATATGCTCAGGAGCTGCTTGAAGAGAGAAATTAAATTTGTAGGATTTTGTCAATTTTTGGGCAATTTTACACTATTTGTTGAATAAACTTAATTTTCTAAATGGAATTGGGCTATTTCCATTATACCCCAAGGGTTTGTTGTTTAACATATATTTTGGGTATAGTTAAAGAGAGTTGAAGTTTGAGTAAATCTTCACATCTCATTAGGTACTTAAAGAGTTGTTTTTTTTATTAATTTATTATTATTATTTTTTTCAAGTTTAAATATTGAAACCATCTAACCAACCACCC
Organism: Pinus albicaulis; assembly: GCA_034641835.2. NCBI lineage: Eukaryota > Viridiplantae > Streptophyta > Pinopsida > Pinales > Pinaceae > Pinus > Pinus albicaulis. Next base: position 1,106,259,726 of record CM076584.1, read on the forward strand.
TACCCAACAGGTTGTCGGCAAAGGTAAGATATTTTTCAGGGTTGAAGGTTGTTTAACAACATAGCTGAAATCCATTACAAAAAAATAGTGAATATGAACTCAACATGTCACTTTTGGGAATTGAATCTAGGTGGGGAGGATATCAATCATTCCTCCGAATCACTTGAGTTAAACCCAATAGACTTTAACTTAAATTTTGAAGGACATGAGAGGTGGACTTTGATCCACTTTTATATGCATTGTGCACGAGTCATTAGAGAATTTAATATAATCTCTTTGGGTGTAATCACAGGTTTAATCATTGCCTCAAGGTGGCCCCATGGTTTCAGGTTTGGACCTCATGGGATTTGAATTTTTCCCAACGGTAAAAACATTATTTCTTTCCACCATTAGATCCAACCCCTTTGGGTGGTAGCTTGAAGAGGTGCAGTGAGTGTAACCTCAATTTATTATTTTTCTACTAAGTTAGTTAAATGTTGTTTGAAATATCAGCCTCTGTGAAATGGTTTTTTATCCTTTACATAATTTGTAAGCAAAATCATGTGGGAAATACTACAAAATTATTTGCAAAACGTATTAGTTAAGAAGTCTGAACATAATAACATTGCCTCAGCATTATCCTGTTCTAGAAATTTTAATATACTTTATTCTGATTCTTGAATATTAGTTTGTGCCCTCAGCCACATTATATGTTTTGGTTTAGTAGCTTACTATTCATAACTCAGTCAAGAATAAGTCACTATTTAATTGATTTAGTCAAGGTTTAATTTGAAGTAATTTTCATGTGCTTTCAAAAAGTTACATCCTTTGGGTTTTGGTAGCTCTACCTATGGTATATATAGAATTTTTTTTGTCTCTCGCCATGATAATTATCATTAGAAGCCGTATTTTTTTTGTCATCCTAAGTTCAAATGGACATGTGAGTCATGTCCTAGAGTTGCAGAGTGTACTCGATCATTTTCTAGGCAAGTAGGGTGCTACCCAATATGATTTATGTACTCCATATCACCATATAAGCATAATTATTTGTCATTATTTTCCTCTCTTTCTTGTCATTTTATGTTTATGCAAATTATCTTGATTCCATATCCACAATAGTAAAGACTTCGCAAAATGGTAATTACGTACTTTAAACTTGGCAGAAAATGTAATTAATTGTGATGCAAAATGAACATCTTATGATGTGATCTTATATCTTAATTTCTTTTTTTGTTCAATTCTAATGTTGCACTCAAGTCTCAAGTTACCAGATTCCTGAGACGTTTTTTAATATTCAAAGCAATGTTGCAGAAGTCATGTTAAGCATGAGCTATGGCATTTTTGCAAATGAAACAAATTATACTATTGGGGAAAGAAATATGTTAAACAAGTTACTAAATAAAATCAAGAGGGTGCAACTAATGGATATTGTTTGGATAGTGAAGAAAATGATGAAGTGTTAGTGAAGAAAATAATGATGTGAACTTCTCCAAAAGGATTATACAATTCACTGGATTTCGACCATGCCCTAATTAGTGAATTTCATGAGAATACCTTGACAGGTTGTGTAATGCGAGTTACAAACTTTACAATCAACTCTGTCTTATTTTATGTTGAATTATTTTTGTACTTGTTAATCTAAATGTATCTTATGCACAATGTATATTCACAGAGACATAATTTTGGTTGGATAATAATGTCAATAAATAAATATCCTTTTAAGCTTTTGAAGTGGATGGATGCTTCACTTTACAGAGCCGTTGCTCAAATTTTCTTTGTTTTTTTTGTTCTATAGACTTTATCTTCATTATTCCCTTTATTAGTTCATTCACATGGATACCAATTGAATCCATGTGTCTAATTTGGATCTATGCTACTCATCCTTATAATAAAATTTAGTTATGTATTATAATTCTTATTGTTTAACTACATAATTAGGTGAATGGAAATTAATGTTTAATAGTAATGATTTAGTGACCATTTTGAGCTGACATGATTTTTTATAATCGTTTTGAAGGAATATTTATCTTTGGATTAGAAATTTACCTGGGACCATTGCCTCGCCCTGTAATGTTGTAGTTGTTTACTTGATATGGGAACAAAATGAAAGCAAGTAATTTGGAAAGGTATCCCACTTAACATTCCACAATTATATTACCAAATTAATACAAAAAAATCAGATATCGATCTTCATTTTTATAAAACCAACCAGAAAATATGATCTTCTTATAAATAATGTTTCTCACTAGAAATAATTGAGTGCTAAATTTTACTAAAAATTTACAAAACGTAAATTATATGTGAAAGGGATAATTTTCTTATCCCAACATTTTCCTTGGAGTGGGAAATTTACTCAAAGGGAAAACTCCCTTTCAAACCAAGTATATAATAATCTAATTGGCTCCAATAGTTTTGGACTTGGTATGGAGTTATGCTTCTTTTGGAAGTAGAGTTAGAAAATTATGATGTTGAAGTGCTTAAATTACTAGTGGTGGAAACTTTCCATGGTGAGAAATTTTGGAATGGTCAATGATTATATGTCTCCTCTACTTGAAAATATTGTTTATGTAAAATGGATATTGTATGGTAGGAGGTGCAAGAACTATTGGAGAATAAACTGTTAGTATTTTCAATTGTAATTTTTTGTTGAGCCATTTTGACAGTATAAAGAGCCAGATTTTTCTCCTTGATGTCATTTTTAGTGAAAACATATGGATCAACGGATGAAGATGAAAAATAGTACACCTTATGAGTTCTACACATGAAATCATGGACAAGAATATACATGAGTGGATCCATACATCTATATTTTATGATGCAATATCTCATTACATGTCGTAGTTACCAAGCATTTAAGTTTAGTAACTTGAGTAATGTTTGGAATTTATATGACAGGCTACAACAAATTATCTACCACAGTTATGGCATCCTCCTGATGGGTTCCTTATGAAAAATGACATCATTGACATAGGTCCAGAAGAAGGTGTTCTTTGCATAGCTTTTTCATATAAAATTCATATCTAATGCTTACATCTCGTGGTCAAGTGCCTTGAACAAACAAGTGTCTTTGTTCAAGATGAAGACATTCGAGGTGAGGTATTATTTTCTTAGTAAATAGGTTTCTTTCATTTATTTCTTGTTTTCTTTAGTGACTAATCCTATCATGTTATTTTCATATATGATTTTTTATTAGTAATTTTTTTCATTTTCCTAATGTAGCTGCATAGAATCCCAATGGTGGCTATATTGTACAGATTCCCAACCATCAACTGATAATTCATTGTGTGTAGAACTAGTTTCCTACACCACTACCAATCATAGTCATTTGGAGTCAATCCATAGATGAGGAATTTGTCAATTTCAGCAAAGAAGTGAGGCATAAAAAGGGATAAGCATAAAGTAATTTGTCAACTATTCCAATGGCTTCCCTATTTGTCTCTAGGAGAGATTATCAAGCCCTGTGTTATTATTACCTAGATTTACCACCACTTCAAAATCAAAATGATGGAATAGAAGCAACCATCAACAGATCTAAATTTCCAATACTGGTTTTCACAAAATATTTAAGCATAGAGTAATATGTTAAAAAATGAAAGGGCTAGCCTATAAGGTAATTATAGAACTCCTACAACACATACACCATAGAAAATCCTTCACATTCCGTTGTGGTGTAGTTACACTCAACACACAACAATTTTCTACTAGGAAAATATATAGGGTAACCTAGTGTGCCTTCCCCTAGCTATGCTAGAACATGTACATGAAAAATTGTCTCTAAAGCACAGTTCCCAATCACTGAATCAAAATGAGGAACATCCTCAAATGATATGGCATATCACTCTGTTGGAGGGGAAATAATGAAAGGAAAAGGGTGGAGGATAAATCTTCATTTTACAATGGGAGGGCATAAACACTTGGATCAACAAACACCCTTATTTTTATGGGCTCAATCTGGCACCATATTGAACCTCTTCTTGCCTTGATGTTGGTATCAACCTGGAAAATGAGTCATGTTGTTTCCTTCTGCCTACTCAACAAGCAGATGAGAGGGAAAGTAGAGACTTATAAGGGAAAGAGAAATAATGATTATAGAGTGCCGATTTTGGTTTATGACTGACTCCTCAAATACAAGAAGGATAAACAAAACCAGAGAGATTCACACTACCAACTAATGGAAAGTGTCTTGCTCGCAGAGGAAGGCCTTCAACCAACAGCAAAAGGAAACCATAGAGTATTGGCAGGAAAAGGAAGGAGAGGAAAACCTTAGAGGCTTATCACCTTGAGAGGGGTTTTCATGACCGCCCTAAGACTAAAAAAATTAGGCAGATGAGGAATGATAAGGACAAGGCTAGGGATAAAAGGAAGACCATATAGCATGAGAGACTGGAAGTTGAACTAGAATGAGTGCTACCGCACCTCAACTACACCAAAAGTCGCATCACCTACTTCACCTACACATTGGATGTATATTGGCATGGAAATCAATCCCTCATTGGAAACTTGGGGTTTTGGATAGATAACAGACCTCCCAAAATCCTTGTTATGGATAATGTCGATCCTCTTACCCACTTAGTTCATTTATTCAGTACAAGGGGACTTGATCGCCACACAAACTACAAATTCTTACGGGACTATACCTTATTTAGCAGAAGGGGAATGGATCCCCACACAAACTACAAATACCTACACGACTAGATCCCCGTACAAATTAAAAATACTTTGTTGAAACTGCAAGGAATTTGGAGCCCTTACATAGGTTTCCACCACTGTAGGAGTGGTACTATTAGGTAGCTAGGAAACACTCACTCAGTTTTGTATGATGGACTTATATATATATATGTATGTACATACATACATATTTTACTTGATTGATTGTCTACGTTGGTGATTAAACGCTAGAGAGTTTTGTTCTTACAATCCGAGCATAGCCTTGTGAGAAATTCTTGTCCTTACTAGCTAGAGAGTTACCAGTTTTACTAGCCACATAAATATTTCCTTACGAGCTTGAGCAACTAGAGAGTACGTGTCTTTCTCTTGAATCCATGATCTTCTATGATGTAGCGTTGTAAAACATGCATGACATGGATGAAAACTGCCTTCATTTTCAGTGTGACCAGCTAGAGAGTACGTATCTTTCTCTTGAACCCGTGATCTTATGTGATGTAGTGTTGTAAAACATGCATGACATGGATGAAAACTGCCTTCAATTTGAGGTTTGTTGATAAATAGTTTTATTTTAGCATATTTGCAATTTCAAGGACAGTTGTAGTTTGCAATTTTTTTGAAAGGGTGCTAGATTAATGAAGGAGCACCTGCCTTATAAGCAAGAGGTTTGTGGTTTGATTCCATTGTGCCCTAACATGAATTAATGAATGATATTGTAGTTTATTTTTAATTAAATACCTTTTATATTGATTGATTTCAATGGTAAGATATTTTTTCTGGATTCATTTTTTATAGTCTTTAAAGAGAAAAAGTGATATTGTATTGTCTTTAAATATATATTTTATTGTCTCTAGTGAGACAATATATCATTAATCTCAACTATTTTCTTCAGAGAGACAAAGGAAATTGTCTCCTAAGAGACAATAATGCTTGTGTTATGTATTGTCTTTATAGAGACAATTCTTTAAGACAATAATATTCTGAGATGCCCGCTTAAAGACAATACTTATGACAATAAGACAAAGGAAATTGTCTCGAAAGAGACAAATGAAATTGTCTCTTCAGAGAAAATAATGTTTGTGTTATGTATTGCAGTTATAGAGACAATTATTTAAGACAATAATAATTTGAGACACTAGCTTAAAGATAATATTTAAGACAATACACAAGTTTCATTTTGTCTCTAGTTAAGACAATTTACCCAAAAATTGTCTTAAATATTGTCTTAAAACCCCCCTCTACCTAGTAGTAAGTCTATCTATTATAATTTTTTGAGGTTTTTTTTGTGTATATTTTTCAATTGAATTTGCGGAGTATAAAGATTTGTGAGAATCACAAGTTTGAGTTGTGAACTCTCCACAATTCCAATACCCAAGCAATATTGCAGAGAGTTGAATCCATCATACATTCAAAAAATTTAAAAAAAATAAAATTCACTAAAAATTTTCACACCAAATACCAACCAAAATCTCCAAAACATATAATAATTAAACAAAGCTAATATTTCTCTCCTTTCTCTCCTCTAAACCTAACAGCCTCCATATGTGGTTTTCTATTATGGATTCCTAATTAGCATTCATGAGTGGTTGATATAGACATCAACATATTTGAAACAAATTTACAACCACATTTACCAATATAATTAGTATATGCTAATAAAAATATATTCACCACCCACCACATTAATAACTATTAAGTACATTTTATTAATAGTAATGATTTCTCATTATTAATAATAATAACCATATTAATTTTTATTTATATAATTATATTTATTATATTAACATTATCTTATATATTAATATATTAATAATTACATAAATATTGTTAATATATAAATAATTATATTTAAAATTATAATATAATTTACATATAACCTAATAATAACATAACATTTAATTATTATTAATTTAAAAAAATCACTAAAAATCACTAAAATCTCCAAAAACTTATAGTAATTAAACAACGTAAATATTAATATTTCTCTCCTCTAGATTGGATACCCTGTAATATCACAGATATCATTGGCGTCCCTCCCAAACAATTAGGTCAGGTATATATACAAAACCTAACGGCTTCCTTATGTCGTCATCTATTAGGGATTCCTAATCCGCGTTCACGAGGAAACTGTGCAAGTTATATATAAATATATATTTTTCCACTAAATGAATTTATCGTGTTAAATTAAATTTAAGTCATACGTTGTGAACAAAACTGTATAAAGATTTAGTTAAAACTGTAACACTCCACACTCCATTAAAGCAGTTTTATCTCATATATTTATGCTTTGTTTATATAAAATCTTTATATAGATATTTGCAAAATAGTTATTTGAAATCAAACCATATGGTTAAATGAAATCTTTACTTTCAATTTGTACTTCAATTTATAAAGGATTTCCCACGACATTTGTAAATATTATGCATTTAATAATATAATAATAAATATATTATTATATTTATTTATGGAGTGTAGAATAGATTGTTACAAGTTCATAGTAAAAAGTCGTTCGTCTGAATTTTTAAAGGCAAAAATCTAGTCATACTAAACACAATTGACCTAGGTTGGATGCCATACCTTGTGATTTTAACGACCTCTAGGTTGTGGTTACTAAAGCAACAAGTTAAATGTATTAATGAACTCGTGACTCACATTATATATATATAATAGTTTTATAATCAATAATAATATGTATTTTATTTTTACTATTGTTTTTGGAATTTGGTAATTTTGGAATTTGAGTATTAAAAATTTAGAAAGAGAATAATAACAATTATTATTATTATTATTATTGATTAAAATTCAATTTAAAATAATGGAAAATATAATAAAAATACAATACGATTATGTAAACATAGCATCAAGGGCAGAATGACTAATTAAGAGGGGATGGGTGGGTTTGGGAAACAAGGAATAAGGGAGAAAAGAAAGTTCAAATAAAAAGTAATAAGATGAAGAAAAATATATTCATAAGAAAATAAAAAAGAATCACCACAAGATAACCTATTAATAACTAAGATGGTGGATAAGAGGTTTCCAAGAGATGTTGAATTTATAGCCATCTTCCCTACATTTGGTTAATAACTAAGATGGTGGATAAGAGGTTTCCAAGAGATGTTGAATTTATAGCCATCTTCCCTACATTTGGTTACCGAATATGTGTGTGTGTGTGTGTGTAGCCTTGAGACACCATATTTATGCTAATGATTTAATATATTGAGTAGATGATGGTTATATGCAAGTGAAGTGGTTCATTGTCTTTATTTAATTAATTTGATAGCAAGTGGGTGGAGGTGAGGCAGCCTCGAGACACCCTACTTCAACTTATGATGGTAGAACTACATTTTTTATTGAAGTAGTTGAAGGGTGGAGGTGGTGGAAATTTGGATTCCCCATGAGCAACTGACTGCACTAAGTAGCTAGTGGGTGGAGGTGGATGGTCCTATGGAGTCTTTGAGTTAGCTGGTAGCATTGGTCTAATACCTTAAGCAGTGATCCTCAAGCTATGGAATCTAGCTCAATGGTGACTACTATAAGAAATGCTTGGTTGCAATGTATCTAAGGTTGGGTGGAGAGTTGAAGTTTCAATATGAGTTATTGAGCACATTTTACTAGATAAGTGTATACTCAAGCCTTTGTACATTGATTGTTAATAATATGCTTGATATGTTGGCTTAAGTCTTGTAATGGTATTGATTTAATGTGTTAGTTTATTCCTATGATCTAATATGTATTGTGATTTCCTCCATGCTTAAGGAATGTTTATTTTCCTATAATATCCTTGAGTAATTGAATGTATTCTTGTTTGTATTCATGAGCTTATTTCATTTTTATTACCAGCCTAAAAGGCCTGGAGACCTTTGGACTATTATGTGCTTGAATTTGGTGCAATGGGCCTAAGTATAATTCGATGGAAAAATCTCTATCTTATTTATTATGTAACTAATAGATTGGATATCGGGCCTTATTATAAGTTTCCAAGCTTAGGAAGGTTAGTATTACATGTATGTATAAATCATAAATATTTCTATTAGCAGGCTAAGACAAATCCTCTATAAGCTTAGGAGGTATAACATTATGTATGTATGTATGTATGTATGTATGTATGTTGAATGGGCTAAGTTGAGCCTTGTTGAAGCTTAGGTGGGATAGCTCTAAAATATTTACAACAATATATATACACTTGTATGGAAATGAGCAGGACGAAGCCTTAAGGTATGAAGGGCTCAAACTTCGAGTTGTAATAGCCCATGTGAATGGATATTGTAACCAAGCGCTAAAGGCAGAGAGGTCCTAACATATTTACAAATTTATGCCATGGGGTTTGGAATTTTAGGGACCAATGGAGAACATAGGCACATGCTTTATGCGTCATGTGAATAGGCTTGATGTCCAAGTGATAAGGGTGCAGGGATTTAATTTCAATTGTCAAGAGCCAAAATACAGGCTCCCTGTCGAGCCATATGGACAAGAGCCAAGACCAAGGGTGCATAGGTAGGGGATCTTAGACTCGTTAGATGTTGAAGAAGTATCAAATTTGTCCACACACCCTAGAGTTATTTTCCTAGAGATTTAGAAGTGATCGAAGCTGGATCAGGACCCTGGGATTGGCTCAAAATTAAAATTTACAGGATTGGGTTGAAACGAGCACGGTTGCATAGATCTCGTCTTCCTGATTCCATCACTGTAAACGGTTCGAAAAACCGATGTCATATGAGGAAGATATCGTGTTCTGATTGAAATGCCAAACATAAAAAAAGGAGAAGAGTAGGGTGCATGATCATGTGGCAAGTACGTGATGCTCATGAGGAAAAGTGACGCCTTCAAATTCGCCAGTTTGGTTGTGAGAAGGTGAAATTGCCAATGAAGTTCAAGGATGAAATTATGTGGATTAAAGTTAATATTTGAAATGGTTATATTTATATTTAATTTATTATATGGTATTTTATTATCATATATTAAATTTTAAATATTATATATATATATATATATACCATTGTCAATTTAAATGGGTTAATTTAATTCCACATAGAAATCACTTTAACCACTACCCCACTCCATTTTGAGTTGATACAGAGGTATGTCCACCACTAATTAACTTTCTAGGAAAGCGCGAATGGACGTAGGAGGGGGCCAACCCCCTATTCCCATGCGACCATGACCACATGACCCTACTCTAGTTCCCAACTAATTGTGCCTTAAGTGCGCTTAAAATTAATTAAAATTCATTTGAGTGGAGTTTAAAATGGTGGAATTTATGGAGGTACCCCAAATTTAGGCGGACTTCCACTTTTAGTGGAGTTAACTCACAGAGTTTCCAATTTTGGAGGAGAAATTGGGGCAAATTTGTTTTGGTCACAACTCACTCAATTTTCGACCATTTGGAGAGTGTGAATAGTCAATTTCAACTATATTATAATTTATAGAGCCATTGGTGAGGATTTCAAAGCCATAAAAGAACTTTTGAGTAGGTTTTTGCTTCAGTGAAGTTCAAGGGGCCACCAGGGCCACTAGGGGGCAGCAAGAGTTTGAGGCCTAGCTAGGGGAGCTAGAGGCCTTATTCAGAAATCCAACTGTCAATTTTGGATGTTTCAGATGTTATAAAACAAATGGTGTGGTTTTCGGAGCCCATATAAGACTTTTTAAGGCCGAGATTCTTTAGTGAAGTTCCAAGGGCCATCAATGCCAGCTTTTGCCAACAGCAGTTCAAGGCCTAGCCAGGGCAACTAGAGACCTTATGCAGCGAACCAATAGTCATTTCTAACTTTAATCAGAATTATGAATCCATTTATGGAGGTTGAAGAATATTTTTAGGACTTACAAAGGTCGAGAACCCATCAGAGAAGTTTTCAGTGACCCCAGTGCCAGGGGTGCCGACAGGTGTTGAAGGTGAAATCGGAGCAGCCGGAGGCCATTTTCAATGAACCAGTAGTCTATCCTAACTAATTTTGGTATTATAAATCCAATTAAGGGATTTTAATATCCATTTGAATACTTCTAGAGTTCAAGAACCTTTAGGGAAGTTCTGGGCAGCCCAGCGAAAACCATGGAGCAAGGCCTAATTTGGGGATGCAGTGCTCGTTTTGAGCAAATGATCAATCAATTTTTGGTGTTTGATGTGTGCTGTAGATAGTAGGTGTGGTTTTAGGGACAGTAAAATAATTTTGAAGGAGTTATTGTCATTTAGAAGCTCAGGGTAGCTTAAGTGCACCGACAGAAGGAATCAAGTCCAAGGGAGCCTAGATCTGTTTGCAGAGTGATGAAAACCATGAAAGGGATATAGATGGTATTATAAGCCCTTCGGTTCAGTTTAGTAACCATTGGAGTTAAGTTTGGGATTTGTAAAATAAATTTTTCCATAATCCCGAAGAGCCAAGTCAAGATGACAAGAGCTCAAGGAGACGTTGCCCACGATATTCAGGTGACTCCTAGATTAAATTTGTTGTTATGTGCGGATGTTTATTTTTGCATTATATTGTTGTTACACATGTTTAATTTCAGAAAAAAAACAAATGGAACTAAGACACTTAAACAGTTAAAAATCATACACCTATTTCAAGTAAAAATTTCTGCAAAAGTCAAGTACAAGGTTAGATATTTTGTTTGTTTAACTAAGTGGGAGGTTCTTGAAAAACATAACAAGTTATTCAGCCCATTTTCGGATCGAGTTGGTATCGGAGCACTTGGTTTCTTGATTGACAAAGAAATAGCTTTCTTGTTTGACTTGAAAGGTGTTTAAACAATGCAAAGGATTTGAAAGTTTGACTCTTTGCAAACTAATTGTTGCTTGAGATTTTTTGGTTGCTTGAGATTGCTAAGTGAAGGGAAAGCTAATGATAGCTAAGTTCAAGAGAGGACAAGAAGGAAGAATGGTGAAGGCATTCTCCTTGCAAGGACCTCGAGGCAACCCTTGAAGCGAGAAAAGGTTTTTTGTACAACGCTGCTTGAATAGGAATTTCTTACAAACTTAAACAGTTAAAAAAGCATACACCTATTTCAAGTATAAATTCCGCAAAAATTCAAGTACAAGCTAGATCTTTTATTTGTTTAACTGAGTCGGAGGTTCTTGAAAATCATAACAAGTTATCCAACCCATTTTTAGATCAGGTTGGTATCAGAGAACTTGGTTTCTTGATTGATAGAGAAATAGCTTGCTTGTTTGACTTGAAAGGTGTTTAAACAATGCAAAGGATTTTACTCTTTGCAAACTAACTGTTGTTTGAGCCTGCTAGAGTTGAAGGGAAAGATAATTTTACCTAAGTCCAGAAAAGGACAAGAAGGAAGAAAGGGCTGAAGGCATCATCCTTACCCAAAGGACCTCAAGACAACCCTTGAAGCGGAAAAGGTTTTCTGCTGCAAAGGCTGCTTGAATGGGAATTTCTCTTTGCTTGCGTTACATGCCTTCAAGTTGTGGTTCAAAGGCACTAGCCATGCAAGGAAAGTGTATGGAGGCTGAAAAGAAGAGGTTCATGTACTCTCATATACTGTAGAGATCATTATATCAGTCTTTTGGGGTCCAAAATATTCCTAATGGGGAGGTGTGATTAGAACTGGATCCATTAGGGAATACAGGGTCTAAAATGGGCCTCCTAAGGAAATTATAAAATAATAGTGGAGAAAATCTAATAATATTTGATGACATCATCAAATTTTAGAGGGAAAAATGAAAAAACTATTTTTTCAATTCATATTTTCAACTTATCTCCCAAAGTTTTTACTCAAATTTCGAGCGGGAGTACTCGTTGGATGCGGAATTTAATTCCCCATCCAAGGAGTACCCATGTTGCATACTTTCGATGGGTCCTACTACACGAAAAATGAGAAATACATAAAAAAACGTGATTACAATCACGTTTTTTATGTATTTCTCATTTTTCGTGTAGAAAAGTTCATCGAAAGTATGCAACATGGGTACTCCTTGGATGAGGAATTAAATTCCGCATCCAACGAGTACTCCCGCTTGAAATTTGAGTAAAAATTTTGGGAGATAAGTTTAAAATACGAGTTGAAAAGTAGTTTTATTATTTTATTATTTTTTAATATTTTTACTTTTTTACTCCAAAAATGGTGAATCATCCATTATGGATGACATCATCATCTTGAATCTTATTGGTTGTTATAAAGTTTATTTTTGTTGTACATTTTTCTTATGAGGCCCATTTTAGACCTCAAAATTCCCTAATGAAGAACCTAAGGATTAGCTCAAAATTGAAATTTACAGGATTGGGTTGAAACTAGGATGGTTGCATATACCTTGTCTTCCTGATTTTGGTGCCGCAAACGGTTCAAAAAACTGATATCGTATGAGGAAGATATTGCGTTCTAATATAAATGGAAAATAGACAAAAAAGGAGCAGATAATGGACAATGATGATGTGGCAAGTACAATAAGCTCATGAGGAAAGTTCTCTAGCAACAGCCAATGACATCGCGCCAAGTGGCACCTTCAAATTCGCCAGTTTGGTTATGAGAAGGTGAAACTGCCAATGACCTTTAAGGATGAAATTATGTGGATTAAAGTTAATATTTGAAATGGTTATATTTTTATATATATTTATATTTAATTTATTATATGGTATTTTATTATAAATATTTGTTAAGGGTATGTATATTATATGGTGGTATACAATATTTGGGGTGGGGTTTTGAACCCAAGACCTCTGGCCCACAAATCAAGCACTTTAACCATTGCCCCACTTGGTTGTGACTTGATATAAAGGTCTTTCTTCCACTACTTAACCTGCCAGGAAAGCGCGAATGGACGGAGGAGGCGGTCAGCCCCCTATTCCCATGCGACCATGACCACATGACCCTACTCTAGCGCCCAACTAATTGTTCTTTAAGTGCGCTTAACATTAGTTAAAATTTAGTTAAGTGGAGTTTAAAATGGTGGAATTTATGGAGGTACCCCAAATTTAGGCGGACTTCCACCTTTAGTGGAGTTAGCTAGCACAATTTCCAATTTTGGAGGATAAATTGGGGCAAAATTGCTTTGGTCATAACTCACTAAATTTTCGACCATTTTGAGAGTGTGAATAGTCAATTTTGACTATATTGGAAATTAAAGAGCTTTTGGGGAGGGTTTAAGAGCCATCAGAGAACTTTTCAGTGGTTTTTTCTTCAGTGAAGTTCAAGGGGCCACTAGGGCCACGAGGGGGCAGCAACAATTTGAGGCCTAGCCAAGGGTGCTAGAGGCTTTACTTAGAAATCCAATAGTCAAATTTGGATGTTTCAGATGTTATGGAAATAACGGTGTGGATTTTAGAGCCTTTAGAGGAATTTTGAAGGGCAATATTCTTCAGTGAAGTTCCAGGGGCCATTAGTGCCAGCTTTTGCCAGTAGCAGTTCAGGGCCTAGCCAGGGCAACTAGAAGCCTTATTCAACAAACCAATAGTCATTTCTGATTGTAATGAGAATTATGAATCCATTGATCGAGGTTTAAAAATATTTTGAGGAACTCTAGAGGTCAAGAACCCATAAGATATGTTTTCAGTGACCTTAGTGCCAGGGGGTGCCGACAGGTGTTGGAGGTAAAACTGGAGCAGTCGGGGGCCATTTTTAGTGAAAAAATAGTCTGTCCTGACTAATTTTGGAATTTTTAATCCAATTAATAGATTTGGAGATCCATTTTAAGACTTTTAGAGCTTTAGAAACTTCAGGGAAGTTTTGGGTAGCCTCGGGCAAACCATGGAGGAAGGCCTAGTTTGGGGATGCAGTGCTCATTTTTAGCTAATTATCAGTTGATTTTTGGTTTTTGATGTGTGATAGAGATGATAGGTGTGGCTTCAGGGACAGTAAAATAATTTTTATGGAGTTAGTGCTATGGAGAAGCTCAGGGTAGCTCAATGCATAGACAGAAGGAATCAAGTCTAAGGGAGGCTAGATATGTTTGCGGACTGATGATAGCCATTATAGGGATATATGTGGTATTATAAGCTCTTTGGTTCAGTTCATTAACCATTGGATTCAATTATGGAACTTTTAAAAGAAACTTTGCCATAATCCCAAAGAGCCAAGTCAAGATGACAAAAGCTCAAGGAGATGTAGCCCACGATATTCAAGTGAACTCCTAGATTAATTTTTCTATTATGTGTGGATGTTTTATTGCTGCATTATATTTCAGTTACACATGTTTAAATTCGGTAGAAAAAAAAAATGGACTTAAGACACTTAAACAGTTCAAAATCATACACCTATTTCAAGTAAAAATTTCTGCAAAAGTCAAGTACAAGCTAGATCTTTTATTTGTTTAACTGAGTGGGAGGTTCTTGAAAAGAATAACAAGTTATCCAACCCATTTTCAGATCAAGAAGGGAAATTAGGATGATACCATCAAGATTTATCTCTTAGGTGGCAGAGTGGGGTTGAATGTTAGGCATTAGGCGTATCAAGGTGAAGGACCCAAAAAATAGTTATAAATTGAAAGTAAGTTCTACCACATAATAGAGTACCAGGTGGGACCTACACCCATCATGTAAGACAACATGACCTCAGAGCGACATGGCAACTTAGGAGGTAGACATGTGCCACGTGTATTTAGGGGTTTATGTGGTGCCAATTGGCTTGTAAAAGGGTGACATGTGTCACTCCCAAAGTGGAGCCATGTGGAGGGTGTGACATCACCTCAATGGTAAAGTTGATGACATCACACTGGTGCCTCTACCTTAGCGATTTCTTGAGGTGCTGGGTGCAATCCCATGGGTATTTTATTCCTAGGGTGATGTGTCGCTGATGTGCCCCCTCGAAAGTGTAACACGTTGAAGGAGGGGACCATAAAAGGGGTTTGACCCATGGGAATGGTTGAAGCGCTCACATGGTAGGTTGATGTGGCAGAATGACATGGAAACTTCACATAACCCTGATAGTTTTGAATGTATCACAAGGGGAACCAACATGATTTTATTCTTAGGGTGATGTGGTCACAAAGGGACCCATGTGATATAGATGTGCGTGTGTGTGTGTCTATGTGAATGAAAGGGGGTGTGGTAAACACGATGTGTGCATTGGACCATCAAAAAAGGGGAACCACCTAGATAACATGACACCAATCATGAACGGGTCAACAACTACCATGTGGTAAATGACATGGCTGCCCATGTGGGGACCACGTAGGTGCCATGTGGAAAATCAGATGACAGGGAAAAACTGGATAGGTCATTCTCTAATAAACCATATCTTTCTATCTGAGAGTCAGATTAAGGAAATTATTTTATCATTGAAAACGTATCGATAAGTCAAATGAAATGTTTTTGTTGGTTTAATTTTTTGAGGAAGTTTAAAAAAATAAAAAAATTCATATCCCATTTCCATAATTGGACTTTGGAGGTTGGGTCATTGGAGTAACTACCCCCTTCTACCCTTGTAGGAGATAGGGATAGTATGGGGTATGTTACGTTCATAACATATGATCAGACAAAGCCATAAAATTTAGAGTATACCATATTAATATATTAACACCAAGTTGGAGGTTCAAAGAACTAACTCTAAAGAATCCATTAGTAGAACAAAGATAATATCGGACATTATAAAATAGAAAAGAGAATATTATAATAGGGATATCCACCACTGAGAAACTAACTAAAAAACATTTACCCAATGGAACAATAGAAACCCTTATCATGACCAACAATTTTTTTTATAATGGTGGTCTTCCATATCCATCTTAGGGAATATCCTACCATCTCACCTAGGTGAGTTGTCTTCATACATGCAAATCCCCAACTCTTCACCACACAACACAAAGCCAAATCACCACCTTATCCCATATCTAAATAGTAGGCACCACTAGAGGATACCTTGTCCATTGAGGAATAATTTAATGATCATGTAGTAATATTCAGAGTATATCACACATCTGCGGTATTTTGAGCATATCCATGGTCTTTTGTGCACTACCAACTAGCCTTTGTGTAGTATTCAAATACTTAGGAAAATTTCCAAAATAAATTCCCCCATTTGTTCTTTACCCAAATAGTGTCTCATGTAGGTTGGTGCCGAGAAAGCAATAGAGGAGATTGGTGTCTCTTGTAGGTTGATGCCTATGCATTGATGTAATAGTAGGTTAATGCTTATAAGATTTTTCATATTAAGATGTCTTTTAATTTTCTATGGTAACAGTTTTAATGTATATTGTGTTATTTATTCAGTTTATGACATTGATATTTTTATGTTTTTTGAATGGAATTAAATAAGTAAAATTGTAATTACATTAATTGAACATCCCTCTCAATATAATTGTGAATTCCAACAATTGGTATCAAAGAGGATTCCTTCAGGAGTAGCCTAACTACTGAAAAGTAGATCTCAAGGGACCATGGCTAGTGAATATGGATCTTACACATTTAGAGTTTCATTATTATATGCATCAAATTATGCATTCTAGAAGATAATAATGAGGGAACACCTAATGTATCTTAGTACTGATGTTTGGAATTAAGTTATAGAAGGTTATAGTTTTCCATAAATTCCTCTAACAATTGCAGATGAGAAGAAGGCTTATGTAAATAATTCCAAAGCAATGAATGATATTTTGAATTATCTTAATAAATTGGTTTTTGTCAAGGTAATGCAATGTGAGTCTACTAAAGAAGTTTGGGATAAGCTTCAAGGAATTTATAAAGGAGATGATAGGGTAAAAATGGTTAAACTTCAAACTCATAAAATACAATTTAAAAGTTTAAAGATGAATGAAGAAGAATAAATTAAAGGTATTTTATTTTTATTAGATGAAGTTGTGAACACTTTTAAATGATTGGATGAAAATATTGGAGCATTGGAAATTGTTCAGAAATGATTGAAATCA
The DNA here is from genome assembly GCA_034641835.2 of Pinus albicaulis. Taxonomy (NCBI): domain Eukaryota; kingdom Viridiplantae; phylum Streptophyta; class Pinopsida; order Pinales; family Pinaceae; genus Pinus; species Pinus albicaulis. The sequence goes on from CM076584.1 coordinate 1,106,277,172, forward strand.
CTTCCATTGAGGTTCAATCCAAAGGTTTCATCTATTGATGCAATGAGATATATTGAAAAATTGAAGATGGATGACCTACATGGAATACTCATTGCATATCAGATGAGAACATGAAAATAGAAGTTTTAAGTAAAGGAAGAGACCTAGAAAGCATCAAATAAAACAAAAGGAAATAAGAACCATGATCACTCCAACCCTTAATTAAATGAAGAAGAAGCTAAATTTTTATGAAAGTTGAAGAGAGGATCTAGAAAATATAAAAGGTAAGCTATCATTCAAATGTTTTAAATGTGGTAGAATATGCCATTATTTTTCAAAATATACATATGGAATCAAAGGATATTGATGATGAAAAATAACATAGAAATAGAGGCAAATTTCATAAAAAAGGAATATCTCTCAAGAAGAAAATTTTATATTCCAAGGAAGATAACATCTCATCAAAATATAGTGATGAAGATGCATCTAATGATGATTAAGAATAATTCCTACTCATGGCCATGGAAATAAGAAAGAGAAATTATATGCAGTGCAGTATATCACAATTGGAACCAACAAAGGAAAAGGTAACCTTCCACTCTATTTCATAAGTGGAAATGAAGATTATTTTTTTTCTAGATATCCATATGCAAAATATGAAAGAAATGATGATGAAGACAATTTTGTAGTCATGAATTCTGAAATTGTTTATCAACAAAATAAAGATAACTGGGAAGAGAATATAAATGTAGAGGAGGAAGTTGAAGGAAAGAAATATTTTCAACAATAGAAGAGATACAAATAATAACAATAATAAACAAAATTCAGATGGAGCGATTGTGGGAGTATGCAAATAAAGATCATGATGAAACAAAGAAAATTCTTTCGATCCTTAAAAATCAATAAACATAAGAAAATAGAGTGAAAGATGTGGTGACAAGCTAGCTCGAAGAAAAGGGAGGTAATTATGAGAAACTAGAAGTTGTATTTATTTCCTTGGGAGATGATATTGAAAATTCAAATGATCAATTAAGGTTTGGAATAAGTTTTGAGATCTTCGATGATTTACTCAGTAACCAACGATGTTTTTTTTATTAAAGTAGGTATTGGTTTTAAAGAAGATAATGAGATTTTCAAGGGAGAATCAAGCTGAAAGACACCAGAAGAAGAGGAACCTAAAATCTACGTCAATGAGCTAAATCGATCAATAAATAATGCAAGAAAATTCATAGATGAAGATAAAGATCAATAAAGACATGGTTCCATCATTAGCATGAATGGAAATAGGAATGAAGGAGAGGACTAGTAGAGCTCTAATGCTCAAGTGATAGAAAGCAACACCAACAAAGAAGTAGAGACTACCCCAGACCCAAAAAAAAATTCAAAAGAATTGCTCCACTAAGAAGGCTCACCATATTGAGGTATCAAAATTTATTTTATGTACATTTCTTTTCATGCAATAATTCTGTTCATAAGGTAATAAATTGTAAAGGCTATGTAAAAATGACTATACGAGAAATAGAAGCAATGGATCATATAAGATCTCAAGGAATGGTTGTATGAGAAGCAATATAAGAATTTTTAATGACAATTACATCAAAAACTACAATTCATTTTCCCTCTTATTAGATCATATTGAATGTTTCAAGTCAAAACAATTTCAGACAAAAATCTTGTGATTGTAGAAGTAGTATTTTAAGGCCTCAAGATAAAAGAAGAAAAGAAGACATCGTCATCAATAGAAATAAAAGTATGGAGACATGGAGAAGAAATTAGGAGAAACTTATGAGGAATGCAATCTAGCTCTATGTGTTCAAGACAAAGAAATCCAATGATGTATATATTTGATGCTCAAAGCATATGATCGATGGTAAAAGTAAAATGATCTCTCTCAAGGAAATTAAATGAGGTAGTGTTATCCTTGGAAATAATGATATAGGAAGGATTATTGGAAAGGGCACAATTAGTCATAATGATGGAAGGACAAAAAATTCAAATGTTCTGCTTGTTGAAGGACTTAAGAACAATCTACTGAGTGTAGGTTAAATAGTTGATAAAGGGTATGATTTCATATTTTATTCCAAAGGATATGAAATAAGAAAATTAGGTTCAATAATATTAGTAGAAAACGCAATAAGCTCTCCAAACAATGCACATGTCCTCAATGAAATTAAAATAAAGAAAAACTTCTCAATGGAAGTAATATCCCTACTAGCTCATCAATAAAAGGAGTGGCATCCAACTGCAATTTAAAAGGTGCACTACATATGACAAAAGTGTTTTAATTATATAGTACACCACACATTGAGAAGTAATAGAAGCATATAAGAAGAAATGTTTCATACAAAAGGATACAACCTTGACAGGGGGAATTGCAATAAAAAGTGAATTCCATCTTTGTTCACCCAAAGGAAAATATGCATAAATAAGGTGAGATAGCATACAATAGGGGAAGTTCCAAACACCAAGAGAAATTTTCATCTAGAAGAAGAGTTGTAGAAAATGAGAAGCAAGATTTCAAGGGGAACATCCATTTACCATTAATATTAAAGGGGGAGAAGTTGCAGGTGCGATGAGAATTGCACTTAGGGGGAGTTCTACAACATTACTGCAAAATTGACTAAGGGTTGGAAATATTGTTATCATTGATGTGAAATAAAAGGGGGGACTAGTTGTGTCCAAGATAAATATTGGAAAATGAAATTTTGGAGATATTTTTTTTAACTTTTGATGTCCCAATTAAATACCCTATCATTAACGTAATTTTTACTCCAATTACCTAGCTCAAATGGGAGCATAGGATATAAGCTGGAAACCATATTCTTATACATTTCCAATTCTCTATGAAAGTCCCTCTAATTCCATAGGAATGAGGAGATATGAAATATTTTGTCAAAAATGACCCAATGAAAGTACAAGTAGACCCCATTTAGATACCCTGTCTTTCAAGGAATTTTTATTCCAATTAGCTAGTTCAAATGGGAGAATAGCATGTATGGTTGGAAAGCTTATTCCAATACCTTTATGGAACTCCTTCTAATTCCATGGGAATGAGGAGATATGAAATATTTTTTTCAAGATGACCCAACCAATTTTACAAGTCATCCACACAAGTGGACATACAAACACTATAAATAAAGGGAACATGAATTTATTTAACATCAATTCATTGAATAATAGATCGAAGTCACAAGAGGAGTTGAGGAATAACTTTTAAGGTGATTCTTGAAATATAAATGTGGAAGAAAAAATGTGATTTTTGGAGTGAACGAGTCATCTTGACATTTTCTCTATATTTTTTCTGTGATGTTTCAAACCATAAAGCTTAGAGGAGCTTTAGAGAAGATCTTCATTTACTTTTGGTTCACATTTGATAGCTTTATTTGCTATAATTTTAGATATATGGCTGAAGGAAGTTAGGATTCTTGAATTCTCTTGAAATTTCCTTCAAATAGGTAATTTGGGCATTTTCAATATAACATTTGTTCTTGGAGGATACAAATAGAAGATATTCATGTACGAGTGATTCAAATTTCATACCTTAATTTTCTATCATTTTGGAGATATGGCCGAAGAAAGTTAGGCTTCCCAAATGCTAATGAAATCTTCTTCAAATAGGTTACCTTGGTATTTTTGTTATATATTTCTTTATATGATGTTTCAAAATATGAAATTTGGAGGAGATAGAGGAGATATCTTAAGGTACCTATGATAGAAACTTCAAACCCTATTTCACTACAACTTAGGAGATATGATTTTAGGAAATTAGTGTTCTTGAGTTCCCATGAAACATGCTTCAGAGAGCCAAAAGAAAAAGTTTGGGGAAAGGTAGACTTAGTGAAGGAAGAAGCAGCGAGTAATCCTAGTGAAGGTAGAACCAACTAATAAAGTTAGTGAAGACAGTTCGCAACATTTTTACTTGGCGAAAAAATAAGCATGTGACAAACATTGTGAACAATCAAGCAAGCAGGTTGGTGCCAACAAATCTTGCAACAGAGGGGATTGGTGTCTCCTTTAGGTTGGTGCCTACAAAGAAGCACTGGGGATTAGTGTCTTGTATAGATTAGTGTTTGTAAAGTAGCAAAGGAGAATGATGTTTCATGTAGGTTGATGCTTATAAAGAAACAGAGGGGATTGATGTCTCATGTAGGTTGGTGCCTACAAAGCAACAAAGGGTATTGGTGTGTCTTGTGGGTTCTTACCTACAAGGCAACAAAGTCGATTGATGTCTCCTACAGGTTAGTGCCTCCAAAGCATGATATGGGATTGGTGTCTCTTGTAGGTTGGTGCATAAAATGAAACAAAGGAGATTGGTCTCTCTTGTAGGTTGTTTCTACAAATTGATGTCATAATAGGTTGGTGCCTACAATAAAGTTTCAGATGAAAAAGTTTTGTGGTTTTCTTTGGTAAGGGTTTCCATGTATGTTTTGCGTTACCTGTTCAGTTTATGAGACTGATGTTTTATGAAGTTTAAATGTAATCAAATAAGAAAAATTTTCATTCTACTAATTCAATTCACTCCCCATTCAGTTTAATTATGAATTTCAACATCGAGAAGCATAAGTTTTTTTGAAGAAACTGTGGGATGTTTATTCATAGATACTAGTTTACCATTATGAAATTTGTCCTCAGGATAGTGAACGCCTCATTGTCAAAGCTTAAGGAGGCCTTACAAATGAATGTGCTAAGCAATTACTATAATACTTTTTTGACCTCACTATTGAAGAGTATCCCACGTATTCTCCTAGTTGAATGGATTTCAATGACCACTCTATGTTTTTGGAAGCCATAGTCAAACATCGAGCATTGCCAATTATAAAAATCATTGTTAGTTATGGTTAGTTGTGTTCTATCATAGTCAACCATGATCAACCATAATCACCATGCACCACCAAAATTATCCAAAATCAACATGAAATAATCCTTCATTACCATTGCAATACACATAAACACACAGAAATTCAACTAGTTCAACAAACACGAATGTTTCAATATAATACTAACTCAATTACAGTTTAACCTTGCTTTCTCTCGCAAATTATTCATCTAACAACATCAACAGCAATACTAGAATATAAATTTATATTTTAGCATACTAAGAAAATACGGCCGACAGTAATCTAGCGACCTTCCGAACTAATAATTGACCAAGAGTCCACAACAATCTATCGGCATTTCAAACTAGTAATTGATGAAGAATCGCAGCCAGAGAAAATTGAGTCTGATAGCTGGATTTGTGAAGGGGCAGATGACGTGGAAACAGCTCCATCTTTTGCAAATGCATCCCCACTAAAGCTCAGCCTAACAAAAGCAGGCTTCGTGGGATTCGGTATGGCCACTGAATTGGCGGACAGCATGAGAACAACATCAGGCATTGCTGGGCGATTGGACACATCACCCTGTACGCATAGAAGACCCACACGAATGCATCTCAATGCTTGTTCCTGCGGGCAATATCCAACTGTTGTTGGATCGATCATATCCAGCAGATTTCCCTCATCGTACAATCTCCATCCCTGCATTTGTATAAATTCGAGAACATAAGATTATAGTCCCACTTTAATCTGGTCCCTCCCAAAATTTAAAGTTAGTTTTCTGTGAAGTTGGTTTAACGAAGCCAAGTTATTCATAAAAGTATTCCGGCTTTTCTGTGAAGTTGGTTTAGCGAAGCCAAGTTATTCATAAAAGTATTCCGGCTCACCCATTCTAAAAGGTTTTTCATTTCCTGAGGAAGGCGGATATCAATATTTCTTCTCCCGCTCACAATCTCGAGAAGAACAACACCGAAACTGTAAACATCTGCTTTTACAGATAGTTGCCCAAACATTGCATACTCTGGAGCCATATAACCGCTGATAATAAATCAAACCCAAAAAAACCTGTGAGAAATGCCTAATCATGCCAATACATTTGATTTCCTAACATCTATGGAATAAATAAATAACCTCCACTCTTCTTTCCAATTATTCAAAGAGTAACGAAAACAGCTGCTTACTATGTCCCAGCAACTCTGGTTTGAACATGAGTCTCATCATTAGTAAAAAGTCTGGCCAATCCAAAGTCTGCTATCTTGGGATTCAGCTTGTCGTCCAGCAGAATGTTGTTTACTTTAACATCTCGATGAATAATGCGCAGTTGTGAATCCTCATGAAGATAGAGGAGGCCGCGTGCTATTCCCATAATGATGTTATAGCGTTTTTGCCAGTCAAGAACACTGCGTTTTTCTGGGTCTGTAAAACATGCAACCATCCAAATATCAACATTTCTCTATCATTACAGTCCAAAACATATACAGTCATTTACAGAGAAAAAGAAATTTAAGGATGACTTACTGAAGAGGAAGTTATCAAGGCTTTTATTGGGCAAGTACTCATAAACAAGCAACCTTTCTTGTCCGTCGACGCAACAACCAAGAAGCTGTACAAGATTTCTATGCTGAATTTTGGCAACAAGTTGTACTTCATTCATAAATTCCCCTGTTCCTTGGGAGGATCTTAAAGACAGTTTCTTCACTGCTATTTCTGTGCCATCTGTAGTTATACCCTGAAACGCACAATAAAGATTACATCATTGTCAGATTCTGGAAACATCAAACATTTCTTCATAAATTACAAACCATATAAAATTCTAATGCACTCTGCATGTTACCTTGTATACAGCACCAAAGCCTCCCTCTCCAAGCATATTATCTTCATGAAACCCGCTTGTTGCTTCTGTCAATGTCTCCAAGCTAAACACTATTTGGGGATTGAACAACGATCCTGATCCTGAGATGCCATCACGCCTTCCTGAAACTGATAGATAGAATTATATATATACAGAAGGGTCAGCAAACAAGTTAGTAAAAAATGATCATTTTAAGTGAAAACATCAAACAGATAGAAGTTTTATAAACATGGATGCAGTAAATGTATTTTAAGATCCTGGAAAATCACATTAGAAATAAAAGAGATTATGGTTTTTGGAAGAAACCACAGGCTCTATTATTTAATAGTTCTAAAACCCTGCTCTATTATTTTTGATGTGGTTTTATTGAATATTTTTTATAAAAATAATAATAAATTATAAAAGAAAAAATATTATTATTATTATCATTAAAAAAAACACACCTTCTTCGGACGTTTTTGTGATCGGGACTGAACTCTCTAGAGGGACGGATCTCTTTTTCTTTATTTTGTTTAACAATAGCAACAGGCATACCACAAAGATGAGCAATACCCCTCCGATAGATGCACACAGAATGGGTACATTTCTCCGAGATTTTCCTGTAGCGTAAACAGTCATTCAACTTTTCTGAGAAATCTGGGCACTCAAGTTGTTCTCAAACCCAGATTGTCAGAACTTCAACAATTAAGAGAAGGCAATGTAAAAGAAATAAAATTTAATTAAACATTACCCTGATGCTCTGTAGCGTTGCTGGCAAATAACGTGGAGAAGGGGTATGTCTCAAACCGAATTCTGCAACTTCCTAACAACGCTTCGCCCCCTTCTTTTACCGTAATAGGATATAGCTTTTTGAGCGCTATTAACAAACATGTTTGGCACTGTTCCATGGGCAAATCTCTCCAGCATTCGACCAACCCGAAAACCCTGTGCGTATCAGAGTAAGAAGAGATAGCAGATTCTGCAGCGAATCCCTTTCTTGCCGGATCGGAAATTTCACCAATCAGAGAACGAAGTAGATGCATGACCTCATTCTGAAAACCAGCTGGATTATCCTTCATATTCTGGGGATTGGGGAGAATAGCAATGACATGGGCCTCTAAGTCTGAAAAGAAACTGAAATTATCATAACGCAAGAAACACACATCGAACCACACTCGGCCGCCTATGTCGTTCTCGCAAAGCTGTTGAAGAGCGATGTTCGCTTCCTGTGAACAGGTAGAGCATTGTTGTGGCGATGCGTCCTTTCTGCACTGGAGAAGGCCATAGACCTTCTCTTCTGGCTTCTCCCCATGCCAAGATGTGTTAAATCCCGTCTTTGCTACATTGCTAACCAGATCGAGCATAACAGTGTTCAAATTGCTCTCATACCTACTTCCATTGGCATATTCAGTATCGTTATTGCATTCGGAAGCTCGTAACTCCGACATTCCCAAAGGAAAACTAATGAATAGCAAGCAGGTTAAGGAAATGGACTGTAATGGTATTGTGTTGCAGCCATTAAACCTCGCCATATTATGAAATACTGATTCTTTCAAAGGCAAGCCCCGCTTCTTTAGATAATTTCGCCAATCGAGTATTCTGTTAATATTGACAAGAAATCGAATATATCGGAATGAAGCAGGGCAAACGGTGGGTGGGTCAACGGTTATTCTACCTATAGTCCTCCTCCATACTTGTGGCATATTTCAGATTACTTTACAACGCATCTATACTTCTACAAGTATGCACCCAGAAATTTGCATACACTTCACATCAGAAAATCGATATATGTGTGAATATGTATCACGATAGTCCAGAGAAATGCGCGTGGCTATCGGCTAACGGATCAACGTGAAAATCGAAAAAAGAAGACACCGTGACAAATAATTGACAACATAGATTTCGGCGAATATTAAGTATGTGGGGACTGCACGAAGTATTAAAATTTGCCATACACAATAATTGGCCCATTCACTTTTGATATCTCGGCTAATGACACTTTATTCTCATTCAATTGACTTATTGCACCATAATCGATCATCCCAAAAAACACCACACCCACCATCCGTATCACCTCACCGACGGTCTCTAACAGCTTCCAAAAATGGAGAACGTTTTTCTCCTGCAAATCAGATACCGTACTATATCACAGACATCATTCACGCCGCTGGTAAACCAGTTGTTCACGTATATATCCAAAACCTAACGGCCTCCTTTACCTATCGGCGTTGACAATGCGAGTCTGCTTAAATCATACCTTCCTTATGAAATCAAACCAAATGGTTAAATGAAATCTATCTACTTTCACTTTGTAGCGACTTTTTTTTTTTAATCTGCCGTTTGAAAATATTATGTATTTAATAATATATTAATAAATATATAATTATATTTGATAGCATTTATCATATCCGGTGATGTTTATAGGAATGATTGAAACTAGTGAAACTAATAACGTAGTGTCAATCATTACTTCTGAGGTTTGGCTTCTTGGTCAGCACTTAACTATGGAGTTTTCTCCACAATCAAGTCCATGGTCTCTAGCTCCACCGTGCTTAACTGTAAAGTTTTTCCCACAATCAAACCCACTTAGTTTACTTCCCAATTTGAGAAAACCCCTCAATACTTATGCATAGTTATAGTACTTAATAAATTAATTAGATATAGTTTTAAGAATTAGTTCAAGTGGTTTATATTTTTGGAGTATTACGTACTCTCTTTGAAGTGTCCTAAAAACACCTTAATGAAAACATACATATACTTTTTGATGTTGTTGAAAATTGTTGTTGATCATAGATTCAATTCTCTTCAATTCACTTAACCCAAAACCCATAATTAATAATTTAGAGAATTTACCATCCACTAAAAGTGACTAAAATTTCCCATACTTTCTCTCCTATATATATTATTTGAATTTATGTAATTATATATATATATATATATATATATATATATATATAATTTGAATTTATGTAATTTTATTAATTTATTATAAATATTAAGTTATTATTTAATTAAAGTAATTATTTTTAATTTTAAAATTTATTAATATTTCATCATTATTTAATTTATTTAAAATTTTTATAATTTTTCTTTCTAATGATGGCTTTTGACTTTGATAAATATTTTTTATTTATATAAGCTTTATGTATCTACTCAATCTGATCGTTGACTCCTTAGAACACTGGATGAAATGATGGCTTTTATAAGGATTTATTTATTTTGATATTTAAATCAATTTCAAATATCCACTCTTTGCGATCCTTGACTCTTTAGAACCATATGTTGTCCCTTTTTTTCCTTTTGAGTTTCAATAGAAATGATGACCATTATATAAAAGGATTATTAAACATATTTATTATTCAATGTAAATTATAAGGAATAAGCCAACGACATTTAATATACTGACAATGTACGTTTTGTTCAATTCTTGGACTTCAAAATTATTTTTGGTTGATGAAATATATTTATAGATTTATTTTCATTTATATTTTATAAAGTAATATTTTTATTATTAAATGTGAGATGTGGAATCTCTGTGTGATGTCATTTTCTGATTTTTGAAAGCAAAAAGGGTAGTCATAGTTTATTTAGATAGATTTCATGGGTTATTAACAAAAAAACAAAAGGCTTATTATAATAAAATAAATGATAATTAAATAAAATTGGTGCTAAAAATCTATTTTAAGGAAATAAAATGATTCGTAGTATTACTCATGATTTTATGAGGAAACTATTATTAGAAGGGAGAAGGAGAATGAAGGAGGATATGTGAAGAATTATTGGTGATTTTTTTGAGGAGCTTTGGTAGCTAGTGGCATTGGTTTTGGTGGTTGCAAATCTACCCTATTAGCTCCTTGTAATTAGCAAGATTGGCAAAGTCCAACTGCAGAGAGAACACTATTTCAACCACTTTGGGATTCTAGGATATAGCCCTCCTGAATCCGGAGAGGGATCTCTCCAATAAGTGCAAAGATGGATTTATCTTTAAAGCTTTTGGGTAATGATATTAGGCTAGTTATGAAGTCCGAGGGTTTTTTGTTTGTTTTGGATGGTTGAGCATGATTATTATTTGAGTGTAAAGTTCTGAAATGGAAAGATTTTCAAAGGTGTGAAGTTGCAAGCAATCAGAACAAGATTTGGCTAAAAATAGATATAATGCTGGTTTTTAGTCCATTGGGCTATGGAGTCATAATAGGGTTTAATTGAAACAACAAGGAGCAAGAGTGTCCATGGGGCAAGTCATCTATGTCTAAGGATATCTTTAAAGTTGATTTTATGGAATGAAGTGATACAACAAGAAGGGGAATTTAAAAAAATGAAGAACAAAGAGCAGCCTAAGATTTGGTAAGTACTTTGAAACTAGCCAGCTTTTGGCATACACTTAAGAAAGACATAAAAGTAATCTAAGATCTGGTAAGTACTTCGAAACTAGCCAGATTTTGTTGCACTTTCAATAGAAAAACATTTTAAACACAAAGGGAAACCTTAAAAGCAACTGTTGGAGAAGAAACTATAGGGCAGGGCTCACCATAAACCTCTCTAGCTCTGCTTTACTTGGTAAGCTTTCAAGACAAACACATAAGACAAAAAAAAAATGGTCTAAGATCAGGTAAGGACTTTGAACCTAGCCTGCTTTCAACACATTCTTAGAGAAACTTTCATATAGTTTTTTGGCATAAAACTAGGACAGGGCTCATCATAACTTCCTTAGTTCATCTCTACTTAACATAAGCTGAAAATAACATTTAAGAACAATATTTAGCTAAGACAGTAGGACGAGGGAATGCCAGAATTCCTAACTGCACAAACTGAATTAAATTATTCCTAAACAACAAAAATTAGAAGAAAACATGGAGATAAAGCTTATCAGTCAGAGAAGGGTACTGATATACAGTAAATCCTAACTCTATGCTTTCTGTTCTTTATTAGAGAAGATGGACAAAGTGAAAACAGAAATAAAATAACAATTTACAATAAGAAATAACATCACCGTTGACATAGACCAGGATCCCATAAATCAACTTGTATTGATGCTTCAAACCAGTTACAGCTTTAAGTCCAATGTTTCAGTTCAGCAATAATCTTCACTTCTCAGACTAACTTATCTAATCACAAGTAGAGCTTCAAGAGCCTTTGAACACTATTTACAGGTAGAAAATTCGAGCACAAGTATATTTCAAAGTTCTGCAACCAACATTTTCTCATCTTCTACAGGAGTATTTATAGAAGAAATGAGGAGGTGGGAAAGGATAAAAGATCTCCTAGATCAATTAATATAGATTTAAGACTTCTCGGCCTTTGAGGGGCTCAATGGAGAAGTTTGCAGATATTTGTCTGTATTAATTGTTTTACATTTAAGAGTTAAGCTTGGTGGGAGCTTTTGTTGACTTTAAGGCTCTGTTTCCTGTTGTAATAACTCTGTTGATATTTTTTGCATTAATTTCCTTTGGCAGAATTAACTATTCAGTTGTGCTGAGGCAAACATCCCTTTTTCTAATCATAACTCGGCTTTTGTTGAATGCTTTGAGGCTACGGGTGGCGTTAGGTAGCTGAGAAGAATCAATTTTCCCCTTATGTGGCAGTGAAGGCGTCCTTTGTCTGATAAATGTTTATGATTTTCTTTAATTGTGTTTAATCCAATGGATTAGGCTTTTGATAATCGATCTTAGTCGTAATCCATTAAACTATGGAATTCATCTTCAATTTTCAGCTCTGCTGTGGTAGGTCTTCAACACTGATACTCTTTGTCTCTTTTAATTGTCTGTGTCTTGTTGATGTGCAGATTTATAAAAGGTCCATATCGCATCAATGCCCATGAAGCATCGATGAAACGTGAATTCGAACCCTGTGGAATGATCTTTCTGTATGCACAAAGGCATAAGGGATCGTCATCCCCAGCCTTTTGTTTTCCTTTGATATAATGGAAAAACCATTTAAACTTGCAAAATATAGACAAATGTTATGAAATCCTGCGTTATTGGGTCAAAATGCTTTAGAGGTTGTGGGGAAGGAGCAAGGTCGTTGGATGACAACATCCAACGGTGGAGATTTTACTTCAGAGGTGAAAAAGAAAAGCAGGGGGAAAAATTAAGTCAGATCCGTCGATCTGTAGAGATCGACAGTCAGGGTTAATTCGGGAGGACCATAAAGAAAATGGCCACATTATGGAAATCTAGAGGAGAATCAAAAGAAATAGGTAAAATTACCTTCGGCGAAGGTAAAATGCGTACGAATTGAAAATGGGGATTCGGGATGGTCGTTGGCCATCAAATGAGACCAGGCCATGAAATCAATGGTGGAGATTGCATGTTAAAAATCCTTTGGAAGAGGTGAAGGGCGATAATATATGGCCAGATAAGATTTGAGCCGTTGATCTGTAGAGATCAACGGTGGGAAACACAACGCGATAAAACGCAATGATAAAGGGGAAAGTGGTTTCGGAGAGAAAAACAGGCAGCATCACGTGACGAAATGGGAGAAAGGTGGTTTCACCTCGATATGCATTAGAAGGTGACACGTGGATTTTGAAAACAACTTAAATCACGTGATTTATAAGAATTAACCTCCGCGCTCAAACTTACGCGAAAAAGCGCATCGACCATTGGATCTGGGGTATCAGATCCGACAATGGTGAAAGAGCGTGATATTGGATAGGTGCATGGGAAGAAGCAAGGGAAGCGGTTTCAATATGGATCGTTGGATCTAAAAAGGGACAGTCGAGATCAAAACTTGAAGAAGACAGGACCCACAGGATGCAGGCCTGTCGAGATTAATAAGAACCGTTAGATGTATAGGATCAACGGTCAGGATTTGATTTGGGATAAAATGGAAAAATGAACAAGGCAAAAGAAGGGTTAATAAGGGCCATTGATCTGCAGAGATCAACGGCTGTGATTCGTTGGAAAAACATTATAGAGAGGGCCTGCATGTTTTTAACCAAAGTCGGGAACCGCAAACTGGACCGTCTGATCTGGACACGTGGATGGTTTAGATGTAATCAGAGGCATGCGATCAGCGGGGGAAGAAACTGAATGTCGCCGATGTGACTTAGCATTGGTCGTCGATCTGAGGATCAGATCGATGGTGGGAAATAAATGGGGGAGGTTCGAAAGGTAGAGGAAAGGTTTATGATCGGAGCAAATGAGGGCCATCGAATCTGAAATATGGCGGATAGATCCAATGCTGGAGGATCAATCGGGGGTAGTCAATCGGCGGGGGGGGGGGAATAAAATGCGCCCGATAAAAATTGTGATGCGATATTCTGCAGGCCGTTTGATCGGCTCAAGATCAACGGTAGAGATTATCTCAAATATGGAACCGGCGGAAATACCCTTAATACTTTATAAAAACCCAAAGTTCATGAATTACAAAGGTTTTTTATGGCTTGAGGTGGATTTATATATAAGAAATTATTTGGCACCCATCTGCGGGGCCGTTGGTCTATATGGAAGATAATAGGTCCAGGGCTTGATATGTACAAGGGCTAATCGCATCGGAACTTCGGTGCTGGTCTTTCAATCTACCCATTTTAATTTCTCCGATGCGATTGGTGCTTCAGGACTTTTCAATCTACCCATTTTTCATTAAAAAACATTGTTCTGGTGGGTTTAGACCAAGAATTAGGAAAAGCGGGTTTTTGACTTTACAAAGGAAAAAAATGCATCAGAGATGGTTTATTACAACGTTTTAAGTGTCAGATGTGGGCCCACGGGTTATATGAAATAATAATATGATCGGGGGTTATAAAAAAAGGGCTAATCGCATCGGAGGCTCTACCATAAGAAATAAACTTGCGTGCTCTGAATTTTCCGATGTGATAAGCGCCAAATGGGCTCAGCGCTTGGTTCCAACACTAAGGCATATGTGGGGAAATGGTTTTACGACTTAGCCCAAAGGGGCTTAAACCTTTAATGCAAAAAAAATGTATTTTTTATGAAATTTTCAGAGTTTTCTGATGAATTTGGGGGTTTTGGCAAAGTTTAAAAGTGAGTTTTAAACTTTGAAAGAGGATCATATGAAGGGGAAATGGGGAAAAATGGAAAATAGAGGAATTCCATGAAGGAATGAAGGGGTAGAAATGAAGGTTAGTTTGAAGTGAAAGGAAGGGGAAAATGGTGATTTGCAGCAGTCTTTTCTCTATGAAAATAGCAGATTTTCAGAGTTTAAAATGGAAACAGCAGTGAGGATTTAAACAAAGGGCATGATGTCTTCATGAGTCTTCAAGAGATAACATTTTTAGCACTAAAACCTATTTCTTGAAGACTCCAAAAATGATTTAGCCACCTGATCCAGGTGGATATTGGTGGTCACCCGCCTATTCCACTTGGGGCTCCACCATTGTCTATTTCAGTTTTTCAGTTTCCGCACAGTTTACTATTTTTAGCAGTTTTTCGGGTCCTAAACTTCCGGAGCCGTTTTGAGGCCCTAAACGACGTTTTTTGGGAAAACGAAGAGCAACATGGGTCCATGGACTAATATTGCTCATTCCAAATCTGTAGTCCTCGGATAGATCTTTCTAACGAGGTATGGTACGCGTTAAACGAAGATCGTATGCCAAAGTTACGTCCCTGGGAAGTTGAAACACCAATTTACCCAAACGGCGCCCATAGTTTTGGCGCTTCATCTCCTAGGGTTAGTGTTTTGGCTGTTTAGGATTTCCCATTGTTTCTAAATGATAAATAGGCCCTTGAGCCTCATTATAACTCAGTTGAGAGGCCTGTAGCCGCCACATCTCTTCTCAGAGATAGCTACCAACACCCTAGCTAGTTTTATTTCCATTCTGTCTGTAAGCAAATTTCAGTTCTTTGATATTAATGAAATGAAGTGTTATTTCCGCTGCATCTCTGTATTTATGGTTATATGTTTATTCTGTTGCGTTCCTGCATAAATTCGGATTAGTGGTATCAGAGCGGTCTGCTTTTTCTCGATCCTTCTTTGCATGTCCCCAACGAGGTCGGGGTATAAGGAGCTAGGGCTCGATCTGGTGGAACCTTTGCAAGATCAGCCTCGCAAACCTCGACGGACGCCCATGGGGGACGAAAAGAAAGATGAGGGAGCAGGAGATCCTATCAAAATATTTCTCGAGGAGGCCCTCAAAAGACAAAGGAACGTGATGATGGATAACTTTGCTCAGATCCTTCAACGGCTACCCACCGGCGGCGCATCTGCATCCAGCAGCCACTCTGGAGGCGCGACTCCTTTTAAGGTATAAGTAAATTTTGACATTCCCATATTTGAGGGTCAAATAGATGCAGATGCCGTAGATAGATGGTTGAATCTATTAGAAGGATATTTCTCGGTTCATGACTTTTCAGACCGGGAGAAGATTATTTTTGCACTCCTCAAAGCTACCCCCCATGTTAAGGACTAGTGGGAAACCTACTGTGAGAACAAGGACCAGACAAAACCCTCTCTGTTCTCGGCCGTACCAACTTGGAATTCTTTCCGAGACACCGTCAAGGAACAGTACTATCCCGTGGGGAGCTATGAGGACAAGTACATACAATGGACCACGCTGCGACAACAAAGGGATCAAGATGTGCACGAGCTGACGAATCTGTTCCATACCCTGCGCACAAAGTTGGGTATCAAAGATTCAGAGAAACATTTGGTGCTAAAGTATCGCAGTTGTCTACACAGATACATTCAGGAGGAAATGGAGTTCCTCGACATCTCCTCGCTTGGTACGGCATACCGATATGCTGCCAAGATTGAGCAGAAATTCAAACAGAAGAAGCGAGACTTTGGATCTGTGAATCAAAAGCAAGGAAAAGGTGCTTCCAAACCGCAGAACAAAGGACAGAGCATGGCGGCTAAAGACAACCCGTCAAAGCCACAAGAAAAGAACAAGACCGTAAAGCCAAAGAAGGACACGGGAAAGTGGTGTGAGTTCCATAAGAGCTCCACTCACAACACAAGTGAGTGTCGGGCCAAGCAGTCGCTAGTGGCCGAGATGAGGGCTTCTGAGTCAGATGCATGCTCCGATTCCAAATTAGAACCTGAAAAGGGGAATGAAAAAGGGAAACAGATTATTGATGTGGAGCCCAACGCCACTATTGCCACTACAAAGGTCCAGAAGGAGGAACCGGAAGATCCAGAGGAGGAGGAACGCCTCTTCCACTCCCAGATGTGGGTAAAGGGCTCCCCTGTACAGTTCATTGTCGACAATGGGAGCCAAAAGAACCTCATTTCAGCAGACGCCGTGAAGCGGTTGGGCTTGTCGACCACAGCTCACCCACATCCATACACCATCGGGTGGCTTCACCAAGGACAAGATCTCCGCGTCAGCCAGCAGTGTCGCCTTCCCTATAGCATCAAGCCCTTCACGGATGAGGTATTATGTGATGTTGCTCCTATTGATGTTTCTGATGTATTATTAGGACAACGATACTTGTGGAAGCGTCATGCTGTGTATGAGTCTCGACCTCGTGCTGTTATTATTACTTTGGGAAATAAGTTGTACAGGATACCAGAGGTACCACCTCCTACGACTATCTCTTTGGTTACCGCAAAACAATGCAAAGAAGTTTATTTCAAACGTACCCATTTCGATGATCCGCCCCGTGTTAGCTAGAAGACTGGCCACGACCGAGACAGTGTCTTCCTAATAAAATGAACAACAAAATGGATACACAGAGGAGTACTGTGGGAAGTGTCACCTACCCATTGTGGGTTTCCTCACTGTCAGTAGCCAGCACCCATTGATCTGTCCTCTGCGCCGGCGTGACGATGGACCGATCTATCGACGCTCTGTTCTGGAAAATGATGAAATCAAGAGGCAGATTCAGGAGATGTTGCAGAAAGGTCACATCAGACCAAGTTCATCGCCCTGTGGGAGCCCGATCGTGTTGGTACAGAAGAAGGATGGGACGTGGAGACTCTGTATTGACTATCGGGCCCAATAATATCTGGAGTCTGGACAGGTAACTAACCCCACCTTACTGATGGACTTCTGACCAACCCAAAGGCAAAATTTGGCAAGCAAGGACGAATTCTGTGGGTTATTCACCAAAATACCTGAAACTCTATGATGTGTGGTGACTACCTTTCAGCCAAGGGGCGTCTTTCTTAATGGAGCAATACAGTGCCTCGGCCGAGAATACCTCGCCACCTTCATGAGGATGATGGATGACATCTTGCGGCCATTCACCAACTCATTGGTAGTGGTGTACTTGGATGACATTCTGATCTTCAGCCAGACTTGGGAAGAGCACCTTCACCACATCCGACAAGTCCTCCAAACACTGCGGCAACACAAGTTGTGTGCCAATTTGGAGAAGTGCACTTTTGGCATGACCCAGGTTCAATATCCGGGATACATTATTGATGAAAGGGGGGTGCATGTGGATCCAGCCAAGATCCAAGTCATTCGGGATTGGCCAGCCCCAACCACTATAACAGAGCTTCGCAGCTTTCTAGGTCTTGCTAATTTCTATCGAAGGTTCGTGTTGGGATTCTCTCATATCACTTGGCCCTTGAGTCAAGTCACCAAGGGAGGAGCGAGAGCAAATTTTTTTTGGTCGGAACCTCAACAGAAGGCGTTCACAGAACTGAAAAACCGCCTCTGTTCTGCCCCAGTGCTCACTTTACCAGACTTGCAACAGCCATTTGAAATCGAGACAGATGCCTCTGACTATGCTATTGGGGCAGTTCTTACTCAACAGGGACATCCAGTGGCATTTCACAGTGAGACATTGTCTGACACAGTTCGCAAGTACCCCACACATGACAAAGAAATGTACTCCATTGTGCAAGCTTGTCGACAATGGAAGCATTACATTTTGGGGAAGGAAACAATCATCCACACAGACCACAGGCCCCTGCAGTTCATACAGACACAAGGGAAGTTGCAGAATGATCGCCATCAGAAGTGGTCTACATATCTGCAACAGTTTCATTTGAACATCAAGTATAAGAAGGGTAGCACCAATCATGTTGCAGATTGCCTCAGCCGACCACCGATCGTGGCGCTCACCACTATACTCAACGCTTGTGGGCACGAGACTTCTGATTGGCCGCTTCTCTATGAGAGTGACCCAGAATTCGGCCAAACTTACAAGGCACTCCTGGGGGGTACGCAAGTTCCAAATTTTCACCTCCAAGATGCACTTTTATGTCACATTGGACACCTTTGTGTTCCTTCAAGCGAGCGTGCCAAGATGATATGGGAAGCACACTACAGTCGAGTCGCTGGGCATTTCGGGGTCGAGAAAACAGTAGCAATCCTGCAGAAGTATTTCTATTGGCCGAACCTTCAAAAGGATGTCGAGAAGCACATCAGATCCTGCACTGCTTGTGCCATTGCCAAACCGACCATCAAGAAGCAAGGCCTATATACTCCTCTACCTACCCCTAGTCGACCTTGGAAATCCATCTCCATGGATTACATGTCGGGCCTGCCTTCTACTAAGCAGGGAAATGACTGTGTTTTTGTGGTCGTCGACAGATTCTCGAAGATGGCCATTATGGCGGCCTGCAAGAAGAATATCACAGCAGAAGCCACTGCTAAACTCTTCTTTGAACGAGTGTGGGTGTACTTTGGGATCCCACAGTCTATCATATCAGATCGGGATAGCAGGTTCCTCAGCACATTTTGGTCCAGCCTCTGGTCGATGTTGGATACCAAGCTCACCAAGTCCACAGCTTTCCATCCCCAAACAGATGGCCAGACAGAGGTCGTCAACAGAATGATTGTACACATTCTACGCATGTACAATTAAAAGCATCCACGCAAAGGGACAAGAGCCTCCCTTATGTACAACATATTTATAATCAGTCTCTCCACAGTTCAATCGGCCATAGCCCCTTTCAGGTGGGCTTGGGATTCTAGCCACTATGTCCCATTGACGTAGCCATGCCATTTGCAGCTGCTCAGGCCAATTCAGCTCATGTCCAGTCTAAAGTTGAC
Source organism: Pinus albicaulis (assembly GCA_034641835.2). Taxonomy (NCBI): domain Eukaryota; kingdom Viridiplantae; phylum Streptophyta; class Pinopsida; order Pinales; family Pinaceae; genus Pinus; species Pinus albicaulis. Next base: position 1,106,296,703 of record CM076584.1, read on the forward strand.
AAAGCCAGTAGCTTCATCAAGCACATTCAACACATCTGCCAACAGGTTCGTGATATATTAGACAGAGCCAATGCCAAGTACAAGCAACACCATGATCAACACTGGGTGCCACACAACTTCCAGGTGGGCGACAAAGTATGGCTACATTTGCGGAAGGAGCGCCTCACTGGACCCCACTACAAGCTTCACCCACTCTGATACGGGCCGTACACCATCACCAAGGCTATAGGGAACAATGCATTCGAGCTCAGTATTCCACCATTCCTTGGTCTGCACCCAGTCTTCAATGTGGATCGCCTTCGTCCTTACTTCCCACCTCTACTGGACACCTCAGACATTGCAGAACAACTCACACCAACTGAGTTAAATCCAGACTGCATGGAACAGGCCACCACAGATTGCATCATGGACATGCAAATCAAGAACACTCGCCAGCAGAAGATCTAACTATATCGGGTTGTCAAAGCTGGCCAACTCCTGCACCAAGGAAAGTGGTTCACCAGGGACCAAGTTCAGCAGAAATTTCCTCATCTCATGGAGGAACTTAACGCAATGGGGACCATTTCTTCCTAAGGGGAGGATCCAGTGGATAGACACTGCCCATCAGCACCTGGCTCCACCATTATCTATTTCAGTTTTTCAGTTTTGGCACAGTTTACTATTTTTAGCAGTTTTTCGGGTCCTAAACTTCCGGAGCCGTTTTGAGGCCCTAAACGATGTTTTCATGGGTCCACCCATGTTGCTCTCCATTTTCCCAGAAAACGTCGTTTAGGGCCTCAAAACGGCTCCGGAAGTTTAGGACCTGAAAAACTGCTAAAAATAGTAAACTGTGCCGAAACTGAAAAACTGAAATAGACAATGGTGGAGCCCCAAGTGGAATAGGCGGTGACCACCAATATCCACCTGGATCACCACGTCGGTAAGGTATGACAATGGGTCCTGTGGACGAATTTCGTGCATCCGATCTCCGACGCTGCATCATACCCTTAAAGGAAAGATCTATCCGAGGACTACAAATTTGAACGAGAAACATCGGTCCATGGACCCATGTTGCTCTCCGTTTTCCAAAAGTCAGTGCTTTAAAGAAGTACTTCTGCTTAGGGCCTCAAAACGGCTCCGGAAGTTTAGGACCCGAAAAACTGCTAAAAATAGTAAACTATGCCGAAACTGAAAAACTGAAATAGACAATGGTGGAGCCCCAAGTGGAATAGGCGGGTGACCACCAATATCCACCTGGATCACCACCATTTGGTATGACAAATTTTATAGGTGGCTAACACACCGTAGTCAATTGTTTTCTTTTCGGATTGATTCTACATAGGTAGAGTTGACATCGTTAACAAAGGATTAAAATCAGCATCGAGAAGACCAATTTTTAAGAGGCCAAGTTCTACCCATCGAAGTACATTTCTAAGGGCTGAAATTATAACCATGAAGGAGGTTGAGTTCCTATCTATCAAGGATTAAATTAAATCTTCGGTGGTGGTGGATTTGAAGGAAATACAATTGTATCAGAAGGGCCACATTATCATCTGTCATGTGGTCAAATTTATTGCATTGGTAGAGGGCTGAATTTGTTGATTTTGTAGGAGGTTGAGTTTATTGTTTGATAGGGGCTGATCGCATCTGATTTTTGGGTTGAGTCACTATTTCCATAAGAAAAATCAAATAGTGGGAAAAAAACGAATTATATGAATGGAGGATGCCAATATTATCAGTACATATTTGCTGATTTTTGGATGACGAGATCCTTGTTGGAGACCAACTTATAATCATTTGATGAACACAAATCTATTATTCTTTTAGAGGCTGGATTTCTTGAGTTATTAGGGCCAAGTTACCAGTTCCACGTGGAGAACAATTTATTGACCAAGGGGAGAAGATTTCGACTATTCTTTCGGACCTCGATTCATATCAGGAGAGAAGCTAAAATTCTAGGCCAAATTGATTAATGAAGAAGGTTGTATTGACTAGCCAAACATTTTGGGTGAAAGGACCGATTTAACAGAACCATTGTGGGAAATAATTTCTGAAGTATTTCTTCCAGGGTCTATCTTAAAAAAATTGTAAAATCCCTCCAAATATTTCCATTCAATAAAATATTGTTAGAGCTACAACATCTAATTGATGGGTTAGACATTATTCATCAATTGCTAGTGATTTCGATTGTGTAAATTTTATGGAGTTTTCTAAATAAAATTTCATGCCTTCAATTTTTGAAACAAATCCTTAGTAAATAATAATAAGGGTTATTATAGTGGTATCATTTTAGTCTTCCTTCTAGCATGAAAGTATTAATAATTTATTATTCTAGGAGAACAAGGGTACAAAAGTTACGAAAAGAAGAAGAAGGAGTGAGATGAAGAAAAAGAAAATATGGGGGATCATGATGATCAATCCTGGGAGAGAGTTTCAAGCACATCTTGAATGATTTATCCAAAGGGAAATAGGAGTTATTTCGTGAATTAGACTGATTAAGGTGTGAAATGGTCAAGATAATACTCAAGGGAAAAAGTAGTGTAGCCATGGAAAAATTTAGGGGCTAATATTCACAGGTGGGCTAATTTTTCATGATTTTTCCAAAAAAAAGATTTGTCAATTTCCATTTTTTAGAAAAATGATTTGCCCAAATTTTAAAATATAAAATTATTTTACCTTAAAAATTGCTAACATTAGATAGAGAATATATATATATATATATAATAATTACAAATTTGAATAATTTTATAAATACATCTATAATTTTTTTTATAGTTTTCATATTAGGGACTAGTGAGATTAGCCAATGTTTTTAAATGTCAAGATAATATTCCATCCTTGAAATTTTCCCTGAGTGTAGCCAAAATGGTGACTGGAGGGAAACATGATGTGGCTTGAGCTCTAAAGGAAGTCGCCTAGTTAATGACCAATCTTCGTGGAAATCAATCCAATAATGGAGTATAAGGATCACACAAAATTTATAACCTTTTGGGAGGAGATAACAATCACCATGCTAAAGCCAATAAATTGACCAATCGAATACCCTAACCAATAAAAAATACTTCTTCAAGCCCACACATGCTTGAGTTCTTCGAGGAGACAACATATAACTAACAAAGGTGAGATTGAAACTTTTTTGGATTAGATGAAGGAGTACCAGGTAAGAAGAGTGAAATCCTTCGCGTAAATTTCACTCCAAGAATATTATACTATCGAGAATAGAAGCCAATTAAGAGATTATGACAAGTGGTGGATGAACAATGGTATTCCAAGAAGGAAAGAAAAATATATATACCCACTTGGAATGGTACTTTTGGAGAAAACTCTAGAGCTTGGGTGCAAAAACTTGATACTTTTTTTTAGCTCAGTCCCATGAGATAATTAGAGGCAATCTAGCATGCCACACTACATCTGGAGGGTGAAGCATATAAAATGGTGGTATTACAGATAAACCACATTAGGCATGCCAACATCAACTCCAATTTGGAGTTTATGGATAGATTGATACAAAGGTTTGATAAGAAGAATCCATAGTTGTATTTCAAAAAATAAGCACAACTTAAGAAGGTAGGGAGATCAAATAGATACATCATGAAATTTTGAATATTGGCAATGATGGCGACAAACATATCCTATGATTGGTTGGTAATGTTATTCCTATAAGGTTTAGTAAATCCATTGTGTGGTTGGGTAAATAATTTTAAGCCTAGTATGATTCAACATGCCATTTACAAAACCAGATATATGGAAGATGCAATGCCTAAGAAGGAATCAACTAGGTTCATCTCCCCACCCTAGGATAAAGAGAAGAAGTCATGGCAAGGGAAAATAAGACGGAAGAATTCATGAATGAGTTAAGGTAGAAAAAAATTGTTTCAACTATAATGAAACCTGGGTTACAGGGAATAGGTGCATGGGAAAAGGTAAGGTTCGCTATATAGAAATGACGCCAGATAGTGATGAGGAGGAAGACCATGTAGCATCTCAAGAAGAGGAACATAAAAACAACAATAGTGATGAAGAACCAATTACTAAGACACTATCTAGAGCTACTATATCCAAACTCTCATGTGTTCCTAAATACAACACCTTTAGAGTAAGGGGAGTCATAAAGGGGCAAAGGGTTACGGTCCTCATTAATGGGGGTTCCAACCATAACTTCATCAATGTTCCAGGTGGATATTGGTGGCCACCTGCCTATTCCACTTGGACCCACACTATTGTTTCTTTCAGTTTTTCAAATTCCTTAATTGTAGCTCAGTTTACTATTTTTGGCAGTTTTTTGGGTCCTGAACTCCTGGAGCCGTTTTGAGGTCCTAAACAACATTTTTTTGGAAAATATGAAAACATATTTCACTATTCAATGCTTCTGATTGAATTTTGAAGTCCCCGGATAGATATTTTTAACGAGGTATCATGCACGTCAAACAGAGATTGTGTGCCAAAGTTACGACCCCGAGAAGTTGATGTACCAATTTACCCAAACGAGGCCCACAATTTTAGCAATTCATCTACTAGGGTTAGGTTTTTGGATGTTTATGGTTTTCCATTATTTCTCAATAATAAATAGCCATTTGAGCCTCATTGTAACACAATTCAGAGGCATGTAGATGCGCCATATCTTCTTAGAGATAAGCTACCATCACCCGAGCTAATTTATTTCCATTTTATATGTAAGCATATTTTAGTTCTTTGGTATTAATGAAATAAAGGTTTATTTCTGCTGCATATCTATATTTATTTCTATGTTTTTATTATATTTCATTCTTGTATAAGTCTAGACCAATGGTATGAGATTGGTTTGCTCTTTCTCTGTTTTTCTTTGCATGTCCACAACGAGGTCACAGTATAAGGAGTTAGCGATCAAACTGGTTGAACCTTTGCAAGACCAGACTCGAAAACCCCGACGACCTCCCATAAAAAAAGACAAGAAATATGTGGGAGCAGGATATCCTTTTAAAATATTTCTTGAAGAAGCCCTCAAGCAACATAGAAACACGATGATGGAAAAATTCCCAGATCCTTGGATGGATGCCCACAGGTGATGCATCTTCATTCGAAAGCCATTTTGGAGACACCACTAACTTTAAGGTACAATTTAACTTTGAAATTCCCACATTTGAAGGACAGATAGATGCATATGTCTTAGATAAATGGTTAAGTCCACTGGAAGGATATTTTTCAGTTCATGATTTTTCCAAAAGGGAAAATATTACTTTTGCACTCCTGAAATCCACCCCCCACATCAAGGACTAGTGGGAAACCTACTGTGTCCGGAAGGACAAGAGGGAACCCTCATTGTTCTTAGTCGCACCCACTTGGAATTATTTGAGATGCCATCAAGGAACGATACTACCCTATCGAGAGTTATGAAGACAAGTATATACAATGGACTATGTTGCGGCAGCAGAGGGATCAAGATGTGCATGGGCTGATGAATATTTTCCATACCCTGTGCACAAAGTTTGATCTAAAAATGGAACTACTTGAAAATGTGTGCAGGGTATCCATTTCCATTAATTAAATGTGTGCAAAATTTCTCCATGTCTTGTTGCATAAAACAACTACTTAGATCTAATCTAGAGATTGACTGTAGGGGCATTTACTGGATATGTCACCTTTGATAAAGGGATGAGATCCAAAGGCTACCTGGCCCTTTACAGACTCTGTCTTTAGAACTTGTAGAGGTTAGCACTCACAATTTACATCAAATATATGTGCAAACTATTATTCATGTCTTGCAATTGAAACAAAGTGTTTATGGAAACCGTATAAGAGTTTATGTGTGAAGGAAAGTTAATTTAATTTTCTATTTAACATATTAAATCAGAAATTTCTAGCAAGGTAACTTAAGCATAACATGACACAAATGTTTGATGAGTAGTTCACCCCTCCTGGGCTACGTCTGCTGGATCAAGCCTCTCAAAATGAGCTTGTCCTCTTGTATTAAAATGCTTCAAAATACTAATAAAAGATTAAATTTGTCTCAATAGACAAATATGAATGCAAATATTGATTCATAAGGTATGAAAAAGCTAATAATGCCTTTCCAAATTCACTATACAGTGAAGAATTACCATAAACAGTGATTTCTTCAATAAGGCCTTGATGTCTCTTTGAACTCCTCTGTAGATTTTATGGCTATAAAAGTCCTCAAACAGATCTAAAACCTCTTCCATTAGGTTCCAAAGGTTTAAATTAGCCGAAAATATTTTTTGGATCACCTCAAATGGTGAGGTACAACTCAAAACAGCTCCAACCCCAAAATGGCCCTAGTGGCCCTGAAAACTCTCCTGAAGGTTTTTGGCCTCTAAAGGTCTTCAAAAAGTTCTAAAACCTCTTTCAATGGTTTCATAAGGTGGAAAATAGCTGAGAATGGTCTTTGGATCACCTTAAACAGAAAGGTACAACTCAATACATCTCTATTACCAAAATGGCCCTAGTGGCTCAAAAAGCTACCCTGAAGCTAAAATGGTTGTAGAAAACCTCTAATACCTCTGTAACCTATCCCAATGGCTCTGAAATGCTGAAAATAGTCAAAAATTACTTTTTTTTTACAAAAAATGGTTAACCATAGCTCAACACAACTCCAACTCCCTCTTGGCCCTCATGGCTCTCATTGCTTCCCTGAAGAAAAAGGGACTAAAGATCAACTCCAATGGATTAGAAAAATATTCCAATGGATTAAGAATGCTCTGAATACCCAAAATAAAAATAAAAATTCGTTCCAAAAGGTTCAGCCCATCAAAAGTTATGCTCCAAACAATATTTTTCCCAATGTTAATTAAAAATCCCACTAAATGTGGGCTAATTGTAGATAGGGTCAACAAATATGGAAAAAAGGATGAATTTGGCAGAGCACGCCCATAAATGGTGGAACCAATAACAGTAAAATTTAATGTTAGAGTAAGTGGTGGACACATGTCTCACCGTTGAACCCGCTGGCGGAATAAATGGTAACAATAAACGTGACATTTAACTTTTTAAATATGGCCACATGGGATGGCTTCCCAACCGCCGCCGTGACTGTTGGTAATATTGGCTCCTGGTTCTGATGCTAAATTCCCATGGAGTGTGGGGGCTGGCCCCCATTTTCCATCGACGATAACAATTTCAAACAACAAATAGCACCAGTGCCCAATGTATTGTAAGAACTAATGCATAGCCCGCCCGGTCGAGCCTTTGGGTTGCTAGGTAGGCGACCCGGGGTCGATTCCTGTTTCCATAAAAAAAATTGCAACGCCAATTCTACCACGGCCTGGGGCCACATGGCAGCCTCTGGGATTGCCATGTGGCACCCTCCAATTGGCCAGAATCTTCAAAAGTCAACCCACTGACCAACCTATGATTGCCAAGTGTCAGAATCAGATTGGACTAGTGAAATATTCCAGTGAATATTTTGAGGAATATTCCAAAAATATTCCTTGGAATATTCATTTTTAAAATTTTTCAAAATTAGGAAGTCAAACCTGGTGAAACTAGTCTTTTGCCTAAAATTGTGAATTTTCAAACTTGAATAACTTTCACATACAGTGTTGGATTTGAGTGTTTTTCATGGCTACAGGATCCTATCGACGAGGCCTATCCAGTCATTTAGGTTGCAAGTGATTTTGAACACTTTCAAATTTGAGATTTTTCCATGGCTTGGACTTGAGCTCCTGATCACACCTCCCAAATGAGAAGCTTTTGGACCCCAAAAGCTCACTGAAATCCTGAAAATGACTGCACTACAGAAAATGAGAGAATAATAACATCCTCTTCCCTTCAGCTTCCAAAAATTTTCCTAAATTACCAACTGTTGACATGGTGAATTTTTCTAAATGATCCATGTACTTGTGCCGAATCCCAACCAAATTTTTCTCGCCATACCAATCTGCCATTCTAAAATCAGCAATGACCCTTGTTGAACTTTGTGCCCACTTTTTCTGCATGCCTTTCCATCTCATGCAATCTTGCACCGTTTGGCACTGACACTTCGTTCTCTGCACCAATTGACACCAAAGGCACCTTGTGCAACATACGACATCAACAACAAGTTGATAGTGAAATGTTCTATACAATTAACACAACCATCAATGTAAAAAGTGTGCCCACTACTGACACAAGTAGATAAACATGTATGACACAATCGACACAAGTTGATAAACATGTGTGACATGATCGACACAAGTCGACAAATAGGTGTGACACAATAGACATAAGTCGATAATCATGTGTAACAAAATCAACACAAGTCGATAAAAAAAAAGATATATCTTGACAAACACATGTGTATGTATCATGTACAATGAACTATATACAGTTCGCTATTTACACATACAACCTCTATGTACATGTGCAACTTCAACTCTTCTTTTCAAATACCAACAAGTACATCATCCCAAAAACATGTGGGTGACTAGGAGCTGAACCAAAAGACATTGCTGCAATCTAAGTGAGTATCATACTCATCTTTCACACCTCCATGGAAAAATTTTTCAACAACAAAGAAATTCCTTCAACTAAAACTTCTTTTACATGCAATCTTGCATCAACTTTTCAACTGAAATACAAGCATACCAATCTGAAATTTGCATGTACAAAATGAGTAATGACTTACTGAAATAAGAAGTTAATCCACTTCCTACCAAGCCAACTCCATGGTGTCTTTTGCGGTTGCAATACACCTTCATGTGAATCCTCCATTTCCACATCAATAATGGACTCCATAGATCCACTTGTGCCAAACTTTTTGTCCTCTAGCTGCATGTGCTTTGGACGAATTGTTGGATGCAAAGTACAAGAATGAGAGACATCATATCTATTCCTTTGACAAAATGTGCAACTCTTAAACACTTTATGAGAAAGTTCTCTTTGCCTCTTTTTCTTCCTGTGTGCTTTCTTTTTCAACCAGTATCTTGAAGCAACATGGTTAAATCCACCACAAAATGTGCAACAAAACTTTCTTTCATTTGAACAAGCAAAATTATCATTATTTGTTGAAACATAATCAAATTGATCATGTGAATAATTATATCTCTTTTGCTGCATGGAATTTCCATCCTTTTTGTCTTCGAAATACGATGAACTAGTAGAGGAGACAACTTTCCTTTTTAGACTTTCATCACAATTCTTGTCTTGAAAAATAATTGAATTTGAAGGCTCACCATAAGCGACATGTTTACCCTCTACTTGCTGCAATGATGGCTTAAAACAATGGCAATCACCCTTAGAACAATGTTTACATATATGCATAGAAGGACTTGGAATAAAGGTTCTCTTTAAATTTGCATTACATGCATTCAAGGATTTGGAGTCTTCGCCATTAAATTGCACATAACCAAGACCAACATTCCTGGGTTGCTCCACAACTGAAATAGGTTCAACCATGCCTTCTGCATGCTTTCCCAAACCTTTGCCTTCTTGATATCCCATCGTAAACATTAGTTTGGATCTGATTCCCCTTGTATGTTTTTCAAGAGAACCAACACACTTTTCAATAGAGGAAACTGAAGACAAGTTGGAATGGTTTACCTCTTCCTCATTCTTTTTCTTGTACAAAGCTTCTTGAGCTTGAAGTAGTTGTTTCTCCATGTCAAGCAACCTTTGAATAATTTATTCTTTCTCATCCTACATGGCTAACAATTGTGCATGAATCTTAACACTTTCTCTTTGATCCTGAATGAGAATATGCACCATGTCCTTCACCTTAATGAACTCATTCTTCATGTCATCATTGAAGAATCTTGTGAAGGAGGAAACTTCACTTGTAGAAGAAGTTGAAATTATGTAAATGGTCAATTTAAAAAAAGGAACTTCCAAAGAAAAGTTCTCAAAGCTTTCCAACAAATTACAATATTTTAACCAAATGTCAGTAAAGACCCTTTGTTATTCAAGTAGCCATAAAACACAAACTCCAATAGCTTTTGTATAAAACACTAATCAAGTGAGTTTGTTTTCCAAAGATAATATTGTGGTACTTTGGGATAAAGAAATAGCCTACAACTCTTTTTCCTTTCCAAGACTTAGCTATCAACAGCTATCTTTTCAACTCAAGAAAAGTCATACAAGCAACCATTTGCAACCAATAAAACAATCAATCTTTTACACTGTTTTAACACCTTTTACACAAAAAAATGCTCAACATAAGCACAATAAAGCTTAAACTAGCTCTGATACCGTCTGATTTGAAAATGGAACTACTTGAAAATGTGTGCAAGGTATCCATTTCCATTAATTAAATGTGTGCAAAATTTCTCCATGTCTTGTTGCATAAAACAACTACTTAGATCTAATCCAGAGATTGACTGTAGGGGAATTTACTGGATATGTCACCTTTGATAAAAGGATGAGATCCAGAGGCTACCTGGCCCTTTACAGACTCTGTCTTTAGAACATGTAGAAGTTAACACTCACAATTTCCATCAAATATATGTGCAAACTGTTCTTCATGTCTTGTAATTGAAACAAAGTGTTTATGGAAACTGTATAAGAGTTTATGTGTGAAGGAAAGTTAATTTAATTTGCTGTTTAAAATATTAAATCAGAAATTTTCAGTAATATAACTTCAGCATAACATGACACAAATGTTTGATGAGCAGTTCACCCCTCCCGGGCTACGTTTGTTGGATCAAGCCTCCCAAAATGAGCTTGTCCTATTATATTAAAATGCTTCATAATGATAATACAAGATTAAAGGTGTCTCAATAGACAAATATAAATGCAAATACTGATTCAGAAGGTATGAAAAATCTAAGAATTCCTTTCCAAATTCACTAAACAGTGAAGAATTACCATAAACAGTGATTTCTTCAATAAGGCCCTCACATCTCTTTGAACTCCTCTGTAGATTTTCTGGTTGTAGAAGTCATGAAATAGATCTGAAACCTCTTCCATTAGGTTCAAAATGTCTAAATTATCTGAAAATAGTTTTTGGATCACCTCAAACGGTGAGGCACAACTCAAAACAGCTCCAACCCCAAAATGGCCCTAGTGGCCCTGAAAAACTCTCCTGAAGGTTTTCAGCCTTTAAAAATATTCAAACAGTTATGAAACCTCTTCTAATGGTTTTAGAAGGTGGAAAATAGCTGAGAATGGTCTTTGGTTCACCTTAAACAGAAAGGTACAACCCAATAGAGCTCTATTACCAAAATGGCCCTAGTGGCTCAAAAAGCTTCCCTGAAGCTAGAATGGATGTAGAACACCTCTACTACCTCTGGAACCTATCCCAATGGCTCTAGAATACTGAAAATAGTTGAAAATGACTTTTTTTTTACCAAAAATGGTTAACTATAGCTCAACACAGCTCCAACTCCTGCTTGGCCCTCATGGCTCTCATTGCTTCCCTAAAGAAAAATGGACTAAATACCAACTCCAATGTCTCTACAACCTATTCCAATGGATTTAGAATGCTCTGAATACCCAAAATAAAAATAAAAATCATTCCAAAAGGTTCAATCCATCAAAATTTATTCTCCAAACAATATTTTGCCCAATGTTAATTAAAAATCCCACTAAATGTAGGCTAACTGCAAATAGGGTCGAAAAATATGGAAACAAGGATGAATTTGGTGGAGCGCACCCATAAATGGCGGAACCACTAATATTCAAATTTAATGTTAGATTAAGTGATGGACACATGTCTCGCCGTTGAACCTGCCGGCAGAATAAATGGTAACAATAAACGTGACATTTAAGTTTTTAAATATGGCCACATAGGATGGCTTCCCAACCGCCACCATGACCACTGGTAATATTGGCTCCTGGTTCTGATGCTGAAGTCCCATGGAGTGTGGGGGCTGGCCCCCATTTTCCGCCGACAATAACAATTTGAAACAACAAATAGCACTGACACCCAATGTATTGTAAGAACTAATGCATAGCCCGCCTGGTCGGGCCTTTGGGATGGTAGGCGAGAAACACGAGGTCGATTCCTATCGCCATGAAAAATTTTACAATGCCAATTCTACCACAGTCTAGGGCTACATGGCAGCCTCTGGGCTTGTCACATGGCACCCTCCGATTGGCCAAAATCTTTCAAAAGTCAACCCACGAACCAACCTATGATTTCCAAGTGTCAGAACTTGATTGGACCAGGTGGAATATTCTAGGGAATATTTTGAGGAATATTCCATAAATATTCCTTTTTAAAATTTTCAAAATTGGGAAGTCAAACTTGGTCAAACTAGTTTTTTTCCTGAAATTGTGAATTTTCAAACTTGAATAACTTTCACATACAGTGTCGGATTTGAGTGATGTTCATGGCTACAGGATCATATCGACGAGGCCTATCCGGTCGTTCAGGTTTTAAGTGATTTTGAACACTTCAAATTTTGAGCTTTTTCCATGGCTTGGATGTGAGCTCCTGATCAAAGTTGGGTATCAAATATTATGAGAAAAAACTGGTGCTCAAGTACCACCGTTGTTTGCAGAAATACATTCAAGAGGAGATGGAATTCTTGGACATATCGTCGCTTGGTGCAACATACCGATATGTTGTTAAGATTTATAATAAATTCAAGTAGAAGAAGCGATATTTTGGATTTGCGAACCCAAAGAAGAGCAAAGGCACCCCCAAGCCATAGATCAAAAGACATAGCCTAACCATAATCCCCTAGGGAAACTCGTTGAAGCTATAATAAAAAGGTGACGAGAAGGCAAACAGGGACACCAACAAGTGGTGTGAGTTCCATAAAACTCCCACTCGCAACACAAATGAATATCACTCAAAGCTGGCACTCGTGGTCGAGCTGAAAGACTTAGAGAGAAATTCATGCTATGACTTCGAGCCAGAACCCAACAAGGGAGACGACAATGGTAAGCAGCTCATTGATGTAGAATCCAATGCAATGGTAGCCACCACCAAGCTATAGAGAGGAGGGGGAGTGGCTCCTTCACTCAGAGATGTGGGTGAAGGGCTCACCGTTGCAATTCATTGTCGACCTATACCTATCGGACCGATATGTCACCTCTCCATTCTAGAAAATGAAGAGATCAAGCAACAAATCTAGGAGTTTCTACAAAAAGGGCACATCCGACCAAGTTCATCACCTTGCGGGAGAGTTATTGTACTTGTATAGAAGAAGTATGGGACCTAAAGGTTTTTCATTTATTATCGGGACTAAAAAAATCATTGTTAATAACAAGTATCCAATCCCATGGATTGATGGCCTTCTGGACCAACTCAAGGGGGCCAAGTATTCCAGCAAGATTGATTTGAAGTTTGGCTATCACCAGGTTCTAATAGATCCCACATATGTATGGAAGTCAACCTTCAAATAAAAGGAAGGCATTTTTGAATGGTTGGTTATGCACTTCGGCTTGAAAAATTCCCTTGCTACTTTTATGAGGCTAATGGATGACTTCTTGCAACCCTTCACCAAATCATTCGTGGTTGTTTATCTAGATGAAATCCCCATCTTCAAAAATATTTGGGAAGAACACTTGTAACACATTCAGTAGGTCCTTCAAACCCTAGCACAAACTGTGTGCCAACATGGATAAATGCACCTTTAGAATGAGCCAGGTCCAATATCTAGGTTATATCATAGATGAGCGAGGCATGCACGTGGATCAAAATAAGATCCAAGTCATTTGGGATTGGCCAGTCATGACTACTCTAATAGATCTTTGCAGCTTTCTGGGCCTTGAAATTTTTTATCACAGATTCATGTTGGGATTCTACCATATCACTTGGACTTTGAGTCAGATTAGAAATGGCAGAGAGAAAGAAAAATTTTCCTGGTCTGAGTCCCAATAGAAGGCATTCATTGAGTTGAAGCACCACCTTTGCTCTGCACTGGTACTCACATTTCCAAACCTGCAAAAACCATTTGAAATTAAGATAGATGCCTCTGACTATGTTATTGGTGCAATCCTCACCCTGCACAGGAATCTAGTGACCTATCATAGTGAGACACTTTGTGATACAATTCATAAGTAGCCTAACTATGATAAAGATATTTATTCCATCATGTAAGATTATTGGAAATGAAAGCATTACATTCTAACAAAGGAGATGGTCATCCACACTCATCACTGACCTCTCTAGTTTATATAGACACAAGGGAAGTTGGAGAACAATCACCATTAGAAGTGGTCTACATATCTACAAAAATTAAACTTGAACATTAAATACAAAAATGGAAGCACCAATCATGTTGAATATTTCCTTAGCCTACTGCCAGCTGCAACACTGACTACTGTTCTCAATTCTTGTGGCCACAAGACCTCTGGATGGCCGCAACTATACAAAAATGATCCAATTTTTCTCTCCACATACTAGATTCTATTAAATGGCAAGTAAGTTCTTGATATCCACCTTCAGGATGCATTATTATGCTACTTGGAACACCTTTTTTTTCCTTCAAGTGAGCATGCCAAGTTTATTTGGGAGGCAGACTGCAATCGGGCCACGGGACATTTTGCTCTAGAGAAAACTGAGGTCGTACTACAAAATTACTTTTATTGGCCAAAACTATGACAGAATGTTGGTTAATATAACATATATTGTACTTCATGTGCCATCACAAAGCCAAATGTAACACCCTCCTCCCACATATTCCCAATTAACCGACCAACCGGGGTAAACATGTGACAAATATTTATTATGATCTGATTCAACCTCCTAGGTCACCTTAAGGAAGTGGAACTGACACCACAAAACAACACATACCTTTTACACATGCTACAAGACACCCAGGATCCATCCCAACCTTCCAAGAGGTTAGCCTCTGAATCAGATTGACCTTTTCATGCATCAATTATCTAGTCACTCCCTTGACATGGGAAAAAGTGCGGCAAGAAAGCTCTAGTCGCATACACAACATGGGTATGCATGTGACTGGGGAATTTTCCTAGTAGTTCCAAGCCTACGATGCCAATTTATGTGCCACTTTTCAGGCCCAGGGCTTAGGTCTCTTCCCAAAACACCATGGAACTTTTAGGAATGAAATATAACAATGGAATAATGATACAAATGAAATTACTTGAATAAGGACTTGACTCGGCTCATACTAGCCATGAAATTTTTTTCATAAAACATGTCATAAATATGTAATCTACAGTTGTAAACAAAATATATAAGCATAAGGGTCTCATACTTATCGGAGAATCTCTAAGAATCATTGTTGCCTCATCACATTAACTACATTATCATTTATTTCATCGTAGATTTTTTTTTTCATTCATCACAAATCAAAACACGATGAGAGCCATACATCATTACTGACATAGAACACATTCATAACCAACATATAAAAAATATAAATGAAAATCATAGAATAGCCATATAAACCAAGTAATATGTAACAACCCTCATGAAAATTCCATGTAATAAAAGATAAAAATAATAACCATAGTTTATGGGAAACTTATTCCAAGCTGAATGTTGGGCAAAAAATCCTAGGGGGGTGTTGATTTGGTTTGTTATGGCTAAGAAAATTGGAAAGGGCTATGGCTAAGTGTTACACTGAAATTTGTCACCATGACATTTTAATACTCCCTTGAAAGTCTACAATATCAAAGTTCCCAAATTCAAGCCTTGAAACTAAGAGAAAAGCTCATAAAAGCCTTAAAACTATGGTACTGCACTTTCTCCTAGTTTTGCCTATGGTCCCGCACTTTTTGGCTATAAATCATGCATAACCAAACACACTTTCTACTTATTAAAAGTGCGGACCCCTGTAAAATATTAGAAAAGGCACAAGTAAAATCTAGAAGCTCAGTTAAAGTCATTTTTAGAAGCTTCTAGAAACATTCCTGCGGTGGAAAGTACACTCCTTTCATGTTCATGCATCCCATCCAATAAGGAGCTAACCCTTTGATTTAAGGAAATAATCCCTTTGAAGGAGGATTCTATACCTTCTTGTATGGAGTTGTAACCTCCTCTTCTCCACTATAAAAGAGGCATAGGGCAGCCTCAAGGGGTTACCAACTGATGAGTTGAAGTTTTAGTATTGTTGGAGGCGAAGTGCTGTTGAAACTTAGACCCTTTTAGCTGAAATTTCATGTGGGAAGGATCACATACCTATATGTATCTCAGTTGGAAGAGTGCAAGGCTGATTTGAGTAAAGGAAACGCCTACTCCGGACCCCAGGAAGACCTGTACAACATCAAGGCGAACATGGTTGTAAGGCTCTTCCTCATTTAATTTAATACAAATAAATGTGTTTTTCTCAATAAGCTGTCAATTGATTGGTTTATTTTATGGATTCCTTGATCACCATAATGGATATGATTTATGAATATATGCTATGCAGGTGCTATCTGATGTTTGTTTGTTTGTGATTGTAGATCTTCGAAAATAACTCTTTCGGGCGACTGAAGGACTACTACTACAAATAAGTGTTCGATCAAAGGTAATATCGTGAAACCTTTATAGCATTTAATTATGAATCACAATATATCTAGAGAAAAATAGTTCTATTTTTTCCGTTTTTTGCTAGCTTTTTGTAGGAAACTTGGGAGGTCTGTCTTGTTCACAAGAACGACTTATCCGTCCAACAAAATGGCAACTCCATTGGGGAAGAATTTGAGCTTTGATTTCTTTTACTTTTGATTTTCCTGATTTTAATTGATTTATACTGGCTTGGGTAGTTAATCCCTGTAGAATCCCTGAGAAATCTTTGAGAATTTTTGTTTTCTTTCTCTTGTTTTCTTGTGTCTGTTCTTTTCCTTTTGAGATAGTGCGGGAAGTTTTGCATTTTTCATGTACCCACAGTGCGGGACCGCACTGGATTGCACTAAATCTTGTGGACCCTGTCAAAATTTTTGAAAAAACTTAAAATCTTCTTTTCTGGATTAGTTTTTTATGTTATTAGTGATTACCCAGACATTTATCTTCTATCAGAAATCCTTGGTTAAGAGTTTGTTTCAGCATTTTATTTTTGATTGATTTTCTGAAAGATTTGCATGTTATAATTATTTTTTCTTTGTCCTATATCCCGCTCAAAGATTAGAAACCTTGGTATGCCTTTAGATCACTGGTATTATTTTTTTTTCTTGTTGAGTCTAACATCATAGAAAAAATTGTTTTATGAGTTTTAGATCCTATTTTTCTCATTTGCAAATCGCTTAAACTTTTGTTAATAAGTTTGGAATCTCACTAAAAATGAAAATTGGATGTTTTTACGAGTTCTTTCTTATTCAAGTAAATAATTTCTTCGTCAGATCACAAGCTAAGTAAGACATCCTTAAAATATTTGAAGTTTTAATTCAAATTTATTCTTAGAATTGTTAGATCTCAAAATAGTGTTTTTAGTTTTGAGTGCTTTTTTAGAAATTGTAGTGTCTTTTGAAGAAAAACATAGTTTGCAGTTTCGATCTTGAGCAAAAGGGATTTTTATTGAGCATAGATCATTTTGAGTTCTCATTGAAATTAGATTTATTTTCATTTATTCTTGTTTGAAGGAAAGATTTGTTTTTAAAATATTTCATTTCTCAACTCTTCCTTTAGCTAGAATTCATTGAAAGAAAATGAATTGTTTCTTATTATAGATGCATTTTTTAGTATTATTTGAGTTGGGTCACTTCATATCATCAGTTTCACTTTCACACCTATTGTCTTAAGAAACAACCTTATAAAATCAACGCTTAAATTAAAATTAACCTAGTAAATTTTATATTTCTAGGGCTCTTTTCACCAACATAGCTTAGGCTAGTGTCTTGGAGTAGGGTGTAATTAACTCTCCAAGACAGTTAAAACAAACAAGTAGTTAATCTGGCAGTAGGAAAAAATCCAATAGTCACTTGTATGCTTTGGGAAGCTCCTCTTAAAGGAGTCAAGCATGAGGTCATATCTGAACCAGTGGGATAATCAGTTCTATCTCATTGGGAATGATATAAGATTTGCACATATTAACAACGGTAAACCTTAGATAGACCATTGTCGAGGAGCCTGGGGTCACTTGTTGGTATACCTTGGATTATGTCAAGGAGCCTTCAAAGGGGATTGAGCTTTGTTACTCTTCCCTTGTGCATATGTCGAATCGTAGATTCTTCCCCCAGGTATATTAGTTCATGTTGGTAACCATAGTGACCATAATATTATGGTTTTTTCCTAAGGTGAAGGTGGTGGAAAGATCCCACTGTACCTGGAATAGACGTCGACTAGACTCACTTGGACTCTCAAGAGGGTTATATTCACTCGATATGGTTTAAGTGGAGAAACTTGCACCAGTCTATTTCATTAAGCAGGTTGTCGGGTTAACTGTTCCAACCACCCTTTCTGCATTAAATAATATGATGTTGGATTTCATCACCAACTAGTGTTTTTAGTGTGGGAAGTTACTGTTTGTGTGTGGTTTGATCTCCTATATTTTTTAAGCGTGTGATTCATTTGTTTTTTTTCCTTAGTGACTGTAGGAGTTTGCATTGAAATTTTCATTTGATTGCATGTGATTAATAAGTTTTAATCGTGGTTGAATTACCGAGACAGTCGCGCAGACTTTAGGGGAAGCCCCCTGAATATACACCAAGACAACTTGAAGGGCTGTGAGGTCTAGTATCGACTACTGATAGTAGAAATAGATCAAAAAAAGTAGGAGAGTCATCTATAGTTGTTCATCCTGATTATCAACTACAAACAACAAAGCATATTCAAGAGCTGATTTTAGTTTCCGAGCTTATTGGTAGTATTTCTCCTTCTAGTGAATTCACTGGAGAACCTGAAATTTCTAAACCTGACACTGAACCTGTTGTTTTGGAACCATATTGAGGATTTGTTACTCCAACTTCTAGTGATCTTGGTTCACCTAGGGTAAGACATATTATTACAGAAAATCTTCCTTCTAACCTCATTTCCATTGAAGAACTTGTCGGTCCAAACGAAGAAGTAACTCTTCCCGAAAACCAATAGAATTTGAATTTTAGGGAGCATGAATCTATATTGTATAGTCCTTTTAGAAGTGATGCTTGGTATTTGTCATTGACAATTTTTTTAGAGAACCCGGGTCTTAGTTTTTCACCATCCCGAATTCCTTTTCATCCTACACCAAGAGGTTATTATCCTTCATCAATCATGTCAAGTGAGTCATCTATGTTTTCCCAATCACCGGAAACATTTTTATATAGTGGTCCTTCTGTTCCTTCAGGGTACCAGTCACTCTCCAGTACTTTCTCAGGAGAAAATATTCTATAAACTAAACAAGTGTTATCAACTGGTATGAATGGAACTAAAACTGAAATGTCGAATGCAGAGAAAATTTTTATGATGTCTGGTAATATTCCAAATCCTCAACCTCAAGGTAGTTAGTTACTGCCTGGGGGGCAACCTCAAGGTAGTCAATTACCACCTGGGGGCAACCTTAAGGTAGTCAGATACCACTTAGGGGGCAGCCTCAAGGTAATTTTCTACCAGGACAAACTGTAGGACAATATTATTTAATTGGAGAACAACCTCAAGGATAGTACATACCTCAAGGTTATCAACCTCAAGGAAAGTACATACCCCAAGGTCAACCCTACACTCAGTATATTCCTCAGGGTCCTTATCAACCTTAGATTTAGTACATGCCTCAGGGTTATCAACCTCAAGGTCAATACCCAACTCAAGGTTTCCAACCGCCTTCTGGTCAATCATTTTTACAAGGAGCTGGAAATTTACCACTTAATTATCAACCGTACGTTAAACCAAGCTATGGTCCTTCATATGTACAACCTTCTATGGGTCAATACCCCAGAATGAAAATTGTGTGGAATCCATCGCAAGTTCAACAGACTATGCAACCTAATGTGTAGTTACCTAATCAACTTGGGCAACCTTTAGTTTCTGGTCCAACCGAGCAACCTGTTCAGCCTACTGTTCAAATCCCTGCACCTAGTTCTGTTCAGTAGTCTGAGCCTAGTACACCTTAGACTCCGCCTCAAACTACTGCAACTACTACAACTTCAGCTCAACCTACAATACATGTTTCTGGAGTATTTGTAGCCCTAGTTTCTTCTATCCCTTCATAAGTGCAAATTCCTCAAGCCTCTGTACCACAGTGGGGACCTACAAGTCAAACTACGGCCCAGATGCCTACGAGACAAGCTAGTACAAGTACGATTGTCTCTAGTCAACCTTAGTTTACTTATCAACCGTACCAGGGACAATATCAAATTGGTCAAGCTACACAAAATCCAGCGTATCAATATCAGTCGTACCCTGGGTATACTTATCAAATATCTCAACAACCCCAGTATGGTCGGGTTAATCTTGGATACCCAAGAGGTTACACGATTCAAAATGCACATCCAATTCCATGATATCCTGGCTATCCTCCTCCTAGCACTGGTTTGATCACTCAAGGTTATCAAGACCCTAGCTATCGGTTACCATTCATAGCAACTTTAGATTTAGCATATCTGTCGTGCCTTACGAACGATCCAATTTTTTATCTTCCATATTGGTCGTTGATGCCTAACAAGTTGCCCAGTGATATTTTGAAATTCAAAGGTAAGTCAGGAGAAGACCCGTCTAATCACGTTATGACTTATCACCTCTAGTGCGCATCCAATTGGCTAGTCGATGATTCTATTCGATTATGTCTTTTTTAGAGAACTCTCATTGGTCCAGATGCCAAATGGTACCTTGATTTACCACGTGGCTCTTTTAATAATTTTAACGCGTTAGCTACAACTTTCTTAACCCATTTTCAGTTGCCTATCAGGTACGACAATGGCACAGAATTGCTGACTTCATTAAAGTAGTCTACGTCTACATACATATCTGATCACATTCATGAATGGAGACGTAGAAGGTGTTTAGTGAAAGTCTTTATTCCTGATCAAATTTTGGCTGAATGGTTTATTAAATCATTATTGCCCAAAATTACTGAAGAAGTGGCTAAAGGATACATTGTTACAGAAGAGAAATTTATTTCTCAGGCTCAGTACCTTGACCTTGTCTATACTCAGTCAGGTACTCTGTATAATAAAATCCTCGATTTACCAAGACCTCGTCAGTTAACTGTCTGTTAGTACTGGTAAGAGTAAGAAGAAGTCTTCCAAGACTACTTCTCCTATTATCACTTTACCCGATTCACCCAAAGGATATTCTTCCCTAGAAACTTTTGCCGATATCCATGTTGTAGAGACATATACGGCCAAATCTAAAACCGATGGTAAGAAGAAAGGTAAGAATAAAAAGAATAAATCTTCAAAGGAGAAAACTGATACAACTAAACCAACTGACGAAAAATGTAAACCTTGATATCCTTGTCTCATCTGTGACCAAGATCATTTTACAAAAGAGTGCCCGCATCAAGCCGAGGTATCAAAATTAGTTAAGGGTTCGCCTATATCTACTGTCTTGAAGGATCCATTTTGCACTCAATATAGTAACATGGTTGGATCTTCCTCCAATCCGGTTGAGTATATTTTCATGGTTGCGACGTGATTGCAAGATTATGGTAGTAAAAATACTAGCAAAGAAGTAGAAACATCCAATTCTGCATGGACCACATCTCCCTCAGTTTCTGATCCATTGCATATCAATAAAAAAAATCCCGACTTAGTGATTAAACCGCCTGCAAAAGTTGTACTTCGTAAATCAGCTTTTAATCCACATGCGAAAGCTTCTCATAATTACAATATTGTTGAAGATTTGGCAATTTCCCCTTCAGCAATGTTGGCATTGGAAGTATTGCAATCATGCCCATCCCAAAGAAAATTACTTTTGTCATCCGTAGGAGCTATAGATCTCCAGGATTCAAACCTCATGATCTTCGATTTAGAAAATTTTACACCGCGCCTACCTCATCAAATGGATTTTCAATTTCTGGTAATAGTCAAGAACAAGTGTATCTTTCATACTGTTGTTGATGAAGGGTCTTATACATGTATAATGTCGATAAAATGTTGGAAATCACTTGGTTCTCCAACAATCAACCAATCACCAGCTATTCTCAAAGCATTTGATGGAAGAGTTTTTCAGCCATATGGTATTTTACAAGATCTACCAATAGAGGTTGAAGACAAAACGGTTAATCTAGATGTGGAAGTAGTTGATGCCCCTCTGGATTATAACCTTCTCCTGGGTCATAGTTGGTCTTACACTATGACTGCTATTGTATCATTGATCTTTTGTCTCATCATGTTTCCTCATAAAGGAAAGATCGTTAAGATAGATCAACTCTCATATTATTCATCTGACCCAGCCTCTACTGATAGTATCCAACATATCGGAAAATCGATTATCCCTTATAAGGATGTCGGAGTAGGTTTGATTAAAGATTCAGCTTTACTATGAACTTTTTTCCTGCCTCTTCCTAACATAAAAACTCCTATTGCTAATATCAATATGATTACATCAAGTACTATTTCATTTTATGATCCTTGGATAGTACATTCAGAATCAGAATTGGATTCTTTCGAGGGCCCGATGCCTTCGAGTCCTTTTGAGCTAGCATATCAGCAAGTACAATCATTTTCTGATACCCCTTCAACAGAATCTGATCCAGTGAATGTGATCAATCAGGAATCATTTTCAATATCGAGTTTAGCTTCGACACTAATTCTGGATCCTGCTCAACAAGTTTTCCATACTGATGAGCATATCCTTGAATTCTTGTCGGTAGATGAATTACCATGGGAAGATCTTCATCATAGATCTTCGTTTTTACCTGATCTCGATCATTTTGAGAATGATTTTTTCTCCATTTTTACCACTGATTACGTCAAAGAACCTCATAATCCTCTCTCACATGCTGATTCTGAATTGAATTTAGAAAATATTTCTATGACAGTTCCTCTTGACATTTCAGTAAAACCTCGAATTGTTGAAAATATTCACATAGGTGCTTCTTGTACACTTGAAGAAATTCAAGCATATAAGGCCCTCTTTTAGGAATTCTGTGACATATTTGCCTAGTCATATGAAGAAATGCCAGGAATTAATCCGTCAATCGTTGTAAATGAAATTAAGACATACCCGAATGCCAAATCAGTCAGATAGAAATTACGTCAAATTCATCCGAGAAAAGCTTCTGCTATCAAAGCAAAAGTTGAAAAATTACTTCATGCAGGTTTTATTTAGCCAATCCCATTAACAGATTGGTCATCTAATATTTTTCTGGTCAATAAAAAACAAAGAACAATAAGATATAAATCGAGCTTCTCCTAAAGACAACTATCCAACCCCTTACATCGATCAAATTATCGACGATTGTGCTGGAAGTGAAATGTTCTCATTCATGGATGGATTTTCTGACTACAATCAAATAAACATACTCCCTATAGATCAACCTAAAATAGCTTTCATTTGTCCATGGGGAAATTTTTCTTATCGCAAATTACGTTTTGGCCTTAAGAACATTGGCGCCACTTTTCAAAGGGCCATATCTTATGCATTTCATGACATTAAGAATATTGTGCAACCCTACCTAGATTATTTGCCTGCTCATTCTTCACGCAGAGCAGATCATATTACTCATTTATGAGCAATCTTTATACAATGTAAGAACTATAAGATTCGTTTGAATCCTCACAAATGTGTTTTCTAGCATAGAATCCAGATGCCTATTGGGATTTATTGTCCCAAAGGCAGGCATTCGTGTCGGCCCATCGAAGGTTGAGGCAATCATCAATTTACCTCCTCCTTCTACTCTTTGCCAACTCCAAAGTTTGCAGGGGAAATAAAACTGTTTATGTCGATTCATTCCTAACTATGCTGAGTTAATGAAAGGTTTCACTAGGTTGTTGAAATAGAACATTCCATTCTTTTGGGACAAGGTCGCTGATCAATATTTTGATGCTTTGAAAAACGCATCGACCCATGCACCATTACTACATCCTCCCAACTACAACCAAGATTACTTTTTTTACCTCGCCGCTTCTGATTCCAAGATATGGATGGTTTTAGTTCAGGAATATGAATTCCATAGTGAACATGTGATTTACTATCTTAGTCGAAATTTGCACCCAACTGAGATCAAATACTCACACGTGGAGAAATTGGCTTTGGTAGCTGTTCAAGCTGTCCAACATTTTCGTCACTACATACTTTTATGCAGAACGATAGTGATCTCTGATTGCAACCCTATGATGTACATATTGACCAAACAATTGCTAGGGGGAAAATACTCCAAATGGATTGTTATCCTGCAGGAGTTTGATTTGGAATTTGAAAAATCCAAATCCAAGAAATCATTGATATTTGTTGAACTTATGTGTGATTTCCTGCGTACTGATACATAAATTGTGGTAGAACAATCAATCGTGGATGAATCCTTGTTTCTTATTAGTACCATTGATCCATGGTATGGAGATATTATTGTATATCTTCAAACCCAATATTTTCGGCCTGAGCTTTCACGGTCACAATGACAAAAAATTCGTTTCCAGTCTCAACAATATCACATTGTTGGTGACACACTTTACTGTCATGGTGCGGATTCAGTTTTTTGACGTTGTCTAACTCATGACGAAGCCGAAAAGGTTTTAAATGACTACCACTCCATAGCATGTGGTGGTCATATGTCTGGGTACACCACAACCCAAAAGATATTGTGCGCAGGTTATTTTTGGCCGTCCATGTTTAAATATTGTATTTACATGGTCCGAAAATGTTATAATTGTCAAATATTCGATTGAAAAATGCGTGCACCACCTGCTCCTCTTCACCCCATAATTGTTGTCGGTCCTTTTCCAAAATGGGGCATCGATTTCATTACATGTAACCGTCACTCAGCTGGGGGGCATGGGTACATTATTCTAGCAGTAGATTATTTTACCAAATGGGCCGAGGCGATGCCTACATTTGCGGCAGATGGAAAAATTGCAGCTACTTTCATATTCAATCTTGTGATTGCTCGTTTCAGTGTACCCCAAGCAATAATTACTGATCACGAGAGCCATTTTCGAAATATCATGATGACCGAGTTAATAGACCAGCTTGGCCTGCGCCATGACATTTCTACACCATATTATCGACAGGCCAAGGATTTAATTGAAGCGATTAATAAATTTTTAGTCACCATGATCAAACAAATCATTAGAATTCATAAGTCGAATTGGCATACCATGCTCTTTTCAGCACTTTGGGCATATCAAACCTCAAAAAAAACATCGACAGGTCTTACCCCTTTTCAACTAGTATACGGTTTAGAAGTAGTATTACCCATTGAATGCGAGATACTGTCACTCCAACTAGCCATAGAGTTATTACCAGACGCTTCTGAAGAGGAGAAATTTTTTTTATACTTGGCTCAATTAGATGAGAATCGGCGCACCGCTGCATTAGCTACCGAGGCTCATGCAAAAAGAATGAAAGCTTAGTATGATAGAAGTGTTACCCCTCATAATTTTTTAGAAGAAGACCTAGTTTTGATTTATGATCAAGCCAACGATAAACTAGGGGCTGGGAAATTTGAACCCATGTGGCATGGTCCTTACATTGTCAAGAGACAACTTGCAAAAGGGGCCTATGAATTGAATGATTTTGACGAGGTCTCTTTCGGTAAACCCAGAAATGGACTTTATCTAAAGAGATATTATGCTTGAATTCATGTGGAGATCTTCTCTGTATATTAGTTACTTTTTAGCTGGTGTGCTATAGATTAGAAACGTGTGCCTAGCGTAAGTGTTCTCTTACTATTATTCCTGCTTATATGGATATTTTTGATATCGTAGATGTCAACGTCCTTTCAAACGTATATTGGTTTTGCTAATGGTGCTTGTCGTAGTACACATAACACCTCTTCCATATCTTGGCTTTTTTACTCACCCACTGACGAGTTATTATCAATGCATGGGGTAAGTCTCAGTCAAACAACGAAAAATATTGTCGAATATAGCGCAGTTATTGAATTATTATCGGAATCCATTTCATTTGGAATTCAGAGTTTGATCGTTAAGTTAGATTATGAACTCGTTGTATTACAGTTAAATCGAGTATATTCCATTAGAAATCCAGTATTTTTAAGATTATTTTTAAGGGTTCGTCTCTTGGAACGAGAGTTCGATTATATTGAATATCAACACATTTCAAGAAATTTAAATACATTAAAAGATTCAATTTCTTCTAATGTTAAAAATAGACATTTGCGATGACAAAGTAACAAATCAACATTCCATAACATGATTGAACAGGTAAATTGGAAATAATAGTATATCATAGTATAAATGTAGTGTTCAAAAAATAATACATCGTCTTCGATCATAGGCTCAAAACACCTTATGATCGGAAAAAAGTGATACAAAAATGAGTCTACAAGTCAATCATCCACTATTTGTGGTGATGATCACAATAATACAACACCGCTCATGCCACCCTAGCCAAAAACCTCCTGAATGGACCAGGAACACCTATGACATATCTCTGTAGAAGGAGCAGGATATCATCTATAGTAGTCTCAGGAATATCTATAGTGAGCCGATCCAGATGGTGCTCTAAGACAATCAGGATCTCTGCAGTCTGATCCTGTGGGGCTGGTAGTGGTGTTGCTACATCCCTTTGCCTCCAGTCAAAGGGGTGGAGAATGGCTGGTCGAGTTGGACCCACATCTGCATTTGAAATTTTTTTTTATTAGTTTTGGACGCTTTAAAAACAAATTAAGAATTAGAAATTAGAACATGTCAAAAAATATTTTTTACCTGACTCGTCCCACTGAGCTCCTGGACGAAGGGGTATCTCCCAGTCACCACGAAAGTCCATGCCAGCATAATAAAAATCCTCTATAACAAAAGTTAGCATTCCAACCAATGAAAATATGTAGAGGGAAATCTCATAATCTCCCTACCCTCACTGTGGCGGGCCATCAAAGCAACCCAACGAACCATCCTAGGCTCTTGAGGCCGACTAGCATCAACAAGAATGTGCTGCGGGGCTAACATGGGGATCCTCTCTAGAGCAAAGATGACTACAATGGACCCGTATCAAAATTTTTTTAGCTTCCCGTTCTTTGCTCTGGTAAGTTGGCCTTTCACGTTTGCCAACACTACCTCTCACCAGTTGTATATGGTGCCTCGAAAGGAATCTGCTGCTATGCGCATCTGAGAACCAGTGGCTACATGCAAAGCTGCACTTCCGCACAACTTGAAAACGGTAAAAGTGATCACTTTCAGCTCTGGACGGATGATAGTTTCTATGTCAATCTGTTTAACCTGGGGATTGGCCTCATCATTGCAGAACTATAATTGTAGGTTGGCAATAGATTGGCCACTTGGCCTAGCTCCAATTAGAGATAATGGTTCGCCTCTCCTGGACAAACCATTCAAAAAGTAGATGTCTTCTAGCTCAATCTCGAGCCGGTGACCTCTGATCACAAAACACTGGTCCTGGACATCCCATTTACTTACCAGCCAAGTAAGAAGATACACTTGAGCTCTCATGCAACTGATAGCCCAAAATTTGTAAAGCCCACATGCTCTTAAAGCTTGCAAAGTAGGTTGATGATTTATCGCTGCTTCATATACCTCTTCATGCTCCTGTTCTCACCAAATAAGCATTGTAGATGTCCTACAACAAGTAAAATGAAGGATTAGAATCATTTTCAAGAAAAAATTTGGGTAATTTAGGAAGAAAATATGTTTTCTAATTTGCCATGGCACCTCCGCACTTTATGCTCAGGGACAGTTGTTATAGCATCATTTTTCACCCTCATGTGATTCATGATTGTCTCTTTGGCCTTGGGCACCCATTCCCACAGACTTGAACAAAATTCATAAAAAACAGTGTTAAAAATCCCATACGCGGGTATGCCCAAAATTTTCCGTGTGTATACGCGAGTCCATACACACTTTTCCGCGTATGCCATTAAAATCATTAAAAAATATATAAAAATTCCCTATTTTCGGGCTGGGTTGATGGTTACTCCAGTAGTTCAACCACCTCAGCACATGGCCAACTGTTTCCAACTGATTGAAACTACTTTGAGTGAGTATTAAAGCCCCTCATGTGGATGGCCTAAGGGAGAGAGAAATTTATAGACATTATACTCTGTTGGAATCCTAATTCAAGTCTGATTTCCCATGCCTCCTGCACTTTCCGAGATTTTTACAGAAACCCTTGTTTCCTGGAGATGTTCATCAGTTTATATGTCATCTCGTGTGCACAAGTCTTGAAAGTATCTTAGCGAGGCAAGGGCGGGACGGATCCGGACGACGGTCTGTTCGAAGATCATGGAAGGATTCAGGTGATCTCTCCACTTTTTACTACTGTACATGTTGTTCGTAATGAAGAAGAACCATCTTGTTCCTGAATTCATGTGTTAATATCTGCTTGCATATGTGAAAATATTATTATTTAAGCATTTATTATTGTTTATATGATGTTTCACATGGATTTCACTGACATTTAGGATAGATATATGCTGTACAACTAGATTTCCATGCACGTTTCTTCTTGGTTTTCAGGTTGAGGAGGAACAAGGGTTGTTGGGGGTTTGGACCTCGCGGGATCTACATCAAATGTAGGATTACAGCTGAGTTCTACTATCGATGTTATCTAGTTTTTAGCATACAAGTGTGGTTGTGTGAGTCCTTCTTGAGTAGCATGCCCTAATCTGTGGAGGTTTTGACCCAACAAACCTCTAGGGAGTTATTTCCCAAAACAGAACTAGTGACTCCGCTGGGGATCACATTCTTGTGATTCCCCTGTTGGGTGATTTCAACTGTTTGAAAGGTTTCCAACAGCTTTAACTATTATTTCCAGTCCAGTTAACTTTTTCTCAGTCAGACTGAAGACCTGGTTCTTTATCTAGGCTTAATCTTTTTTATTTTTCATTATTTACCTTTATATACATGAGTTTTTCTGTACACAGTCGCGTATACACGCAGTTTTTGTTAAAGGAAGTCGCGTATATGCGGGTTTCCTTTGACACAAGCGCGTATGCACACTTGTTGAAAAGCTGATTAGTAGCGTATGCTCGGGAAAATTTTGAAATTTTTGATTTCTTGGATTTTTAGTCTTGTCTGCCTATGGAGACCTATTCTTGCAGTGTCTTTATAGCCTCTGGATTGTGTTGATAGTGGTAGTCGGTCTTTTTATCTCTTATTTCGTGGAATACTGGCCTATTAGGCAATCTTGTTTTTTAGTGCTTGCATTTCTAGTTCGAGTACCAAGATCTCTTTCTGGGGATTATTGGATGTTCTTCTTAATCAGAACAGAGAGCTTCTGCTCAAATACTCTTTCCTCATTTTATGTTTTGCACTTGGATTTTTTCCTGCTATCGGTTAGTTTTCTTGAGTTCATTTGACTAGGTCTTGCTGCAATTTTTGAAGAGTCTTTCTTGGTTCTTTAAAGTTTTTGATTGCTGCAAGGTTGTACTATTCTTCTGGGCTGAGTTACTGAGTTTCTTGTCTTATTTTTCTCATATAAATCTTGCTACTAAGTGGCACTATAAGATTTGGAGCAATTTTGAAGTTTTCCTTGAAGTTTAGAGTTGTTTGGCTTGGTAATTGGATAGTTTTCTTGGTCTCTTTGAGCTCTTATTTTTTATAAAATTCAAAAGCTCAAAAAAAATTTTGTTTTGTCATTTGCTTTTGTTTTGCATTTTTGTTTTCATTTCGTTACATCTTTTGAAGCTTTGTTGAGATTTATTGCCTTTGGTTTTTGACTTGATTTGGGAAGGGTATTGTCATTGGTTTCTTCCTCTTGTGTCAAGCATATTTTGGTGTCTTTATACTAAGAGTTTCTGATTTTGGGAACTAGTTTAGTGGACAACCGAAAAGTTGTAAAACAGAAGGATTCTTGGGAAATTTCTCTTTGCTTTATTAGATTTTGCATCTTAGAATTTGCATGCTCTTAGTTATTTGCATTAGGTGCATTTAAGCATTTGTAGTCTTTTTCGTAGATTTTGCGAGTGTGAGTTTGATATTTGAAAAGAAACATTTTTAGCCTCGTAGAACCCGTGTAGAAATTTCTTTTCATCAAAAGGAAATTACTGCGTTTGCATGTAGTTTGGTTTTCATTAATTTCTTTTCTGCGTCCTAAAACATCACAAGTTTCATTTCCATATCCCATTGACTTAATATAACAACCAATTAAAATAAGCGCTATAATTTAAAAACAACTAGCAAGTTTTTATTAAGTGTCATACACTAACTAGCTAGGTTGTAGGGCCTTGGATTAGGTGAGTGGAGAGTTAACTCTCCAAGGCCGCTCAAACTAAAACATAGAAGATTATTAATTGAGCGAAATCCAACTCTGTTAGGTGGACCGGGAAAGCTCTCCTCCAGAGAGTCAAGCGCGAGGGGAAGTGAAGGCCGAGAAGAGAGATACCCCCTCTCTGATTTGCTGGATCTTACCTCAAGACCGTTCCGCCTGGCTTCTGACATGGATTGGTGCCCATAGTTTCCATTCCTAGGTTCCACACAGGTGACTGCGGGGGGGAATACCCGTGGTACCTGAGGCAGACGTCGTATCACTTCCAGTAGTACTTCTGGGGGGTGCCCTTATGAATCTTGGGTACTTGTGCCGGCAAAGGCTGTTTTTAGGAGGTCGGCGTAACTGTTTCTGTTACCTTCGCTAATAGGCCTGGGCCGTAATTATCCTAGACTACTTTTAGGAGGTTCTATTTTTCGCTTTCCCATATTTTGGTGTCCGGTCCTAATCACCTGGAGCAGAAATACCTGAAGGCTGCTTGCTTGGCTGTATCTTAGGGATTTTTGTACGGAGTGCTCTTTCCTCCTAGCTTGCTTAGCTTTATACTTTTTTGAGTCTAATTAGAATTTTTTAAAGTGGCTGATCAAGCACCTCGTCGATCGAGGAGAATCCGGGGGTTATCTCTCGAGAGTGTAGAGCCTTCTTCAAGAAGGCGTAGGAGTAACATAGCAGGTGAATATCACCCGATGATATCTGACGTAGTGGAGAGTGATCCTCCACAAGGGATTGAAGGTTTCGTATTTGGTTCTGGTGTTGGTTCAGAGAGGAGCACTACACTCACCTCGAGAGTCTTATTTCCAAGAGAGTTAGGAATAGAAGTAGAGGAAGTACCTGAGTCTCCTCAGTCACTTCCATCTCCTCTTCCTCCTAATTATCCATTTTTTTTTTAGTACATCAGACCTGAGTCTGCAAGACTGGAAGATCCTCCATTTTATTCATACCTTTCGATGGCCACGACTGGGAACACAACTTCTGCTGTGAGTGCTGCAGGCATTCAGACTCCTGCTTTAGTTGAAGGAGGAGGCACTATTGCTATATCTTCGATTTCTTCTAGTACTGTTGTGTTTGGCTCTGGTTTCACCCAAGCACATGCTTCTCAATCTGGTCCCTTTTGTTTTGGAATGCCCCCTAGTGGGATTCCTTCTTTTTCCTTTTCCGCTGTTGCAGCTGCATCTACACCCATGTCTTCCATGGCTAGTGGGTTAGCTTCTTTTCAAGGGTTCCCCTTCAGAACTGAGCATATTCCTAGTTCAAATACTTCTTTAGGGTCTTTTCCTTTTACTTCTCAGACTCAGAGTTTTAACCCTTGGTCTGGAGATCAGAGTTTGATTACTTTTACAGGTTGGAACCCTGTATTTACAACGGCAGGGGCAGGGAATTAGTTGTACGCTGGTCACCAAAGGAATTTTTCTTTCCCTTCATCGAGTTATTATCAGAATTTCCCCCCTCTTTCTAATGCTTGGAACCCCTATCAGGGGCTTTCCTCTTCATTCATTACTTCGGGGGGGGGAACTGGTCCGGTGTTTGGTAACTCTACATTGGGAGGGGTGTTGAGAATGCAGCAAGATGATGGAGCTTAGTGAAATGAAGTCGCCTTCACTAAGTGGGCCCGCAGGCAAATTCTGGCGCAAAGTCTATTTTTAGACTATGTCTATTTTTAGACATACGGAGCATAATTTGGGAATTCTACTTGGAGATTCTTGATGGATGCGAAATGTCGGTAAAAATAGATGAGACCCTATTTTTTAGGACCCAGGCTATTTTTAGACTGATCTCCTAAAAATATGGAAGTCAAATATTATTTACCCTTAATAATATTTTGATTATAAACAGCAGTTTACTCTCTTGGCGCACTTCAGTTTGAGTCATGGAGGTGGCTCATGCAACTGACACAAGGAATCACGTGGTTCCTAGGGTTTGATGGCATCTTGCATGGTTGGCTTCAGTTAGACTTCAGTGGCAGAAGTTTTGGAGGAGTTAACGGGACAAGTAGTGGAGTTATGTTCTATTTATTTCAGTTGAACTAGTTGAGATTAGTTAACTAGCTAATCAATTAGATATGAGTGGAGTAAATTAAATAATATTTAATTCATTAAATATTAACTCATTAGTCAACTCAAGAACACTTCAGTTCACTACAGTGCATGATCAGTTCAGTGAAGACCAGTGAAAGAGATAGATGAAAGGGTAGAGTTAGGTATCAGTTGTAACTATACTGTTGCTATTTGCAACACATAGATAGGTGGAGTAAGCTATGAGTATTGCAAAGTTTAGGCTGGTGGTTTATCTATATAAGGAGGCCATCACCTAGCATTAAACACGCAATCAAGGTTGGCTATCAAGTGGCTAAGGATTGGAGCAAGTGATTTTCTAGATCTAGCTTGATAGTGTGTAGCATGGGAGGTAGTGCATGAGAGCTTGTGAAGAGTTTTTGTACTATGATTGTTACATGATTTCTCCATTATAATATACACAATAGCTGGGGGGTTTTCAGCTATAGGCTTTCCCCATACATACTGAGTTAA
This sequence comes from Pinus albicaulis, assembly GCA_034641835.2. Taxonomy (NCBI): domain Eukaryota; kingdom Viridiplantae; phylum Streptophyta; class Pinopsida; order Pinales; family Pinaceae; genus Pinus; species Pinus albicaulis. The sequence continues at coordinate 1,106,329,268 of CM076584.1, forward strand.
TGTGTGATTGATTTGATGTAAGATTTCTTCTATATTATTTCCGCATGTGACAATTAATTGTGGAAGAAGGTTATGTGTTATGCATGCAATTCGAAATTGATGTATGATCGGGTTAATCTTCGTTGAATAAGTGATTTATTCAGCTAATTTCTACATGGTATCGGAGCGAAGTTAATTGTCGAAGTCTATTACGGTGATTGCAAACTTATTTCCTCGGACAGAGTCTGCATGCGGGCCAGGTAGCCTCCGGAATATTCATCCTTCTTTGTAAGGTGAATGATCTGGTGAATGCCCTTTGCAGTCAATCTCTGATTTGGAAATAATTTGTTTTCAAGTATAGATCGGAAGCGATAGAGCTTTGAGTTTGGAATTCGAATTTTGCAGAAGGTTGTTCTTCTTGGTGCCGGTGTTGAAAGATGTCTTCTTTCAACGGTTTGCGACTCGAATATGCTCTTGAAGGCAGTTCGAACTATGTTGCATGGAAGCATCGAATGGAAGCAGTGTTAGAAGATAATGGTCTGAAGGAGTTCGTGGATGCGGATGTCCCAAAGCCCACTGATGCAGCTTTGGTCGATGCATGGCAAAAGAAGATCGCGAAATGTCGAAGGATCCCGTTGGAGGGCGTCAAGGATCATATTGTATCCAGCCTGCATGGAAAGGCTACTCCACATTTAATGTGGAAAGCTTTGACGGATCTATTCCAGAGTAAGAGTGACCAAAGGAAGCTGGCGCTCAAAGATAAGCTCAGGAACATCAAGATGGAGAAGGGCGACAGCATCGCCGAATACCTCACGAAGTTCACTCAGTGCATAGATGAGCTAGGAAGTGTGGGGGTGGCTGTCAAAGTTTCACTGATTGCATGCTTAGTTTCAAGTGTGCTGGGATCGGTGTGGTTCTTGGACAGCGGTGCGTCATTTCATATGACGGGAGATCGGGAGTTGTTCTCAGATCTGGAGGACAAAGATTTGGGTATGCACATCGAGATGGGCGATGACGGTAGATACAGTGCGACTGGTATCGGTACCGTATCCTTTCAGAGGGAGTCTGGTAAACCCTTTGTCTTAAAGGATGTCATGCATGTACCTGGATTGAAGAAGAACCTGATTTCAGTAGCGATGTTGGAGGATAAGGGTTATGATGTGGTCTTCAGCGAAGGAAAAGCTTTCCTGCGCAGTAAGACTACTAGAGAGACCCGGAAGATAGGGGTTCGAACTCAGAACCTTTATCAGTTGCAGGTAGATGACTGCGCAGCTATGGCATGCAAGGCGGGAGAAGTGGTGAGCCGGGATGATGAGGGCGAACTATGGCACAGGAGATTGGGCCATCTTCACCATGGAGGTTTGAAGATTCTGCAGCAGATTTCTACTGGACTTCCTAAGGGCACCCTTGCGCAGTCAGATCAGTGCAAGGGGTGTACTTTAGGGAAGTATGTGAAAGCCACCTTTCACGAGAAGGATAGTCGCGCCTCGACGATCCTTGAGAGAGTTCACACAGACGTGTGTGGTCCTTTCTCAGTTGCTTCGACAGCAAAGCACAGGTATTATGTGATCTTTGTTGATGATTTCTCTCGAAAGTGCTGGATCTTCTTCATGTCGAAGAAGAGCGATACATTCGTGAAGTTCTGTGAGTTTAAAGCACTGGTCGAGAAGGAGTCGGGGAAGAAGGTGATTGCTCTAAGGAGTGATAACGGTGGTGAATTCATCTCAGCTGAATTCAAGGAGTTCTGCAGCGCAGAAGGGATTCGGAGAGAGCTCATCGCACCCCATAACCCACAGCAGAACGGGGTGGCTGAGTGGAAGAATAGAACGATCGTGGGTGCTGCACGGGCGATGTTGCATGATCAGGGCCTACCCCTTCACTTGTGGGCTGAGGCATGCAATACAGCAGTGTATGTGCAGAACCGTTGTCCTCACAAGGTTCTTGGCATGAGTACACCAGAGGAGGCTTATTCTCGCAAGAGGCCTGATATTTCCCATTTGCGGATTTTTGGTTCTCCTGTCTACATGCATGTGACGAAGGATGCGAGAAGGAAGCTGGATCCAACTGCTGAATAATTGGAATATTTGTGGGGTACACTGATACACCTCACAACTATCGGGTGTATTTGTCAGACAGTCGAAAGACTGTTGTGCGACGGGATATAAAATTTCAGGAGGAGAAAGCCATGCAGTGTTCGTTTGAGAGGGAGCTACACTTGCATGCAGATGAGGAGCTGTTAGTTCCTAAGGAGGAGCTTCCGGATGTGGATCAGCCACAAGAGGAGGTTCAGGAGGTGGAAGAAACCACCCATGCAGCGCCAACCATCAGAGGGCGACTGGCTCGGGATGCAGAGAAGGTTGTAGGACCACCTACAGCACAGCGCAGACAGAGACAGTCACCGGATCGGTACACTGGATACATGGCTCTTGTGAGTCAATGTGTTGTGACAGAGCCATCCTCTTTTGAGGAAGCTGTGGAGGAACCCGCATGGGTTGATGCCATGATCGAAGAATATGATTCGATCATCAGGAACAGTGCATGGGAGATTGTCCCAAGACCGGCTGGGAAATCAGTTGTAGGTTCGCGATGGATCTACAAGGTGAAGCAGGCGGCTGACGGGAGTGTGGAGAAGTACAAGGCGAGATTTGTCGCCCGTGGCTTCTCACAGATCGAGGGGATTGACTATGAGGAGACTTTTGCACCCGTCGCAAGGTACTCTTCCATACGGACGATCCTTGCTCTCTCAGCGCAGATGGGGTGGCACATTCATCAGATGGATGTGAAGACTGCGTTCCTCAATGGAGTTATTGAGGAAGAGGTGTACATAGAGCAGCCTGAAGGTTTTGAGATCTTCAGCAGTGAGTCGCATGTGTGCCGACTCAAGAGAGCACTGGATGGGCTGAAGCAAGCACCTCGTGCTTGGTACACTCGGATAGACAGCTACTTCACCGGGCTTGGATTCTCCAAGAGTGAGGCGGATCCAAACCTGTACCAGATTGTGGTGGAGGGGAAGCTGTTGATCATCGTACTGTATGTAGATGATCTGATTTTGACCGGCGATGAGCAGTTGATACTTTCATGCAAGGAGGATCTTGCACGAGAGTTTGAGATGAAGGACTTGGGCATCCTTCATTATTTCCTGGGATTGGAGATTTGGCAGCGCAGTGGAGGACTGTTTGTTTCTCAGGGCAAGTATGCCCGGGAGATTCTTGAGAGGTTCAACATGCAGGGCTGCAAGCCTGTTGATACCCCTCTTCCTGGAGGATGGAGGAAGGGAGATGCTACTTCGGAGGAGGTAGTGGATGCCACTGTCTATCGACAGTTGGTGGGGTCATTGATGTATCTGGTCAATACTCGACCCGATATATGCTATGCAGTTAACCAGCTTTCGCAAGCTATGGTTAAGCCTACCAAGCTCTTTTGGAAGGCGGGCAAGCATGTATTGCGCTATATCAGAGGCACATCGGGATATGGTCTATGGTACAGACAGGAGGATGGAGTGAAACTTTCCGGTTTCACTGATGCGATATGTGATGAGTCCAACGTATCTAAGGAGTATTCTACTTGCTCGATTAACAAGAAATTTTCCTCAAACAATGAGGAAGACAGAGATCCTGGCACTCCTGGGCCTCAAATAGGAGGTCGACATGGCAGCAAGCTTGGCTGCATGTGAGGCTATTTGGATGAGGAAGATCCTCGCAGGCTTGTTCAGGTTGCATTTGGAGCCTACAGTGATCTACTGTGATAACCAGAGCTGCATCAAGCTCTCGGCTAATCCAGTATTTCATGATAGATCCAAACATATCGACATCAGGTACCATCACATCAGAGATTGTGTTCAGCGGAGGATCATGATGCTTTCATATGTTCCCACGGAGGATCAGGATGTCGACATCCCGACGAAGGCGCTCACCAGGAGCAAGTTCGAATTCCACAGAGGCAGGATAGGGATTGCAGATAATCCATATCTTGCTGAGAGGGAGTGTTGAGAATGCAGCAAGATGATGGAGCTTAGTGAAATGAAGTCGCCTTCACTAAGTGGGCCCGCAGGCAAATTCTGGCGCAAAGTCTATTTTTTAGACTATGTCTATTTTTAGACATACGGAGCATAATTTGGGAATTCTACTTGGAGATTCTTAAAGTATGCGACATGTCGGTAAAAATAGATGAGACCCTTATTTTTAGGACCCAGGCTATTTTTAGACTGATCTCCTAAAATATGGAAGTCAAATATTATTTACCCTTAATAATATTTTGACTATAAACAGCAGTTTACTCTCTTGGCGCACTTCAGTTTGAGTCATGGAGGTGGCTCATGCAACTGACACAAGGAATCACGTGGTTCCTAGGTTTTGATGGCATCTTGCATGGTTTACTTCAGTTAGACTTCAGTGGCAGAAGTTTTGGAGGAGTTAACAGGACAAATAGTGGAGTTGTGTTCTATTTATTTCAGTTGAACTAGTTGAGATTAGTTAACTAGCTAATCAATTAGATATGAGTGGAGTAAATTAAATAATATTTAATTTACTAAATATTAACTCATTAGTCAACTCAAGAATACTTCAGTTCACTACAGTGCGCATGATCAGTTCAGTGAAGACCAGTGAAAGAGATAGATGAAAGGGTAGAGTTAGCTATCAGTTGTGACTATACCGTTGCTATTTGCAACACATAGATAGGTGGAGTAAGCTATGAGTATTGCAAAGTCAAGGCTGGTGGTTTATCTATATAAGGAGGCCATCACCTAGCATTAAAATACGAAATCAAGGTTGGCTATCAAGTGGCTAAGGATTGGAGCAAGTGATTTGCTAGATCTAGCTTGATAGTGTGTAGCATGGGAGGTAGTGCATGAGAGCTTGAGAAGAGTTTTTGTACTATGATTGTTACATGATTTCTCCATTATAATATACACAATAGCTGCGGGGTTTTCAGCTATAGGCTTTCCCCATACATACTGAGTTAATGTGTGATTGATTTGATGTGCGATCGCTTCTATTATTTCCGCATGTGACAATTAATTGTAGATGAGATTATGTGTTATGCATGCAATTCAAAATTGATGTGTAATCAGGTTAATCTCCATTGAATAAGTGATTTATTCAGCTAATTTCTACAAGGGGGTCCTTCTTCAAATGTTGTGTCATTTGGCCCAACATTTTCTACGAGTTCATTTTGGCAACCTGGTGCCTCATCAAATCCAAGGCATTCTTTTCAGAATGTAGGGAATTCATCCCATCAAGGATGGAATCCTCAGGCTCCACCTCGTTTACCTTTTCTGGCAATGTTAAACTTGCCAGATCTGTCGAAATTAACGAATGATCTGATTCGATATAGTCCGGGGTGGCCTCCGGTTCCCACCAAAATACCTTCAGACATTCCAAAGTTTGAAGGCAAGAATGGAGAGGACCCGGCTGACCATATCACCACCTTCCATTTATGGTGTTCTTCTAATTCCCTGATCGACGATTCGATTAGGTTGAGATTGTTTCAACGCACCTTAACTGGAAACACTGCCAAGTGGTATATTGAGTAATTGGGGGCAGTTTTGCTACGTTTGGAGATCTGGCTACAACATTTCTAAATCATTTCCAGTTGCCTGTCCACTATGATGCCGGGACTAAACACCTAGCTAATTTTAAATAGGACGATGCAACCAACATTTCTGATCATATTCAGGAATGGTGGAGAAGGAAGAGGCTTATTAAAGCTCATATTCCAGGAGAATTCCTTTTGGAATGGTTTTTGAAATCTCTGCAGTTAGATATTTCTAAGGATGTATCCCTCTCCAGGGTATTTTCTGAGGAGCAGGCCATTTTTAGGGCCCAGCAGCTTGAATTGATATATTCTTAGTATGGGGTCCTTCATAAATATTTGCCTAATGCCCCTCGCTCCAAATTGGACATATCCAAGACTAAACCCGGTCCTCATGGTGATGGACTTATTGGGTCGATCAATAGTGGTGCAGCTAACCTGCTTAATCAATTGCAACAGTTTTCTTTACAATCTACTCCTTCTGCTCAGGTTGTGCCTGGTGAATCATCTCCTTCTCAATCTTTGTCGGTGAATATCGTTCAGACTTCTAACCCTAAAGAAAATCAACAATCCGAAGGGAAGAAGAAGGGATGTAATAATAAAAAGGGCAAGAATGGGAAGGGTAATGCAAAATCCAACGAGCATGTTGGTGAGGGTCCAATGGATAAAAATAAAGTGAAGTTTCCATGCAAGTTATGTGCTGGAGACCATCTTACTCACCTTTGCCCTAAAATTCAGGATTCGCAGTGCTTGTTAGCTCAGCAGGGTTCTTCTAGTTCCCAGGCTATGTTGACAAACCCTTTTCCCCAAGGGCAACAACTAGTTGTTGGCGTGAATCAAAATACTGGGGCTTCCTCTAGGGGCACCTAGGAAGGGGAAATTCCATCAAACATATACATGATGAGTGCTCACGTGGATGTCGCCACGAGATCCCATGATTATGGCGAAGATGAGTCTTCGAAAGCCAAGGGTGCTCCCGATGCTACTGATCCACTTCACATCACGAAGGCTATTGTTGAACCTATACCTCGGATGCCCAAAGCATATACTAAGCATACGATGATTGATCCAAATGCCACGGCTGCCCAGAACTAATCTATTGTGGAAGATCTGGCACAAAGTCCTTCTGCCATGTCGGCTCTTTAGGTGCTCCAGTCTTGTCTGGCTCAGCACAGTGCTCTGCTCACTGCTCTTGGGGCTGTCGATCCAAAGAACTCTCTTATGATTACATTCGATATGACTAATTTTAGAAAGAGACTCCCCCATCATATGGCTTTTCATATTAAATCATCGTACCAGAAATGCAATATTTTCCGGACGGTCATTGATGAGGGTGCTTCCACATGTGTGATGTCTCTCACATGTTGGAAGGGAATTGGATCTCCCGCAGCTGTTCCATCTGCTACTCTTCTGACGGCGTTTGATGGTCATTCTCACAGACCGCATGGTATTGTCCCACCTTTTCCCATCTGTGTTGGGGGAAAAACTATAAATATAGAGGTTGAGATAATTGATGCAAGCTTGGACTACAACCTTCTGTTGGGGAGAAACTGGATTTATGAGATGGATGCTATTGCATCTTCATTATTTTGGATTATTTGTTTCCCTCACGAAGGGAGGACTGTTACAGTGGATCAACTGGATTGTCCTCCTGTAGACCCGAATGCATCTGCTGACTCAACCATTCCAAAGTCGGATAAGGCCAAGTTGCCTGTTGAGAATTTAGGGGTTGGAATATATTCTTCGTTGATGGGTACTTTTGATATTCCACCTCCTACTGTTCATATAAATACAATTTCATCCTCCAGGGCTCCTCTTCGAAGAGAGTTCTTTAGAACTCATTATTTTTTGGACACTTGGACCTTACCTTCCCCTATAGCCACATTAGCGGAAGGTCGAGTGGGTGGAATGGCATTTCCGATGTCTGCAGCTGAGATTTCTTATCAATCTATTGTTGACTCTGCAGAGTCCGTTCCAGCTCCTCTTTCTTCGGAGGAATTGGATGGCAATGTGGCTCCGGCTTGGACACTTAGTTCTTCTTCTGCCCAGGATTGCCTTGATACCACTCTTCCATCTGAAGAGGCCATCCTGGAAGCTATGACTGGTATAGATAGACCATGGGATGACTTGCATCATCGGTCTTACTTTTTACCGGATTTGAGCGAAGTTGAATCAAGTTTTCCAAGTCCTGTGTCTCCTGGTGCTGTTTGCCCAGTCCTGAACCCTTTAGCACCAACATAGGTACATGCTGAAGGGAACATGGCTGTGAATTCTCCAACTATCCCGGTGAACATGTCCAGGGATCCGAATGTTATAGAGAATTTCTTCATCGGAGCTGAATGTTCCCCTAAAGAGATTCAGATTTACACCAATCTCTTTAAAGAGTATAGGGATGTGTTCACTTGGTCTTATGAGGAAATGCCTGGTATAGATCCATCTATTGTCTAGCATGAGATCAAGACTTACGAAAATGCTAAGCCTGTGAGGAAAAAATTTCGTCCGGTCAATCCTAGGAAGGCTGCAGCTATCAAAGCCGAGGTAGAGAAGCTGCTTAAGGCGGGATTTATTTTCCCTGTTCCTTTGACTGAATGGGTTTCGAACCCTGTTCCCGTAGATAAAAAACAAGGAACAATTCGAGTTTGCATCGATTTTAGAGACCTTAATAAAGCATCTCCGAAAGATAATTACCCCACACCATTTATAGATCAGATCATTGATGAGTGTGCCGGTAATGAGATTTTATCCTTCATGGATGATTTCTCCGGATATAATCAGATTACTATCCGTCCTGAAGATCAGCATAAGACTGCCTTTATTTGTCCTGGGGGTACGTTTTCTTACAAGAAGATGCCTTTTGGTCTTAAAAATGTTGGGGCTACGTTTCAGCGGGCCATGTCATATGCCTTCCACGACATCAAACAGATTATCGAGGCATATTTGGATGATTTAGCTGCTCATTCTCGAAAGAGAATGGATCATCCTGCTCACCTCCGTCAAGTATTTGAATGATGCCATTTCTACAAGATTAGGTTGAATCCGAACAAGTGTGTTTTCGTGGTCACATCTGGTCGATTATTGGGATTCATTATGTCTAGGGAAGGGATTAGGGTATCTCCCTTCAAGGTTGAGGTAATATTTCGGTTGCCTCCCCCGTCATCTATTCGTCAACTTCAAAGTCTACAAGGAAAAGCTAATTTTCTTTGGAGGTTTATCATGAATTATGCTGAAGTTACCAAAGGATTGATGAGATTGTTGAAGAAGGGAGTTCCATTTTTTTGGGATGACTTTGCTCAGCGCTCATTCAATGCTTTGAAAAAAGCATTGACCTCTGCTCCTTTATTGAGTCCACCTGATTATAGCAGGGATTTCCTTTTATATCTTGTAGCAGCAGAATCTACCATTGGTATGGTTCTGGTTCAGGAAGATGATGCTCTTGCAGAGCATGTTATATACTATCTTAGTCAAGGCTTGGTAGGACCTGAACTCCGGTATACTCCGATAGAAAAGATGGCTTTAGCAGCTATTCATGTTGTGCAGCGACTCAGACATTACATTCTTCTACGAAAAACTTATGTTTTGGCAGCAACCAATCCATTTCAGTTTGTCCTCAGTAGGCGAGTGATTGGGGGAAAATACAATAGATGGATTGTGATTTTGCAGGAATTTGATCTTGAGTTTATGTCTGCCAAGTCCAATAAATCATTAGTTTTCGCGGAATTGATTTCTATGTTGCCCTATGGAGAAGAGATAGTCTATGATGAATCTTTTCCAAATGAACATTTATTCCTCATCTCTCTGCAGGATCCTTGGTATGGAGATATTATTGTGTATCTTTAGACTGCGAAGTTTCTCTCTACTTTTTCGAAAGATGAGCATTGTAAGTTGCGTCACTCGGCTAAGAATTACTTGATCATTGGTGATGCTTTATACCGTCAAGGGGTTGATTCAATCCTGAGACGTTGCTTAACTCTCGAAGAAGTTGAGGCTGTGCTGAATGATTGCCAGAGTGGAGCTTGTGGTGGTCATTTATCTGGGCTTGCTACAGCCCAAAAAATCTTGCATTCTGGGTACTTTTGGCCTTTGATTTTCAAATATTGTGTGGAGTCGGTCAAAAAGTGTCATCTGTTTCAAGTTTATACTCGAAAAATGCGCGGTCATCCAGCTCCGCTTTTTCCAGTCATTACTATCGGTCCCTTTACAAAGTGGGGTATTGATTATACTACTTGTAGCCTGCCTTCGGCTAAAGGTCACAAGTACATTATTGTAGCAGTAGACTACTTTACGAAGAGGGTTGAGGCTATGCCTACTTTTGGGAATGATGGTGAGACTGCAGCTCTTTTTCTTTTCAACCAGGTTATTGCTCGTTTTGGTATTCCTAGAGAGATTGTCACTGATCATGGCAGTCATTTTCAGAATAGCATGATGGCTGAGTTGTCTCTAAAATTAGGTTTCCGGCAGGAGCATTCATCTCCATATTATCCTCAGGCCAATGGGCAAGTGGAAGCCATGAATAAATCCTTGAAGAAAATTCTTCAAAGGACAATTAATAAAGCTCGATCCAACTGGCATATCATGCTATGTCCTTCACTTTGGGCATACAGGACGTCAGTGAAAACTGCAACTGGCTTTACTCCATTTCAGCTAGTTTATGGGTTGGAATCCGTATTTCCCATTGAATGTGAGATTCCTTCTCTTAAGTTAGTTGTTGAACTTCTTCCTGACACTTCTAGTCTGGAAGAACGTCTCCTTCACCTAGAACATCTCGATGAGCAGCGTCGGGATGCCGCCACGATGAATGAAGCGCATAAAAACTGAGTTAAAGTTTAGTACGATAAGGCGCTCAAGCCTAGGGTATTTTCGGAAGGTGACCTTGTTTTGGTCTATGCCCAAGAAAAAGATGCCCCGGGGGCAGGAAAGTTTAAGTCTATGTGGTATGGCCCCTTTATCATTAAAAAAGTCCTTAAAAAAGGAGCATATACCTTGGTTGATTTCGAAGGGAATGAGTTGCCAGAGCCTAGAAATGGGCTCTATTTGAAAAAGTATTATGCCTAGGCTTCGGCCTGGCATTTTTCTTTTGTATATAGTAGTTTTTCTTTGTACATATCTGGTTTTTTGATCTTTGATGGGATGGTGATGTTTTTGATCTGCTTTGGCAGGTTGTGTTGGATGTCATGAGTCATTTTGGTTTCGCCGATGGTGCTAGTAGACACACCCAGAACTTGGCTTTCGCAGATTGGGTGCTTCATCATCCATCCGGTCAGCTGTTAGTATCAAGAGGAGTCTGTATTGGTCCTGCTTCCAATAGTATAGCAGAATACAGTGCAGTTATTTATCTACTCTCGGAGGAAATATCTTTGGGTGTTGATTCGTTGGTAGTTTTCTTGGACTCCCAGCTGGTGGTGTCACAGTTGAACAATACTTATCGGGTTCGAGATCCATTTTTACTCCGGTCGTTCTTGAGGGTACGTTTATTACAAAGATCATTTCAATTTTTAACTTTCATTCATATTCCTCGAGCTGACAATTGGATGGCAGACTCATTAGCTAATCAAGCAATTGGTTGGCATATTAATCATTCCATACAATAAAATTTAATCATCAAAAACATCATACAATTTTATACATTTGTCACATCACATCAAACATCGCTATTTATATATTATCAGAGTGTTCAAAAAATATACACAATTTGGATCCATAAGTCATACAAAATTTGGGCTTATGCTTGATCATGTTCAAATCTCAAAAAATATATAGTCATCCGATAAGTCATATATATCTACTCCTATGGTCCCTGCCCAAAAGTTGTGTTCTTACAGAACACGATCGTAGTCGCGACTCGGCGGAATAACCGCACCCAGTCATGAGGTACTCCTAGTACCTATCTCTGGATGGCCTCAGGTAGATCTTCCACTGCATCCATAGGCACTTGGCGGGTTAAGCCCTCCAAGTTCGTCTGTACAGCATGGAGGGTTCTGTCTGAGTTTATTGTATCCGCCTCGCCTCTGCGGCGCTTGTGTCGTGGGTAACCATCAGGACGGACTGGTCCAATATCTGTATCATGATCATTATGATATTGTAAGTCACTTTGAATCCAAACAAAAACATGTTTTATTTTTTCATACATATTGAAAAAATCCAAAAAAATCATATAAGTTAAAAAATTTCAAACTTACCGATTGTACCCCATGCCATGCCAGGTGGAATGACGAGGTCTGGATCGCCACGGAAATCCATCCCAGCATAGGGATAGTCCTCCACAACAATGATTTTTTCTCCCCACCATTGGAATAACTCATCATCCCAGGTGGTTCGGGGAACTTCACTTCCCCCCAGTCTCTTCATCAAGTCAGCCCATCGGGCAATTCTTGGGTCCCTTGGACTGCTGATAGAAGAGATCACTTTGGGTCTTAGTCCAGGAATCTTCTCGAAGAAGAATGTCATCGAGATTGTACCATATCCGAAATGTTTTGTCTTTGTTTTTCGGATGGAAGTCAATTGTTGTTTCATGTTCATTAGTAGGGCTGTGCACCAATCATATATATGAGTTAAGCATTCCACAGCTATACTCATTTGAGTCCTGGATGCATGGTGTAGGGAAGCAAAACCTGCTACCCTGCCAATGGTAAAAAGGAGGATTTTCATGTGCAAGTCTCTTAAATCTTTGATAGCAATTTGAGTCCCAACTTTCTTGGAACCCTCTATGCAGTAGATGTGGACGTAATCTTCCATGGTGAGCCCTCCCAAAGGTTTGCCATGTAAATCTACTGGCTCCCCCCTCCGAGAGAGTCCAGTAATAAAATAGATATCTTCCACTTCAATACGTATGGGCATTTGATCTATTATGAAACAATCTTCTTCCAGTTCCCAATAATTAACAAGCATTTCGAGCAACTGGACATTACTCTTCATATTTGGCATTTTGAAAAATTTGAGCAATCCACAATTTCAGAGAATATTGAGCGATAATTGGTCCTGCATTACTTCATTGTCAATGGCACTGTGCTCACGTTCTCTCCATGATATAGTCATCCTGCAAAAAATCAATAATTTTTCCATTAGAATCATGTTTTTTCCTTTTGGGTTGCGCATACGTGACTTTCTCTATACACAGTCGCGTATATACGCGGCTTGGTCAATATAAACCCGCGTATGCGTAGAACCGTAATTTTAAACAAATAATTCTACGATGAAATTTCTGAATTTTAAACTTATGAATCGATAAAATTGATAACAAGGATGGATTAAGAGCTTACCTAACAAATTCGGTAAAGTTTGACGGTCGATTGCTCCTGTTTTGACGAAAGAGGCTTTTTCTCCAGAGCTCTTTTTCGCAATTCAGCAAGTCACAATGAACCAAATATGAGGTAACTTGTCTATTTATGCCCAAAAAGTTGAAAATTTTTGCAAAAATTTGTTATGCTTATTTTTTCAATCTATCTTAAGCTGCATAACCCAGATGCTTGGAAGTGCCCAAATTGGTATATTTTTAGGTACATTTTGATGAACTCGAGATTTTTTCTGGTTTTTGATCCATGGCTGCTGACTCGTCATGGCAGGTATATGATCTTCACTGGAATAAAGGTTAGGGAATCCACTTTCCGTTGCATTTTGCATACTAGCCTCCATTCTGATCACTTTCCATAGGGTCGATCCCATCAGGTCATGAGTATTTCACCCATTTCACTCGCCGATTATTTAATCATGACTTGGTGGTAGAGCCTTCCTTTACATGGGATTCCTAGTTAGTTCCTCGCTATCACTTGTTGCCCATGTTGTGTTTTATGTAGGCTCGGGAGTCCTCTTTAGTCTCGCCATGACTTATGTGTTGAAGCTTCATTCTTCTTCTTCTCCACTATTAATTTTCTGGCTATTACCCTAGAGGCTCCCTGGTGTGTTGAGTTGTATTATTGCATTGCATATTGGCTACTTGTTTATCTTGGCCTTTAGCCGGCTTCATTTTTGGACTCGATGTTTAAGCCAACTTTTGACCTTGACTGTTTGTACAAGTTAACCATGGCATGTATTTAGCTATCGCGACTTGACACGCTTTTTCCCATGGATGGAACATTCCTCTGAGTATTGCTTACCATTTTCCGCCACCTTGCATTGAGCATAGGATAGTTCCTATCCCAGGAACTAGTGCATCTGTTTCTTGATACTCATTCTATCCATTGTACTATAGCATTATTTTATTCTTTTTCAGGCTTATTATATGAAAAAGAAAAAAAAATCAAATATAACAAAAAGAGCAGGAACGGGATGTAACTTCGTAATTTGATGGCAGTACAGTGTCAATTTGTCGCCCTTGAACAAAGCACATACACTTATATATTGCCTTCATTTGGGATGGTTTTAGTTTTGACCTAGGTTCAGCCTTTGCCTTGTTTCACTGGTCAGTTCTCCCCCGGTTGGTTATCTCTTCCAATCATATGGAGAGTTTTTTTTTTGCCTCCTGCATAACAGACTTATACAGTGTCACTTTTTACTGCCATGGTCATCACGTGTCGTGCTTTTGTTCAAGGGAAGTCTAACCAGAGTCGGCCATTCTACGGTGTCTCTTGACTCATTATTCAGTTGACCTTCCCGGTCTTGTCAGTATCCTATTTTATCACATCATATGTTTTGGTCTTCTGCTCGTGCTGGTTTGAGAAGGTCCCCATTGACCTCTCGCTGGCGGGTTTGTCTCTCATCGACTACGACACATGCTACGAGAGTAAACCTAGAGCCGCACCCTAGCCCTATTTCCATCATTGATAGGTGACCTTGTGCTCAGCATTTGATCATCATTATGGGTCTTTGACTGAGTGGTTTCCCCTGTGTTCGACGTTAGCATACATTATCACACTTGGGATTCGTGCACTACCTTGATTTCCATTTGACCCTATCGGTGGATATCTCGCATCTGTGTGAGCTTTCATTATTGGTTGGTTCAGAGGGTTTCTTTCGTGCGCTAGCTTCATCTTGTGCATGTTGGAAACGTACTTCGGTTTGGTTTCGTCACTCTGCTTCGTTCGATTCCTTCCAAATTTTGGCCTACGGGTTACACTCGCGCTGGACTGATGTGGGATGCCTTAATGCCTTCCTTCCAGAAGATATTTTCCCATCGACTCTGACTCATTGCTCTGGGAATAAGATCTAGAGTCTTTTTTGTTAGTACCTTAGGGTTTGCAGTCATCAGTGGCAGACTCTTCGCTATCAACAGTGGGGATTCATCATTGCCTCCTGATTGGTAGATTATTCCAAGTGTTCGACTTCAACTCATTCATTCACACTTGTTAGATGGTAAGTGGGGCACCTTGACACTCATTTTCATTATTGGTGGGTTGTCTCACATTGGTTAACGGTTTAAATTATTGACCGGTAATCCAACGATTTCTCACATGGTCGAATTCAGCTCATTTATTCTCATTGTGTAGAATTGTGTCATCGAGATCGGTGAAGACCTTGGGTTGCATTAGCATTTTTCAGTTCACTTTTGACAGTCCATTCAGTTTCTGCCAGTGATGCCGTCCACCCTTATATGTTGCAGTGTCAGTACCGCAACATCTTATATGTTGGCTCCCGAGTTGCGTGATTGTACCATGTGTTCCACCCCTTATGATTTGGTACTTGGAGATTCAGTTACTTTTATGATCAGACATCCAGTTTCAGCATCATTGATCAGCTTTCTATATGTGATACTTGGACATTGATTCTGACTTGTACTTCCAGGCCATGCTCAGATGATTCATTGTGTACTTACAATTCAGTTATACTCGTATACATTTTGGATTCATCATGTAATTTCTATATGCTGTATTTTTGACTGAGCATGGGTATGCCTGCCTCAGCATGAGTTGACTCTCTGTTTTCTTTCATTGGTTTTTGGCAAGCTGAAATTTGGTGAAGCCCTCTCTTGTCCTTGCGAAGTTATTTCTATGTGCATAATACATTTCGGCCATCATGTACGCCTTCTGACCTCATATATTAGGGGGAATCTGTTATAGCATCATTTTTCACCCTCATGTGATTCATGATTGTCTCTTTGGCCTTGGGCACCCATTCCCACAGACTTGAACAAAATTCATAAAAAAAAGTGTTAAAAATCCCATATGCGAGTATGCCCAGACTTTTCCGCGTGTATACGCGAGTACATACACACTTTTTCGCGTATGCCATTAAAATCATTAAAAAATATATAAAAATTCCCTATTTTCGGGCTGCGTTGATGGTTAGCCCAGTATTTCAACCACCTTAGCACGTGGCCAACTGTTTCCAACTGATTGAAACTACTTTGAGGGAGTGTAAAATCCCCTCATGTGCATGGCCTAAGGGAGAGAGAAATTTATAGACATTATACTCTGTTGGAATCCCAATTCAAGTCTGATTTCTCGTGCCTTCTGCACTTTCCGAGATTTTTACAGGAAACCCTTGTTTCCTGGAGATGTTCATCAGTTTATATGTCATCTAGTGTGCACAAGTCTTGAAAGTATCTTATCGAGGCAAGGGCGGGATGGATCTGGACGACGGTCTGTTCGAAGATCGTGGAAGGATTCAGGTGATCTCTCCACTTTTTACTATTGTACATGCTGTTCGTAATGAAGAAGAACCATCTTGTTCCTGAATTCACGTGTTGATATCTGCTTGCATATGTGAAAATATTATTATTTAAGCATTTATTATTGTTTATATGATGTTTCACATGGATTTCACTGACATTTAGGATAGATATATGCTGTACACCTAGATTTCCATGCACGTTTCTTCTTGGTTTTCAGGTTGAGGAGGAAGAAGGGTTGCTGGGGTTTTCGACCCCGCAGGATCTACATCAAACGTAGGATTACGGGTGAGTTCTAATATTGATTTTATCTAGTTTTTAGCATACAAGTGTGGTTGTGTGAGTCCTTCTTGAGTAGCATGCCCTAATCTGTGGAGGTTTTGACCCAACAAACCTCTAGGGAGTTATTTCCCAAAACAACAGTGGATAGATACGTACGGGCCCTTTGTTAAAAGTGTGGGGCCCCAACATTTTTCTTTATAGAAAAATGTCGGCGTCCGCAGGTACCTAATACATTAGGTGCCGACCCCCGAATTAGAGGGCGAATTTTTCGGCATATTTTCCTCCAAAAAATGAAATTGTCACCCAAAATTAAAAAATTGAATGGATGAAATGCAAGATAAGGAGGTTGTGGATTACCTGAAATAGACGGTTTTCGATTCCAACGGTCGGTTTGCCCAGAATCTTCTCCAAAGAGTTTTTCGCCCAGAGCTCTAAAAACTTCACTCCAAATTCAAACGGTAAAAATGAACTTGAAAAACTCATTTTTTATAAGTTTTTTCGAATAGATGAATTTTAATTTTTTTTATTTTTCACTTAAAAAATCATTTTTTCAAAATATCTTTATTATTGAAACATGTATGTTTAATTTTTTGAGTTTTTGTGCAGAATAACGGATTTTTCAGGCAAAATGGTCATTTTTTATGAAGAGTAAACTTTTATCACTTTTTCGGGCTCTTTAAATTTTATGAAAAAGCGAAACCATGGAGTCCTCTTTTAAGCCCTTTTTAGACTCTCTAAAAATGAAAAGATCACCGAGTACTTGACTATTCAAACTCGTTAAAGTAAATGAACAATTTTCCTTTTAGTATAAGTTTACCCCTTTTCTGGACTGAAATGGACTATTTACGAAAAAGGTATACATTGACTAATCATGGTCAATATATTTCTCTCTTGCATTATTTTATCCTTTTTCGGGCCTGAGGGACTAAATTTACGAGAAAGAAAACCTATGGAGTTTTCTTAAGTTTCTTCTTCTGAATCCCTAAAAATTAAAAACACCAAGTTTCTCCTATACTGGACTCGTTAAAATTTAACAGTAAAGTACCTGTTGATTACAAACACGAATGGAACACTCCTTCTTAGGGTTTGATTTTAAACTAAGTTGGACTCATCCGAAGGATGAGCTTATAAACAAGAAACTGTTATCCTCCTCAAGCTTGTTAAAAATAAAGAGGTACTTGCCAGAAATGGTGGGGGAAAAGAGAGAAAAATAGATTCATTTTTTATAATTTTATTTGTAAAAGCATTACACCACTCTTGAACACGACACTTTTCGTCACACTTCTACCTGGGTTGGGAAATCCTTTGCCTATTAGTTACTCAAACCACATTGAAAGTCTTCAGCTAGTTTCTCGATATTAGCTTAGGGAAACTGTCACCAAACCATATCCAATGTCGTTATGTGTTCAAGAGGACAATCAAACAAACCATTCATCTGCAAACAATTGTCTCCATTCACATTGGCCATCCCTGATTCATTCCTTGCAAAAAATTTCTTCAAAACTTGATCTATGGTTTCGTGTCATGAGCTTGCTTACGAAGGATCACTTTTTATCGACGACAGCTCATCATCTAGGAAGTTGATCTAGAATTTGTCAGTACCTTAGAATCTGCATGCCTTAATGGCAGGTTTCTCGCCTTCGACAACAAGTTACATCATTGACCTTCGATCAAACGAATCCGTGAAATGTTCGACTTCAAATCACATATTCGCATTTCATGGATTGTATTGAGTACTTTGAAAGCCATTTTCATTATTGGTGGTTTCTCTCACACTTGTTAACAGTTCACATCATTGACTGGTAATCAAGTGGTTTCTACCATGTTCGACTTCAACACATTTAATCGCATCGATAGGATTGTACTAGTTCGGGAAGTAGAAATCAAGACCCTGGATCTAGTTTCCAGCATCCAGGCTATGAGGAGTTTTATTATTCATTATGCAGTAGAAGATTCATTACAGATGGTTGCGTCTGTTATTTCCTAAATCTACCTCAGGCTGAAAGAAGGCAGAGTTCAGGGTAACATCAAACCACACTCAGTCTGGTAGCTAGCCCTACCAGAACAGGAGAGGGCTCTCTCCGGGTCAATCTCAACAAAAATAATCGAAGGGGCTTGAGATGACTTGAAATAAAAGTTGATTTTAGGCTAGGTATATAAGTAAAAGAGTTCAATTTTTATTTTGGGGGTTTCTGTTGGATTAAAGGGAAAGGCAGATTTTGGGTTCGGGGATGAGGCCTGGTTTTTGCAGAGTTCTGAATGGGGAAAGGGAGGCAATTGTTTTGATGCTTTGGATTGAATGAATGGATAGTTTAGACTGGTGAGGAGATGAATAGGGAAAGAGGCTTTCAAGAATCCTCTTCAAATAGATGAAAACATGGAAAATTAAACAAAACTGAAGGCATAGCAAAGAAATATAATGAATTCCACCTTTATCACTCATTTGTTTAATTTAAGAAGAAAGGAGAAGGGAAATGATACACATAAACATCAGTGAACTTACAATCACATGGAGAAAAACACCATAAAAACATAGAGCCACATGGATCCCAAAGAGTGCTACAAACCCTGGTCTATTCCTTTGCCAAAATTGCAGAGATGAAATGTACAATGAAGTGCCAAGCAATCCCAAGTGTCCCACCCTGAAAATGACGGAGAAAATACATCATATAGACAAGCCTAACTCATCCCCATGCCTCTAGGGGTTGATCTCACCATTCTAGGAGCTGTTTCAACCATATCTAAACTAGGAACTGGAAAATAGGCAATGAAACAACTTGCCTCTATATGATAGGAAACTGATTCATTCACTTACATTTCACCTTTTGGTGAATGAATCTACTAGAATGAGTAAAAATGTGCCAAAATTACATCATGGTCATGAAATTACATCAAGGTACATTAAGAGTTACATGAAAAAGTCAAACTGGCCAAAACTAGGCAAGATTTTGAGCTGCTGAGTGAAAAATAAACCAAATTTCTCTATGCGCCGCGCCTGAAATCCCTATGTGTAGCACAAGTTTGAGGCTGATTTTGAGGGCCCTCCCGAAGTAAAAATTGAGTGTAGGATAGCTCATTTGAAATAATTTCCTATATACTTTCCAACCCAATTGGAATTTCTAGATTTGGTTGCCATTTGCCCCTCCAAAAAACAAATCTCCCAACACTGCTTCTTGTGTGTGAAAAAAGTGGCAGAAAGGCCATTTTTAGGGTGTTTTTGACCCTTTAAGCAACCCAAAACTTGATGAAATCCTTAGGTAATCCATAGGCATGCATAAATTTTTATGAAAAATCCAGAAATGCAAATTTTTCGTCCAGAAGAGCTGCCAATTATAAGCGCACACCAAGTGGCACTACGCGTCGGGCAGGAAAATCTGTGTTTAGGCCCAAAAATTCAAAATTGACAAAAATTTTCCCAAATTTCTTGAAATTTGGGCTGAATGCCCACCATCAAGGAATATGTTGGGTCAAATAAGCTTCGGCCAAAATTTGGAGTCTATCATGCCTTTTGCGACGCTTTAATGCCCTCTTTAACTTTGCCTTCAGGATCTTGATTCGCGCCTTGCAAACATGATTTCTCGCCCAATAATGACTCTTCATGTGCCTAAGCATGTTATCTTCCTTGTTGGCCTTCTGCAACAGCTTTTGGTCACCTTGGTGCATGCAATTCGGTTGTAGAGTCACTGTGTTTCCTTCATAAGAGGTATCTATCTCCATGTTTGCCAAGGTCTGTGTTGTCTTGTATGAGAATTTGGTGTTATTGATTGGATCGCCAAATATGGTAGTATGGGAGGGACTGTAGGGGAAATAGGGCAATGGGGACAATGGGATTTAATCAAGTGATATTTATCTTTTGAAAACTTCTGATTTGATAAAATTAAGGACAAGGGACAATCACTTGCACTTTTGGGATTTTGGGAAAATTTGCAAATGGGATAGGGACAATGGGAATGAGATGATGTGAATGGCTTTAGGGATGTGGGGGAATAGGGGATGGACTGTAGTGAGAGGGAGGAATAAACAAGGTGAGGAATGAAATTTTGGCACTAAAACAAATTTTAAACTCCAACTTCAAAACCCTAAGGGAACAATTCTTAACAAGAGGATAAGGTTTAAGTTTTGGGATTCAAACTCTTATATTTCAATCTCAATAAATACCAAACATGAGTTATGAACAATAGGGGAATGGCTTTAACTTACTCGAGCATTGAACAACCAAGCAAATCTGATTTTGGATAAAAGTGGCAAAATTTTTATGTTTCAGGCAAATGCGCCGCACGCACAACCCAGTGTGCCGCGCACCTTGTATGCACCGCGCCAGTGTATTTTTTACACTAGGGAGGTGGGCCCAATGCACCGTACTCCTCCGGTTCGTCGCACTGGCTTCCCAATGCGTCGCGCTCTACAACTTCCCCACAATTCTACCTCCAAGCTTCTTCCTTCACTCCTCACACCTCTTCTCTTGCTCATTGCTGTCTCTTGGCACACAAATGAAGTTTAAATTTGAAAATATCTTATATGCCAAGGATTTAAATTTCTCATTTGAGAAATCCACCTTATAATGTTGTAAACTTTGACATTTCACTTTACAAACGTTGTTTTGTATCCTTTGTGATTTTGACTGAATGATGAGCTTTCGCACACTAAACCACCATAAATTCTGAGAAAAACTATTCACTTGCAATGGAAAAAACTCTTAACTTACTTGCACACCACATATTTGAGCACATTTGGAAAATTTGGAGAATTTTATGGTGAAATTGGGCTTGCAGCTCTATGCGCTGCGCCACAAACCCAATGTGTAGCTCCCTTTTGCAGGAGGCTTTTGGAGGCCTTCCTGGTGTCGAAATTGGGCGCGGGATAGCTCGTTGGAAAGATTATTTAGTATATTTTCAGAACAAATATATTTTTTCAATTCTGAGTTCATTTTCCTTGTCAAAAATCAAATCTCCCAAGACTGGTCAAAATGAGCCAAATGAGGCTGCCTCAAGGCAGAGTGCTGTTGCAGTCAACTTTTGAAGGTGTTCCACAACTCCAAATTGAGCTCATGATAGCTAATGGGAAATATATTTGTGTATAATTATCATTTTACTCATCAATAAAGTCATTTGGCCAAACAAGCTAGGAGAAATTTTTATTTTCTCGAGGTCACTTCAGAGGTGCATCAATTCCCCTGAGGCGACTGTATTTTTGAAATTTCTCTAAAACCATGACACCTGTGTAAAAAGTGAAGGAGGTTTTTATTTATTGGTCTATTTTGGACAAAAAACTCTCTCCATTTTCCCAAATGCATCTGTTATTGCTCAGAAACATCATTGGATTAAAACCTATCCCGATGTGTGGAACAAGGGATTTGTCGAAATAAAGTGAAATGAAGGGGATAAGGGGCTTATAAATTCTTGATAAAATTTTGGGAAGTAGGGAGGATGTTATGAAGCAGGGGAAAGTGAAATTTCAAATATTGAGTGAGGGGAAGGGGTACAAAACGGCAAAACACAGGCCTAGCCTAGAAAATTGCCAAGTTATAGCAAGAAACTAGGGTCTGTGTGAAAATGAGGAATTTGGGGGATCTCAGTGATGGGAAGTGTTTAATAAGGTAAAATAAGGATAGGGGAAGGTGTATGAACATTAGGATACAAGTTTGGCTGATGATTCGACCATCCAAGAGAAACTACCTTCAAAACCTTAGGAGAGGGAAATGAACCTTTCCTAGGCACAACTAAAGCGTGAACAAGGTGTAAAATGACCCTTTGGAACTTGAAATGATGATGAAAACCCTTTGAATGATGGTACACTCATCTGAATGGTGACATGGACCGACATTTGGACAACTTTGATAGGAGTAAAAGAAAACCCTAGACCTAATACCTAGTGACCAAATTTTACTTGAAAACTCATTGAAATGACAAAATTTGACCTTGACATATTAAAATAACTTTGTAAGAGCATGTTTGATCACTGGAGGAAGGATGCAAAGGCTGAAAATAACATTGGATCCAATGGGGATGGTAGCTCCTTGGAGGTGCCAAGAACTACAGATCTTGGGAAAGCAGACAGTGCCTTCATCCATTGGGCAATGGAGTCAAAAACTCAAGCTGAAATGCATGACTGAAAAATGATGACTTGACGACAGAAATTGACACCCACTCAACTAAAAATTGACTCGATACTTAAACACAACTGAAAAACTGGAAAATATGCTCAATATGAAGCTTATTCAATACAACCTACTCTAACAGTTTCATTCATCACCTGATCAAGTGAAATGAAACAACCAATGCAACCAAGTAATTATTCTTGTTGTTGTTTGAATTCTCCGCAAGTGCTCATTTATGAACAACAAGAGAGAACTACTGAAAGGAAACTCCCATGAAATCTTGTGAAAAGATCCGTTGGATACTATGGATTCTCTATCTGCATCCAAAAACACTGCATAAGGATCTTGAAATTCATGCACATTGGGGCTTAGCTCATCCAATGGGTTACTTTTCTTCTCCTCATACCATGAATGCAAACTTTTTTTTTAGCTTTGTGATGAGACTCCTACTAAAAATGACAAAGAGACCGGCTTCCGGATCGAGTTTGTATCACTACACGTTTCAAGCTTACATATAGTCAATGGAGAAGGATTTTGACTGCAGACATCATCCAACACATCATCTATTGGATCATGAAAAACTTGAAAAGACTGAAAATACTGCTGCAACCCATTTTCTATTGGTTCCGATGAGATTACATGATTTTCTACAAGCTACTCATTTGAAGATTTACTATGCAATTTACCCTTCAAAAACTGAAATGATTCAAAAAAAAATGGTACGGAATCATCTTGTATCATTTGATCATATGTGCCAGCTTCCAAGTCCTCATCTGCAAATGGAAAATCAATGTCATTCGGGGGCTACAAATCTGGATATGAGAAGTCTTGAACAAATTTTTTATTGCCCTCAAGATGGTCCAAATCAAGACTTGTTGACAGTTGATTTCTGATTGCATGAAAGTTGTCTCTGATGAACTGAAACGAATAATAAAAAAAAGGCAAAGATCCTTCACTTACTTCAAAATTTGTTGCACTTTCCTTGTCACTGTCATAGCTGATATGCATCGGTTGATCACTGTACTCAAGCTGCTGAAAGTGAACTTCCTCCTTCCAGAAACTAGCTACTAATTTGTATGCAAGATTAGCTTTTGTTTGGAGAACATAATCATGATCATACTAATCAAACTAAGGAAAATCATCAATAAAAAACACATCATCAAGCATACATGTCAAATCAACAGATCTCTCTTCTCCAAGATGATCTACAAAACAATCATTATCACAACTGGAATAAGAAACAAAATGTTTTGGATCAGCAACTTGTTCTTCTTCAATCATCGATCCATGGGCTTGAACATTATACTCATTCCTTGTGGTGATCTTTTGCATCATCTCTTCCATTGCACTTACCAACATGTCAAGCTTTACCTCTAGAGATGTCGATTTCTCCGGATCTATGTTTTTCATCTCTTCTTCTTTCAACCTTGCCCTTCGGATTAGCGAATGAGCTTCTACATCTATTGCACTGTTATGCATCTCTTCAAGTGTTGCAAGATTCCTTTCTCTCATCTGAAACTCCATTTCCAGATCAAAGGCACCCGGGTAGTGCAAGAGAGAAGATCCAGGAGGAGGCCTTATATCAACTGGCATTGAAAAATATACTTTGTTAAATCTGGTAGAAAACTGTTGTACTGTCTCCCCTGGCAGTATTTTCAGCTAGTTATATTCTGCTATAATCAAGAAAGGGTTTTTTCTGATCACCCACCCGTCGAGGAAAACTTTGACGAACTACTGGAAATTTGAGATTCTCGCATCAGGCAGGGCTTTGAACCAACTCTTGAATTTTACTTGCAAAGAAAGAGAAAAAAGCCTAATACTGACATTCTCTTCATCAACTTCAAAAAGTTCAAGAAAAGACTCAAATTTTAGAACATGTCTCTCAGCAGTGATATTGTCACATTCACCATCAAACCTCAGCAAGTAAAGATAATAATTTGCGGGGAAAGAATGGAGTATAGGAGGTAAAATCAGAGGCTTGTATCGATCTGGAATTTTAAAAGGTATAGGGGTATGTACAAATGCTGCAAAATTAGTCTTGGTCTCTTGAAGTTCATCAGTTTGAAGATGGTCATCACAAGATTCGGAAGAAAGGTCTTGATCAAGCTCAAAAGCATGCAAATATATGGTATTCACAATCTTTAAAAGGAAGGAATCAAATGCAGGCCGAGGATCTTTTCTCAAATATAATATACTTTGCAAAGCCTTCTTGACATTCTTGGGAAAAGAGAAGAAATAATTTATGACAAAGAACAATATGTCTTGGATGAAATTCCAGCTTGAATACGTGATCTTTCCATGTTGTCCTTTCATTTTTCTGCTGGTTAGGTTCATCCTCCAGTGGAGTCCTTGGATCTGATCTCGAAACAGATTTAGAGTCACTAGGTGAATGATTTCAGCCTTCCGATGTCTGATCGTTGTCCACCATCAACAATCAGATCTGAACTTGATTACATTTTACTGAGGAACTAGATGTTCATTTCATAAACTAGACCAGAGATTGACTGAAGCAGCATTCATCTACTTTTTCTAATGCAAAGCAAGAGCATTTCAAAGGCTACCTAGTTGAATTTAGGCTCTGTCTGTAGTTTATAAAACAAATAACATTAACAAGCAAACCATTTTACTCCCTAGTATGGTCGCCACTATGTTATTGCCTAAATCTACCTCAGGCTGAAAGAAGGCAGAGTTCAGGGTAACATCAAACCACGCTCAGTCTAGTAGCTAGCCCTACCAGAACAGGAGAGGGCTCTCTCCGGGTCAATCTCAACAAAAATAATCAAAGGGGCTTGAGATGACTTGAAATAAAAGCTGATTTTAGGCTAGGTATATAATTAAAAGAGTTTAATTTTGATTTTGGGGGTTTCTGTTGGATCAAAGGGAAAGGCAGATTTTGGGTTCGGGGATGAGGCCTAGTTTTTGCAGAGTTCTGAATGGGGCAAGGGAGACAATTTTGTTGATGCTTTGGATTGAATGAATTGATAGTTCAGACTGGTGAGGAGCTGAAGAGGGAAAGATGCTTTCAAGAATCCTCTTCAAACAGATGAAAACATGGAAAATTAAACAAAACTGAAGGCAGAGAAAAGCAATCTAATGAATTCCACCTTTATCACTCATTTGTTTAATTTAAGAAGAAAGGAGAAGGGAAATGATAAACATAAAAATCAGTGAACTTAAAATCACATGGAGAAAAACACCATCAAGACATAGAGCCACATGGATCCCAAAGAGTGCTGCAAATCCTGGTCTATTCCTTTGCCAAAATTGCAGAGATGAAATGTACAATGAAGTTCCAAGCAATCCCAAGTGTCCCACCCTGAAAATGACTGAGAAAATACATCATATAGACAATCCTAACTCATCCCCATGCATCTAGGGGTTGATCTCACCATTCTAGGAGATGTTTCAACCATATCTAAACTAGGAACTGGAAAATAGGCAATGAAACAACTTGCCTCTATATGATAGGAAACTGATTCATTCACTTACATTTCACCTTTTGGTGAATGAATCTACTAGAATGAGTAAATTGTGCCAAAATTACATCATGGTCATGAAATTACATCAAGGTAAATTAAGAGTTACATGAAAAAGTCAAACTGGCCAAAACTAGGCGAAATTTTGAGCTGCTGAGTGAAAAATAGACCAAATTTCTCTATGCGTTGCGCCTGAAATCCATATGCGTAGCACAAGTTTGAGGCTGATTTTGAGGGCCCTCCCGAAGTCCAAATTGAGTACAAGATAGCTCTTTGGAAATCCTTGTTTATCTACTTTCCAACCCAAGTGGAATTTCTAGATTTGGTTGCCATTTTCCCCTCCAAAAATCAAATCTCCCAACACTGCTTCCTGTGTGTGAAAAAAGTGGCAGAAATGCCATTTTTAGGGTGTTTTTGACCCTTTAGGCAACCCAGAACTTGATGAAATCCTTAGGTAATCCATAGGCATGCATGAATTTTTATGAAAAATCCAGAAATGTAAAGTTTTCCTCTAGAAGAGCTGCCAATTATAAGCGCGCGCCAAGTGGCGCTACGCGTCGGGCAGGAAACTCTGTGTTTAGGCCCAAAAATTCAAAATTGATAAAATTTTTCCAAAATTTCTTGAAATTTGGGCTGAATGCCCACCATCAAGAACTATGTTGGGTCAAAGAAGCTTTAGCCAAAATTTTGAGTCTATCATGCCTTTTGCGATGCTTTAATGCCCTCTTTAACTTTTCCTTCAGGATCTTGATTCACGCCTTGCAAACATGATTTCTCGCCCAATAATGACTCTTCATGTGACTCAGCATGTTATTTTCCTTGTTGGCCTTCTCCAACAGCTTTTGGTCACCTTGGTGCATGCAATTTGGTTGTAGATTCACTGTGTTTCCTTCATAAGAGGTATCTGTCTCCATGTTTGCCAAGGTTTGTGTTGTCTTGTATGAGAATTTGGTGTTTTTTATTGGATCGCAAAATATGGTAGTATGGGAGGGACTGTAGGGGAAAAAGGGCAGTGGGGACAATGGGATTTAATCAAGTGATATTTATCTTTTGAAAACTTCTAATTTGATAAAATTAAGGACAAGGGACAGTCGCTTGCACTTTTGGGATTTTGGGAAAATTTGCAAATGGGATAGGGACAATGGGAATGAGATGATGTGAATGGATTTAGGGATGTGGGGGAAAAGGGGATGGACTGTAGTGAGAGGGAGGAATAAACAAGGTGAGGAATGAAATTTTGGCACCAAAACAAATTTTAAACTCCAACTTCAAAACCCTAAGGGAACAATTCTTAACAGGAGGATAGGGTTTAAGTTTTGGGATTCAAACTCTTATATTTCAATCTAAATCAATACCAAACATGAGTTATGAACAATAGGGGAATGGCTTTAACTTACTCGAGCATGGAACAACCAAGCAAATCTGATTTTGGAGAAAACTGGCAAAAATTTCATGTTTCGGGCCAATGCGCCGCGCGCACAACCCAGTGTGCTGCGCACCTTGTATTCACTGCGCCAGTGTATTTTTTACAATGGGAAGGTAGGCCCAATGCGCTTCACTCCTCTGGTGTGTCGCGCTGGCTTTCCAATGCACCGCGCTCTGCAACTTCGCCACAATTCTACCTCCAAGCTTCTTCCTTCACTCCTCACACCTCTTCTCTTGCTCATTGCTGTCTCTTCGCACAAAAATGAAGTTTAAATTTGAAAATATATTATATGCCCAGGATTTAAATTTCTCATTTGAAAAATCCACCTTATAATGTTGTAAACTTTGACATTTCACTTTACAAACTCTGTTTTGTATCCTTTGTGATTTTGACTGAATGATGAGCTTTAGCACACTAAACCACCATAAATTCTGACAAAAAATCTTAACTTACTTGCACACCATAGATTTGAGCACATTTGGAAAATTTGGAGAAGTTTATGGTGAAATTGGGCTTGCAGCTCTATGCGTCGCGCCACAAACCCAATGCGTAGCACTCTTTTGCAGGAGGATTTCTGAGGCCTTCCTAGTGTCCAAATTGTGTTCAGGATAGCTCGTTGGAAATATTATTGAGTCTACTTTCCAACCCAACTAGAATTTTTAAATTTTGAGTTCATTTTCCTTGTCAAAAATCAAATCTCCCAAGACTGGTCAAAATGAGCCAAATGAGGCTGCCTCAAGGAAAAGTGTTGTTGTAGTCAACTTTTTAAGGTCTTCCTCAACTCCAAATTGAGCTCAGGATAGATAATTGGAAAGCTCTTTGTGTCTAATTATCATTTGACTCATCAAGAAATTCATTTGGCCAAGCAAGCTAGGAGAAATGTTGATTTTCCCAAGGTCACTTCAGAGGTGCATCAATTCTCCTGGGGCGACTGTATTTTTGAAATTTCTCTAAAACCATGACACCTGTGTAAAAAGTGAAGGATATTTTCTTCATTGGCCTATTTTGGACAAAAAAATCTCTCATTTTTCCCAAATTCATCTTTTATTGCTCAGAAACATCATTGGAGTAAAACCTATCCTGATGTGTTGAAGAAGGGATTTGTCAAAATAAAGCGAAATGAAGGGGATAAGGGGCTTCTAAATTCTTGATAAAATTTTGAGAAGTAGGGAGGGATGTTAGGAAGTAGGGGAAAGTGGAATTTCAAAGATTGAGTGAGGGGAAAGGGTCCAAAAGGGAAAAACACAGGCCTAGCCTAGATAATTTCCAAGTTATAGCAAAAAACTAGGGTTTGTGTGAAAATGAGGAATTTGGGGGATCTCAATGATGGGAAGTGTTTAAGAAGGTAAATTAAGGATAGGGGAAGGTGTATGAACATTAGGATACAATTTTGGCTAATGATTTGACCATCCAAGAGAAACTACCTTCAAAACCCTAGGAGAGGGAAATGAACCTTACCTAGGCACAACTAAAGCGTGAACAAGGTGTAAAATGACCCTTTGGAACTTGACATGATGATGAAAACCCTCTAAATTATGGTACACTCATCTGAATGGTGACATGGACTGAAATTTGGACAACTTTGACAAGAGTAAAAGCAAACCCTAGACCTAATACCTAGTGACCAAATTTTACTTGAAAACTCATTGAAATGACAAAATTTGACCTTGACATCTTAAAATCACTTTGTAAGAGCATGTTTGATCACTGGAGGAAGGCTGCAAAGGCTGACACTAATGGCGTTGATGCTGTGTCTACATTATTGATGTAATATTAAAATCATTTCTGTATCAAAACAAGTTTAGTTAGTTTTTGAACTGAGTATGGGAATGCCTACCTCAGCGATGATATATATATATATATATATATATATATATATATATATATATATATATACATGTGTGTGTGTGTGTGTTGAATTTTTTTTTACGGAGTTCGGCGGGGTGTCCACGAGCTAATCCTTGAAATGATAAAACACGTCACCTTTTCGATATTCTTTAGATTTAGCACTTTAGGGGAAATTTGTTACTGTAAAATTTGTCACCATGACATTTTAGTACTCCCTTGGAAGCCTACAATATCAAAGTTCCCAAAGTCAAGCCTTGAAACTAAGAGAGAAGCTCATAAAAGCCTTAAAACTCTGGTACCGCACTTTCTCCTAGTTTTGCCTATGGTCCCGCACTTTTTGGCTATAAATCATGGGTAGCCAAGTGCACTTTCTGTTTATTAAAAGTGTAGACCCCTGTAAAATATTAGAAAAGGTGCAAGTAAAATCTAGAAGCTCAATTAAAGTCATTTTTGGAAGCTTCTAGAAACATTCCTACGGTGGAAAGTCCGCTCCTTTCATGTTCATGCATCCCATTCAATAAGGAGCTAACCCCTTGATGTAAGGAACTAATCCCTTTGAAGGAGGATTCTATCCCTTCTTGTATGGAGCTGTAACCTCCTCTTCTCCACTATAAAAAGAGGCATAGGGCAGCCTCAAGGGGTTACCAATTGATGAGTTGAAGTTTTAGTATTGTTGGAGGCGAAGTGCTGTTTAAACTTAGACCACTTTAGTTGAGATTTCATGTGGGAAGGATCACATACTTGTATGTATCTCGGTTAGAAGAGTGCAAGGCTGATCTAAGTAAAGGAAATGCCTGCTCCGGACCCCAGGAAGACCTGCACAACATCAAGGCAGACACGGTTGTAAGGCTCTTCCTTATTTAAGTTAATACAAATAAATCCATTTTCTCAATAAGCTGTCAATTGATTGGTTTATTTTATGGATTCCTTGATCACCATAATGGATATGATTTATGAATATATGCTATGCAGGTGTTATTTGATGTTTGTTTGTTTGTTATTGCACATCTTCAAAGATAACTCTTTCAGGCGACTAAAGGACTACTACTACAAACAAGCATTGGATCAAACGTAAGATCGTGAAACCTTTATAGAATTTAATTATGAATCGCAATATATCTAGAGAAAGATAGTTTTGATTGTCCGTTTGTTGCTAGCTGTCTGTAGGACACTTGGGAGGTCTATCTTGTCCGCAAGAACAACTTATCTGTCCAACACTAAGGCATTAAAGAGGAAAAAAGTATTTTGGGCACATTTTTTTATGAAAATAGTGAAAATTAGGAGAAAAGGGAGGTAAAAGGTCACATGTTACATGTGAGGGGGAAATTGAATGAAAATAATGGAAAATGAAGAAAATAGAGGCCTATTATATAAAAAGGATTTTGAGGATCAGTTGGTACATTTTTTTAGTGCATTTTTGGAGCTCACTCATTATTTTATCTCTCTCTCTCTCTCTCTCTCTCTCTCTCTCTCTCTCTCTCTTGGACACTTAGAGTTTTTGGAGCGCTTTGTAATTTTGAGAAATAAAGGAAAGAAAGCAGGAAAAAGGAGGAAGCAAGCAAGGAGGATCAGGAATCAAGAAGCTACAATAAGATTATTGGCATGTATCAATTTGCATGTGTATTTTCATTGCTATATTTGGCATGCATGGCATTGCATGTGGTTCTTTGTTTTATTGGCATGGGTTTTACTACGTGTGATAGTGTATTCAGCCTAACCTTTCCATTTTTGGATAGCCATGGTGTTGTGGAGTTATCATGTTTTGGTTTAGATGTATTTTCGGATGGATTCAAAGCTTAGTGGGGTGGATATCTGAATTGGTATAGCACATGGCCTAGTGGTCCCTCAACTGGATCGTGGATCACAGTAAAGCCACTGGCCTGGTAACCCTTGAGCTAGACTGT
Organism: Pinus albicaulis; assembly: GCA_034641835.2. NCBI lineage: Eukaryota > Viridiplantae > Streptophyta > Pinopsida > Pinales > Pinaceae > Pinus > Pinus albicaulis. Next base: position 1,106,360,352 of record CM076584.1, read on the forward strand.
GGGTTGCGGTAAATTCAGGATTATGTTTCCTCGATGGGTCTAGGACTCCTCGACCGGTGAATGAAGAGATATAAAATAAAGCCTAGAATTGGTTTCCTCTCCATTTCAGGCCTAGGAATCTTAGGTTGGGATTGCAATAAATCCTGGAGATTATGTGTCGGTTTAGGGCCCAGTGACCCCTGATTTGGATTGTGGGTTGTGCTAAAGCCTAAGAGACTAGGAGATGGGAAATTACTCATAGTGTAAGTGGAGAGAATCCAGTGATATCCATTCTCATGTTGGCCTAGTGATTGGGGTTAGATAATAGTAAAGCCAGTTATGACATGTTTATTGATGAGGGTGAGGTGGTTTAGTTTCAGGATGCGTTAGTTGGTTATTTCAGTTTAAGTCCCACATTCATTCTTTGAATATGGCATGGGGGTGATTGGATGAAGTAGATTTGTCTCAGCCAATCTATGGTCTTGTGGAACATGGAAGTCCCATCTCTGGTTGGTTTTTACATTCATTAATGACAAGCTCATTTATCTAGTATTCGATATGAAAATATACTAGTTTATGTATGGATTTCAATGCTATTGTATTCATGGTATTTCTATTGTTAATTTGATCATTATAAGCAAGTATTCGATCACTGATGATGTATGGCCGTATTCATGTTTTTACTTGTAAATGACTATCCCATGTATCTATGGTGAAATTGATTGTATGATAGCTTATGATGTAGGGGAGAAATTCTTCTTATCCATTCTTAGATAAGAAAGAGACCCCTTGGTTCAAATATGTGGTTTATGCTTGTAGATGCTATGTTTGTGACATGTTTGATGAAATTTCTGTCATGGTTGGGTGGGTTCGGATGAATTATGGTTGATGTGATTGCTTCCATATGTTTTTTTTAATGTTATTTACCCTCTCCTAAAGTTACAGGAAGTTCTGGGCATTGACTTGGGCTCAGGGGCGGAAAATGTGGCACGAATTCGGGAGCTATAGGCGGAAAATTAATTTTTTGGGCCTTAGCCACTACCTTGACAAGGGTATCCCATAGCTATAGGGTCTATAACCACTCCCTTTCCCTTACAAGCCCATGGCTAAGCCTCAAAGGGGCTAAAAATCAGTCCCCCCTTAGGGAACAAGGCCCTGGAAGGTTGGGTTACCTCTTGGGGATGTCAATGATACAGTGTAATGTGTGTTTTTGGTTTTTCAATTGGTTTCACTTACTTAAGGTCATCTAGGAGGTTGAATATCATATTAGTACCCTCTCGTCACATGTTTACCCCCGTTGGCTAATTAGTTGGGTATATGTGGGAAGAGGGTGTTATAGAGTGGTATCATAACATGGTTTAACTTTTAGAATTAATTGGTGGTGTGTTGGTCATGCTTTTGTGTTAATTTCTTATGTGTTTCATATCTATGTTGTATATGGTTGCTGCATCCACATTGTGTTGGCCATGGTGGCAATGTTTTCACCATAGAAATTTTGATAATGTTATTGTCGACATGCTGTCATGAATGTTTGACTGACAACGTGTTGTTCTTGTTCATGTATTGTGTGTGCACTCTTGTTTACATGTTATACATATTATGTGTGAATTTCGTGTTTATGATTAGGTCATATATTGGTCATACCTGTGTACTGTATGTATGTGCTTGTGTGTGTAGTGTTATATGTTGAATGTGCATGGGCCGGTCATGTTAGGTTATATGTTCCTTATGTTCATAAATGGCTCATGCTTGTGATTGTGTATGGTCAAGTTTGCATTAGTGTGCATTTGATATGGTCATGCATGGATGGCTAGAATCCAACTATAATGACATTTGCATGTTTATATTCCTCGTCATTATATGCTTACATGCTATCATGATTAGCTCTATACATGTATTACACTGATTGATTGATCTTGCAGGAAGTATCCTCCCCAAATTATGCTAAGGTACGTTGGTTTCTTGTTATTTAGTTTATCTGACTTATTATGCTTGGCAGGAAGAAAGATCAACATGGATAGAAATGTGGTAGACTACAATGACCTGCCCTATGAGTCATATGAGCAACATGGTGGGAACTCTTCTGATTTGGCAGACACATTTAGAAGCCTAAAGGAAGAAATGAGGATTTGTAAGGAAGATAATGAAAATATGATATAGGCAAAAGAGAAAAAAAAAAGAGGTGAATGCAACACTTCTTCAGAGCTTGTCAAATTTGCAAAAATAAGGACCGTTACGAATCAGCTATGGACATGGGTATAGAGCCAATGGGGAAAATGGCAGTGGATCTCTTGGTAGACACAGTTCAGATAGATCAGACACAATATGGCATGTTGTTGGACACTCCATATAGGCAGGGTGATGAGTACGCGTATCTTTCTAGTTCTGGTTTAGATGGAGATTGTGATAGTCATCGGTATCATCCTTGTAGAAGGAGTGACACAGGCTAATTGCTAGATGAATTTAACAAAGCCAAACCACCTAATTTTGATGGAGACTTGAAGAAACTAGAATATTCAGAGGCTTGGATACTTGGTATGAAAAAATTATTTGAGTTACATTAGTACACTAATAACATGAAGGCCAAAATTTCTATCCTCAGTTTGAAAGGTAAAGCAGACAGAAATTTTGAAGATGTGAAGCGGGTCAAAGACATCATAACAGAGAACTTGAGTTGGCATGAGTTCAAGAATATTTTCAGGAAGAAGTACTTGAGAGAGAGGTATTATACCACAGTAAGGCCAAATTTTCCTATGAGCTAAGAATGGGATTTATGAAAGACGAGTATTACATCACGAAGTTCTTGGAGCTATTGAGGTACGTGCCATATCTTACTGATGAGAAGGCTAAATTTTAGATATTTTTTATTGTTTTTCCATTAAAATTTAAAGATTAGATTGAGTATGATTAGCCTCGGTCACTTGAGGAAGTCCTTGGGAAGTTGAAGCATTGCTATGAACAGTGAAAGCAAAAAAATGAGTCTCATCAAGGATGGAAAGGAAAGGAGAAAGGTAAATGGTATCCTAAGAGAGCAAGGCCTCAACATGTAGATGGGAAATAAAATGTGGCAACACAAAAGAATTTTAATGCAGCTAGATAGGGAAATAGGCAACAATAACAACATAGATCACATCAACAACATGGAGGTAGTGGCATGGGAAGATTGGAGTGTTGGACATGTGGTGAGGAGCATCTTAAGAGGGATTGTCCATAGAATCAGGGAGGTAGGCCTCAGATATACATCACACAAGAGGCACAGACTATTGGGGATGTTGGACAGAGCATTCCTTTCTTTTATGCAGTAGTGGACAACAGACAGGCAGATCACCATGCTTCTATTATTGATATGAAAGAATCTTGGTTAGTGCAGTTGGCCACAGGTACAGAGAAAATATTTTACCACTGGGTAAGAGCTTGTGCATTTGAGTTGAATGGTATGCCTACAATAGTTCAATTGAACATATTTCCATTGGGTTCCTATAGTATTTTATTGGGAATGGATTGGTTATACCTTCACAGGACCAAGGTAGATTTCTATGAAAAATATATTGAATGCTTGGATGATAATGGGGAACCAAGAGTCTTGCAGGGAAAGAAGAAAGCCACATCAAGTAGGATGGTGATAGATATGCAGGCCAAGTGCAGTTGCAGGAAAGGATGTGTGCTATTTTCAGTTCATATATATAGCGATAAAGGCAAATAAATTGAGTATGCAATGGTGTTGAACATGTATCTAGTTTTACAATAGTTTCATGATGTATTTCTAGCATATATTTCAAAGTTTCCACCACATAGAGAGGTAGAATTTTCAATTGATTTGGTACCAGGGGAAACTCCAGCATCAAAAGCACCTTACAGGATGAGTACACAAGAGTTGGTAGAGTTAAAATTTCAGTTGAAGGAGATGTTGGACGAAGGGTACTTTAGACCAAGTGTATCACTATGGGGTGCATTGATTGTTGTTCGTAAAGAAGAAATATGGCACTCTTAGATTATGCATTGACTACAAACAACTAAACAAATTGGCCATCAAGAACAGGTACCCACTACCGAGGATTGATGATTTGTTCAATCATCTGAAGGGAGCAACGATATTCTCTAAGATCGACTTGAGATCGGGGTATCATCATGTTCGGATCAAAGAACATGGCATCTACAAGACCACATTTAGGACCAGGTACGGGCATTATGAGTTTGTTTTAGTTCCATTCAGTTTGACTAATGCCCCAACTACATCCATGTGTTTGATGAACAATGTGTTGTGTCCTTACTTGGACAAGTTTGTAATTGTTTTCATTGATGATATATTGGTTTATTATAAAAATTAGGAAGAGCATGCAAAGAATTTGGAAGCAGTATTGATTTCGTTGAGAGAGCATCAGTTGTATGCTAAGCTCAGTAAATGTAGTTTCTTTCAAATCGAGGTACACTACTTGGGACATGTTGTCTCCAAGGAAGGCATTACAGTAGATCCATAGAAGATAAGGGCCATCATGGAGTGGGTAACTCCTGAGAATGTCTTTGAGGTGATATCATTCATGGGATTGACATGTTACTACAAGATGTTCACAAGGAACTTATCACATATCACTTATCAGATTACAGAGAAAAGGTAAGAAGTTTGAATGGAAAGAGGAGATTGAGGCTAGTTTTTAGCATCTCAAGAAATTTTTGACACATGATGCAGTGTTAAATATTTTTGATCCAGATAAGGAGTTTGTACTGTGTAAAAATGCTTGCAAGAGAGGACTTGGTGGAGTCCTTATGAAATATGGAGAGGTGGTATGCTATGAGTCACAAAAGCTAAATGAATGCTAGATAGGCAAGATGGTTGGCTACGATCAGTGAGTTTGACTTTGAGATCAGGTACATCAAGGGAAACGAGAGCAGGGTTGTAGATGATCTTAGCAAGAAGGTACATGTAAATCATTTAGCATTGATGATATCCTATGGGATAGAATTACATGATAGGATTTTGCAGGCAGATCAGTAGCATCAGAGGTATATGGATATTGTGCACAAGTTGCAGCAGTGTACAGGTACATGCACAAGTGTTGGTACAACTATAGGTACATATGTTGGTAAAGGTACGGGTACATGTACATGTACAGGTGTTGGTACAGGTATGTGTACAAGTGTTGTTACATGTACAGGAAAAAGTGTTGGTACATGTACAAGTACAAGCGTCGGTACAGGTACACATATAGCTGTTGGTACAGGTATAGGTATAGGTACATGTACAAGTGTAGGTTCAGGTATAGGTACAGGTGTAGGGGAGGTATAGGTACAGGTGGTATAGGTACACATGTACAGGATTTGGACTATCGCCTTACTGCTGATGGATTGGTCAGATTTCGAGATAGGATATATGTACCAGATAATAGTGAGCTCAAGAAGGTGATCTTGAGGAAGTTTCACTCGAAACCATATTTGGATCACCTAGGTTACCAGAAGACTTTGACCATAGTGAAGAGATTCTATTATTGGGAAAATATAAAGAGGGATGTGGAGGATTTTGTAGCAATATTTTTAGATTTTCAGATGGTTAAGGTAGAGTGAAAACATTTAGGTGGGTTGCTACATCCAATTTCAATTCTAGAGTGGAAATGGGAGGTCATTTCTATGGTCTTCATCACAGGTTTGCCTAAGAAAGCTAGGAAACACGATTCTATTATGGTTGTTGTTTACAAGTTAAAAAGGGTTTCACATTTCATATCGGTGAAGACTACATACTCGAGTAGTGATGTAGCACAGGTGTTTATCTGAGACATAGTCAGATTGCATGGTGTTATAATGAAGATTATGTCTGACAGAGATGAAAATTTCACTTTGGAAGGAATTGTTTGCAGGTTTGGGCACCGAGTTGGTCTTTAGCACAAATTATCATCCGTGGACTGATGGACAGACTGAGAGGGTCCACAACATATTAGAGCTTATGTTGAGGATGTATGTTATGCATCAACAATGCAAGTGGGAAGACTATCTTCCACTGGTAGAGTTCTTCTACAAAAACGGGTATCATTATTCACTGAAGATGAGTGTATTTGAGGTATGTATGGGTAGAGTTGAAACACTCTTATAAATTGGAGTGATCCAGTTAACAGGGTGTTGATTGGACCCAAGATGGAAGAAGGAATGCAGGTGATTAAGAAGAACTTGAAGGAAGCATAATATAGGGAGAAGATTTATGCAGACAGGAAAAGGTTGTTCAAGGAATTTCAGGTTGGGGATCAGGTGTACTTATGTGTCAAGCCCAAGAAGAGCTCCTTGCATATTGGATCATGTGCCAAGTTGGCACCATGGTTTTGTGGACCCTTCAGGATCATTGAGAGGATTAGCCCAGTGACATATCAACTTGCACTGCCTTCCACAGTGAAATTATGAGATTTTTTTCATATATCTTTGCTTAAAATGTATGTTAAATATGTTGATCATGTGATTGACTGGTCTGTATTGCAGGTGGAACCAAATAGTGAATTCATGTCACAACCTCACTATATATTGTTGAAAAAGGTGTTCATGGTCCGGAACTGAGCAATAGAGAAAGTTAAAGTGAAATGGAATAAATTTGGGCCGGATGAATCTACATGGGATATGGTAGATCAAATTCGGGCTATGTATCCTTCCTTGTTTTTTGGTTGGGGTAAATGAGTTTTGGTGTGATGTTGGTATATTTTTTGTTTATGTTTTGGTGATATTTTGATATATGTTTTGATGTGATGTATGGGTATATGTACATATGTATATGGATGTAAATTCCTCCATGAGCTATGTTATAAATCTCCAATAAGCAGTATGGTGTCATGTCATTTGAGTTTCCATGTTGTTATCATTTCATGTTGGTTTTCTTTTTCAGCAGGGTGATCATTGTAAATATTGCAATGAGATATGATATAAAGATCCACATGAAATATAGTTTTATTTTCAATTGTTTTGTTGAGGTATATGTGCAGGTGAACATTGAGGATGGTGACCCCCAAGGGGGTGGGTGCTGTAACAGCCCTGATGAAAATTCCATGTAATAAAAGTTACAAATAATAACCATGGTTGATGGGACACTTATTCCAAGCTGAATGTTGGGAAAAACATCCTAGGCAGTGTTGATTTGGTTTATTATGCCTTAGGAAATTGGAAAAGGCTATAGCTAAGGCATTAAAGAGGAAAAAGGTATTTTTGGGACATTTAATTATGAAAATAATGGAAATTAGGAGAAAAGGGTGGTAAAATGTCCCAAGTTGCATGTGAGGAGGAAATTGAAGGAAAATAATGGAAAATGAAGAAAATAGAGGCCTGTTATATAAAAAGGCTCCTAAGGATCAGTTGGTACCTTTTGTCAGTGTACTTTTGGAGCTCTCTCACTATTTTATCTCTCTCTCACACTCTTGGACACTTATAGTTTTAGTAGCACTTTGGGAATTTGAGTAAGAAAGGCAAGAAAATAGGAAAAAGGAGGAAGCAAGCAAGGAGGAGCAATAATCAAGAAACTACAACAAAAATCTTGGTAGGTATCGATTTTCCTGTTTATTTTCCTTTATATATTTGCAATGAATGGTATTTCATGTGGCTTTTTGTTTTATTGGTGTGGGTTTTTCCAGGTGTGACAGTGTAATGACCATAGCCTTGCCATTTCCAGATAGCCATGGTGTTGTGGAGTTATCATGTTTTGGTTTAGTTGGATTGTAGAATGGATTCATAGCTAAATGGGGTGGATTTTCGAATTGGTATAGCACATGGCCTAGTGGTCCCTGAACTAGAATGTGGATCACGGTAAAGCCACTAGCCTAGTAACACATGAGCTAGATTGTGGGTTGGGGTTACGAGAGGATTGTTGCCTCAGCGGGCATAGGAATCCTAGATTGGTGAATGGTGCAATTTATGGTAAAGCCTAGAGGTGGTTTTCTCTCCATTTCAGGAATAGGAATCATAGGTTGGGATTGCAGTAAATATTGGAGAGTGTGTATCGGTTTAGGGCCTAGTGACCCATGATTTGTACTCTGGGTTCTGGTAAAGCCTAAGTGGTTTAAGTCTCACATTCATGCTTGTAATATGGCATGGAGTTGATTAGCAGAAGTAGATTTGGTTAAGCCAATATATGGTCCGGTGGAATGTGGAAGTCCCATCTCCGCTTGGTTTTTACATTGGGTAATGAAGAGCTCATTTATATGGTATTTGGTATGCAAATATACTAGTTTATGTATGGATTTCATTGCTATTTCATTTTCATTGTCAATATGCTAGTTATAAGAAAGTATTCGATCGGTGATGATGTATGGCTCTATTCATGTTTTTTCCTATAAATTATTATCCCATGTATATATGGTGAAATTTATTGTATGATAGCTTAGGATGTAGGGGAGAAATGCTTCTTATCCATTCTTAGATAACAAAGATACCCCTTGGTTTAAATCTTCTATTTATGCCTGTAGATGCTATGTTTGTGACATGTTTCATGAAATTCCTATAATGGATGGGTGGGGTTGGATAAATTGTGGTTGATGTGATTTCTTCGACATGTTTTTTTTAATGTTATTTACACTCTCGTGATGTTACCTAAAGTTCTAGGTTGGGCTCAGGGGCTGAAAATGTGTCAGATCCTGGAGATATAGGCGAAATATTTGGTGTTTGGGCATCAAATTCTACCTTGACAAGCCTATAACACGCATATAGGGTCTATATCTACTTCCATTCCCTTACAATCCTGTATCTAAGCCTCAAAGTGGCTGAAAATTAGTCCCCCCTCAGGGAACAGGGCCCTGGAAGGTTGGTTTACCTCCTCGAGATGTCAATGATGAAGTGTAAGGTGTGCTTTTTAAGTTGTATATTCTGTTTCCTTAAGGTCATCTAGGGGGTTGAATCTCATATTAGTAGGCTCTCATCACATTTTCAATCGTATTTGGATGGTTACTTGGATAGATGTGGGAAGAGGGTAAAGTTACATAACAAAAAACATATTTACACATCAATACAAGAGGAAAATATCTCTTATTTCCATAAGAAAAATGCAACCAAGTCTGGTACTTCCACGTTCCACCCAACCATAGACATGGCTAAGCCAAATATCTCTTCAACAAGTCACCCCCATGTCATACTACAAGCATGAATGTGGGATCTCATAGAACAAATCCATCAAAACCAAACCAGTGATTCCACCTCACAATCGAGAATCACTAATCATCACTAGATCAATCTCTATGCAAGTTGTACACGGTTTGAGAGAATTTGTTCTAACTAGGGCTTCCAGGACTAGTAACACAACCCACTATTGTCATCGGGCTTCCAGAGCATTTTTCCACCCAAGGATTCTAGTACTCAATACAAGGAAAATACCCTCTAGCGGAGTTTATAAAGGATGTTTTTAGCATTATAAAATTTTCCAAAAATTAAAAAAAAAACATTTGCTACAAAATCTGTTTTTGGTAAAGGAGGTTTTGACAAAGCTTCTAATTGAACTAAAAAAAGATGAGTGGCTAGAGGTTTCTACGGATGTTTTTCTCATCGATGTACGCATCATGTGTAAACGCACCAGTGTGTTTTACCATATATGCATCGGTACTGTAAATATACTAAGCACTGTGATGGAAAAAAAATTTCAATTGTGTTGGGGCATTTACCAATATCACAGTGCATGCCACCCACAAAGACACATTGGGCTGATGGAAGGTGCATGCACCGGTGCCATTAAAGTGTAAAAACACACTGAGCCATTTAGGTTTTAAAATGCACCGAGTCGTTAAGTTATAAAAACCCACAGACGTGTTAAAGGAAAACCATATTGGTGCATGCAATGCCGATACGATTTCCTAGGTGGTAGTCGTCGATAAAGCACACCATGCATTCTAATTGGTATTGGTATTTGTGTGGTGCCCATAGGTCATAGAAACGCACCAGTGTGCAGTACCATAAAAACACATCGGTGTGTAGTAACTAACATGCACCAGTGTTCATTTTCTATTTTTTAGAAACATCGACCCGTGAGAGTGAAATTATTGTGATTTTTAAAATTCATTTTTCATTAAAAAGTTGACACATATCTTATAACATTATTCATATCAATTAAATTTTTATTAGTGCATTTTAGTGTGATGTTTGGATTAAATTTTTATATCATATTATCAGATTTTTCATCTCTTCATTATAATATTTAATCAACCATATATTTAATCAGTGGTGTAGCATTTCAAAATGAAAATGGAGAACACAATAGAATAAACTAAAAATATTTTATTCTCTCTCTCTCTCTCTCTCTCTATATATATATATATATATATATATATATATATATGAATAAGACACTCTTTGTCATACAAAATGGGATAGTTATTTGTATCCCTTTGTCTTTCAATTGGGACACTATGTCCATTACATTAAACAAAATGTCTCATTTCATAGACAAATATTTCAAAAAATACAAAGATTTGCTTTGATATTGAAACATATTGATCATCATTCTTCATTGGAACTGTTATCACTGCTCGAGCTACTTCCAAGACTTGGGTTATTTGGAGGAATGTTTTGTTCATTGTGTGGATTGTTTTCTTATTCTTCAAGGTCCATCTACAAACATAAAAATAATGTGTAATGAGTGTATGCACATTGCTGAGAATAACAAAAATTGCAATATTAAATAATATACATCAATGTAAATCGAAAAGAAATGTACCATAGAAAGAATTGACTCATGAACTATACACATTCTTTCAAAAAAAAATTTCATGCCATCTTTCAACAATTCATTTCTTGGTGCAGTTCCATACTTGTTTCCTGCAAGTTGTATACCCCATAAGAAATCATAGATTTAATATAAAATAATTTTTTTGTTCTATTAATTATAGACGGAGCTGAGTAAAACAAGATAGATGCTTACAAATTCCACAATTAATTTATGAAATGCCAACATATACTGACAACCCATATTTAACCCAATGTCAATTAATTCTTTTGATAGTTCTTGTTTGTATGTTAGCACTTGTTTGAAGACATTCGGTGATGATTGTTGTAAAACAACCTAAAATATACAAAAATGAAATCTATTTAAGTTGTTATAAGGACGTAAAAATTACTCACAAACATAGATATCAACCCTTTTCTTCCTTGTCATCCTGTTTTATGTGCTGAATGGGTTCCATTTTGTTTTCTTGTTTGCAAGAAAATACTTGAAAATTAATATTTAATGTTAAATTTCTTATTTATTGTACCTAATCTAAAAAATCAATGATTACATATTACATTTGAAGCACATTGTTGTTGAGATGACTCCTCATGTGATCCAATTATGTCCATTTCTTTTACCATCTCCTTGTATAACATTTTGGACATTCCTACTGGCATATTTCTTATATCAGCTCATTCATCCTTTGAGATTTTTATAATCTTCCTGAAAATGTAACATGAAAATAAAATATTTAATTTTTATATTGATATATGAAAATTAATTATAACAAAAGTGATATTCATAATTTTTTTTTATGTAGTTTAGACTAATCCTAATCTTTCCATTTTTTCTCCTCCCATCCGACCCATGGGTTTCTAACTGGTGACCTTGCAGATGGAGTGCCTTAACAGTGAACCCCATCACTGACTTCTCTACACCATGTGGGCGATATTTATAAATTATTGCTTTGTAGTAAAATATACATATAATTCTATAAAAACATTTAAAGGAATATTAATTTTTCAATCTTCTTTTTTTTGTACGTTTTTTCTATTAAAAGTTTGACATGTCTCATTCACCAATTCTCTCGAAACTCATCTTGTAGTTTAAATAAAATTTGGTTCTTGGAATCATTGGATTTATTTTTGTATTGTAATTCAAAATAACATCTGTACATTTGTTCCACTAGATCCCTCAAAGGTTTGTAAAAGTTATTCCCCCTTTTGTTAACCTCCAACACCACTCCAGATGAGTTAAGGAGAAATTCATTTTCATTTGCATGTTCTATTTTTTTTTTCTTAGAACAACATTCCTTTTCTTTGCTGTTGGTCCCTGTAGAACATTAAACATATATGAATTAATATATTTTTTGTAACATATTATGTAATATTTTTAAGTATATTATTAATTAAAATTAAAATAAAAAAAATTCATAATGGATCGATAGTATTTTTTTCATTCACCTGATTCATCCTTCTGCAATTTTTCCAAAAAGATTTTATGCTCTTATGGTCTTAGATTATAAATAATATTATCAAGCTTCATCATTTTGTGGCTCTGCATGATACACACTAAACAAGATATATTAGTTAAAATTACATGTAGTTCAAAAATAATAATTTTTGTAAACTATTTACAAAGAACTTGCCTTTTTTATTTATTTTCTAGATGTGCTATGAGTAATTTTGTTACTTGAACTCTTGTTAGACATTTCTTTATCAACATGAAACCTGTACCATTCAATAATATAATTTATAAATAAATCACATACTTTTCAGGTAAGAAAAAAAATCAAGAAAATGGTGCACCTTTCTCAAAGTACGCACCGAACACGGTGCGCCTTTCGCAAAGTACACACCGAACACAGTGAAATAGGTTCTTATAAACACATCACCAATATAATAGAAACACCATACATTTCTATTTGTAAACAAGGAGACCCGATGTGTTATATTAAAACCGATGCACCAATAAACACAAACATAAATTAATTAAAATTTGTTTTTATCAAACAATGTTTTTTGTCAGTACGTGCCCTATGTGCTATACTACAATCGCACACCAGTGCGTTGTTTAAAAAATGTGCACTGATTCTATTAGTAAAATGAATAGATATTGTAAATGATTATATTAGTAAAATGCATAATGAAATTTAAAATGTTTACTATGGATGTATTAAATCTAACAGAAACTGTAAAAAAAATCAATTATTACAGTAAAATTTAACACTTTTACTATACTACAGGGTTTTTGTGTGAATCATTAGATGTTTCAAATTCTGATTCTCTGAATAGTGTTGTTATTAGAAAGTATTTTGCTACTCCAAAGTGATCTCATGCTCTCTTGCTCTAGGTATGTCTCTCATGAAAATTCCTCCCTGAATTTTTTTGCAAAAGTAATGAAATAATGAATAAATTTTACTATCTAAAGAAATTTTTCATGAAATTAGATTTCTGAAAATAATTTTCCACCCTTTTTTCAATTTACCATTTTTTCCCCTTCAAAAAAATAAAGTTGCATTTTTTTCCTGATATTTCATGCATTTGTTAATTAATAACACCAGTGCGTCCATTAATAAAACATCACCGGTGTGTCAATTAATAAAACTGCACCATGCGATTAATAGTATATTAGCAGCGATGACAATAAATCCATTTTTAAGGAACCGAAATTAATTTTGGGTATGTACACCAAAATTTATTGTTGATTTTGCTCAAATGCAAGGAGACAATATCATAATTATATCAAATGGACAATCCTTAAAAATCCATCTCTTTCCATAATATTTCTCAATGTCCATCATAGAGTTCTCCTTATCCATCACCAGACGTAATTACTTCAGATTTATTTATATTTTCATTATCTGATTGAGTTTATTTTTTTAATCCATGTCAATCAAATGAATAAAATTAATGTATACAAATTTGTAGGTTCATGCAGATTCAGAATCGAGTTTAGATGCACAAAATATTCAAACAACTTCAAAACATCAGAAGCTCTTACCAGGAGTAGCATACCGCAAGGTGAAATTGGTAGATGAAAATGGACAACCGCTTCACCCTGGTAATTGTAACATGCCATATTCTAGCCACAATCCTGAGACAATGATGGTAATAATAATTGTTTGGCATAATGTAATTATTTTAATGTCAAACCAATTAATCATGCATTGTCGACGTGCTTATTAAATGATATCATCAATTTTGTACTAGTCATGTTCAAATATATTTTTTGAAATGATTAGGATTCTAGTGATGATGACTGACCTATCTACCATCTTTTGTTACACCGCACGAAAATGTGAAATAGAGATAAGGTTTAATTAAGAGAAAAAATTGGAGAGGAACGATACCAAGAATGGTTGAATCTACCACTTATTCAATTCCCACTACGTCCAGATTCACCAATTAGGAATAAATACAGCAAGAATAGTTCTTCACAAGCTTGGAATAGAGGTTGGTATGGACGATTACTTAAGGGATACATATACCATGGAGACAATGTTGTTAGATGCATTCTAGAATGATGATCAGCTAGGGGATGATGCTTATATCACTGGTGCCTTTTTCGAAAGCCTTAAATTTTCTTCCACCACCCCTCTCTTTAGACCCATCAGTCAGTAAAATTCTACCTAGTTGTGGACACTGATGTTACTTTACAACTTGAAAGAAAATTTTGGCTTTTTGAATGCATGTTTCTCGGAAATTTTGAGGTAATTAACCATCAAGTCCCTTATATTCTGAGAAATATATTCACACAATGCACATTACAAACGGTCATTTTTATGAACTTTAATAATTATTGGCATTAATGTAAATTTAATATTGTTCATGAAAAAATACAAATTATTCAAAGATAAGGTTCTTCCGAGTGATAATGTCTTGCTCGGTAGCTACGAAGAGGCAAAGAAATTATTGAAAATGTTGGGTGTTGAGTACATATCGTATCATGCATGTCCAAATGATTGTATTCTATATAGAGGATAATATGCAGATAAAGAGATATGTCTGAAATTCAGGCATGATAGGTATGATAAATAAAAAAAATAAGGGTAAATTACGCAGTGCTCCTTTTAAGATATTGAGGCACATGCCTATGATCCCAAGGATTCACAAGCTCTTGCGTTGCAAAGAATTAGTTATGCTGCAGGGATGGCATGCCTCACACAGAAGTGAGTTGGGAATTATGCGAATCCCAAAAAATTCAATAGCCATGAAGCATATAGAGGATACATGGCCCAAAAAATTGAAGGATGAAGTACGAAGTCTACGACTCAGCATAGCCATGGATGGCGTCAACCCATATTCCCTCTATAACACCAACTAATGTTTTTTGCGTGTAGTAGTGATCAATAACAATATCCCCCCATGGTTGTCCATGAAGAATGAACATATTATGTTGGCTCTCATAGTCCCTGGCAGAAGAAAAGTGAGAATATGGATGTATATTTACAACCATTAGTAGATAAATTGAAGCAATTATGCGATGGGATAAATGTATATGATGTATCAAGACCCATCACAGTATAGAGGATTTTTACGTTGTATGGCATATGTGCTTACATGACACATGATTATCCATGCGTAGGAGTTTTCTCTAGTAAATTACATGTTTATTGATTTGTTTATATATGTAACAATATTCTTTCACATATTAGTTATTTAATTCGTTGTATTTTTTTTTAATATTCATGATATTATTTTGCATGCCATGCATATTGTATACAATAATTTTGCAGGTCTTGTAACAAAAGGGTATTATGGATGTAAATTTTGCGGACCCTCTTTGAAAGCTATATGGTACAACAACCTAAGGAAGTTAGTGTATGACTACTCCAGGGTATTCCTCAAGAAGAACACCCTTACAAAAGAGCAACATCCACTTTCAATGGTAAACAAGGGAGAACCTAAAGACCTGCAATAATGAAACTAGCTTAATGGCTTAGAGCATATGAGAGAGAGAAGGAGAAGGAGTTCATAGAAATGTTCGATTAAAATGGGGAGCCTATGTTTGATGATCTAGAATTATTCGACACCTATGTTGAGAAATTTACCATTGGGATGAAAAGGAAATCTATATTTTATAACCTCCCATAGTGGGAGAATATTAAGATTACCCACTTATTAGATCCCATGCATATATTTAAAAAGATCATCTTCTTTATGGAGGCACATCTGCTATTAGGAAAGATCGTATTACTTCTTTCTGCTATTAGGAAAGATCGTATTACTTCAAAAAATGAAAAGAAACATTGGCCAAGACAATTAGAAAGTATATGATCAGAGGCATCCAGACCCTCTAATTGGTATTTCAAAGAAGGTGATTTCCCATGGATTTCAAAAAAAGATGATATTTCTTTACAAAAGGAAGCTATAATGGGTGTGAGGGTGCCATATTCATATGGGTCTTCACTACGGCACTACTTCACCATGGAATACCATTTGTTGGGGTTGAAATCGCATGACCATTTGAATCTTCTAAGAGTACGTATAATTTCAAAAGAGTGATTTTATTATTTTTTATATTAATAAATTTTATCCCATGCAGAGATCATAAAACATAACTAATTTTGTATATTATTGCATGTGTTTATAAATTCTCGGTGTCATTATCCTTTGTTCATGCGTGGGTGTGTGAAACATGACTTCCCCCAAGACGTAGGACGTGCCATATCTAAATTATCTGCATTTGTACATTAGATCACGTCAAATGAGATTCATGTGGCTAGCATTCCAGGTGGCATCAAGAGATAGTTGAGATTGTTTATATGTTTGAGAAGTAACTACCAATGAGTTTCATGGGCTTGTAGGTTCATCTTCTAATCCACCTAGTAGATGAGGTTGAATTATTTGGGGTGGTTTCTTGTCGTTGGATGTTCTTCTTAGAGAGGTACATGAAGAAATTGAAAGGCTTTGTTTGACAAAGGGCAAAACCTGAGGGTCTATGGTAGAGGGGTACATATCATATGAGTCTTTCTATTATGTTAGTGAGTATATTAATCAGATCAACAATAGACCAGGTGCAGTGATTTGGGATGATGAAAGGGATGAAGACAAAAGAGAAGTGGATATTCTACAAAAGAATGGAAAAAGGCACTTGATAAAGAATAAGCGACTTATAATTTTTCAAATGTATACAAAGTAAATATTAACGTTGAACTTTGTTATAATTTATATTTTTATCTCATATGTACTAATGTCAATTTTATTTCATGAGTGAATGTAGAAATTGAAGCAATCAATAAATTCGTTCTTTACAATTATGAAGTGACACAACTGGGTCGCATTGTACGAACAAAAGAGGATGAAATGGGATAATGATAGGAAATAATTCAGATGGTTGAATGGTATAAGTGTTCCTTATCCTGATCATTTAAAGTAAAATATGCTAATTATATACCTCAACAGTTGGGGTGCTAACCAAGTCAGAGAGAAATACGTTACAACCGGTCATTACCCACGTGATGAATAGGATGTGCTAAACGTAGGGATTGCATGCAACAACTCACTAATAATCTGTTTATGTACATTTTAAACTTAATAATGCACCTTTGAAATGTAACATCTATATTTCATATTTAAACATTTGGGTTATTATAAGACACATGACACTATGATTTTTTAACTTTTTATAGGTGAATTTGTTCCCATATATGTGGGTATATGGACACCATTTTCGCACATAAAATGTCGATGATGGACACATGACACAAGAATGTGGAGTGGAAGTCAAGTTATATCAATCTATTCGATCTAGCCACCATGATCAAAACCTAGCACTAGGGACTTTAGGTTACATCGGAAATATACAAGATATCATTGAAGTGGTCTTCTCTTCTTCCCAATGTGTTATTTTTAGGTGTAAGTGGTGAGACATCCTTGATCGGAATAATGTAAATGAAGATCACGATAGTAGGCTAGTATGTATTAACTATAGAAAGATGTGGGATGAAGCTAAGGAGGCTTATGTTTTCCCCAGTCAAGTCTATAATGAGGTGTTTTTTTACACAGATGTGTTGGATAGGGATTGATGATTTGTGTTAAGACATGATCCTAGATCAAAACATATTTTCAAGAATAATAGTGTTATTGTGCCAAGAGAGATAGAAGATAATGAGGGTGATCATGAGAACATAGATTGATATGGTACATGTGTTATTTCATCATTTATACTATTTAAGATGGGTTTTTATAAGAAGAGGACTTAACCTTATAACTAAGACTCTTTTTTTCGAAACATTATAATATATAGTTTGAACTAATTGGTTTGCATTGTGTTAATGTTAAAATCATCTCACTTGATAATTTTCAATTATGTTGATCTCGAAAACAATGCACTATATCAAGTTCTTTTTTTATCTCAATTCCTAAGATAGTACAACTACTTAATTGTTTTAAATGTGTGTGAATGATATCTTTAAAATTTTAAAAAATGTATTAATGTATACTATTATTTCTGGTATGTAAGATCATAATAAAATAATGATAATTATAAACATGAATTTATTTGCATTATTTTCTAAATTTTATTATGTTATAAAAATTCATATTATTCTAGATTTATTATTTTACAATTATTTATATTCATACAAATATACAAATTTAAAATTTTACAATTATGGTAATTTAACAATATTTATGGTATACATTTTACTTACAATAGTTATGGTTCAAAATTGACAATTAATTTCCAATTTTACAAATTTTACAATTTTGATAAAATTGAATCATGAAAATACATACAATTACAATTACAATTTCACAATTTCACAATACAATTACAATTTTACAATTATTTTATATATAATTACAATGAAAATTAGAATTAGAATTAGAATTAGAATTAGAATTTTACAATTTTACATACAATTACAATTAGAATTACAATTTTACAAATATTCTACATACACTTACAATTACAATTATAATTTTACAATTTTTTTTTGTAAGTTTGGTAGGACTACATCTTTTTACATCTTCATCAACATGTCTAGATACATCACCCCAATAGGGGAAGGGAATTGAACTTGTCATGAGTACTATAACAACCTGCCTCATCACCGTCTAACGAAGACCCCATAGACTACAATTTTACATACAATTACAATTACAATTTTATAAAATTACAAATTTACAAATTTTACAATTTTAATAAAATTGAATTGTGACAATCCATACAATTACAATTACAATTACAATCACGATACGTACAATTACAATTACAATTACCAATACATAATATTTAATAAATATCATGATTTAATATTAGAAAAAAAACATCACGATCATGATAACCGTTGTACAAACATCATATTCTAAAATACACATTCAAATTTTCTAACATCATCTAATCATAGTGATCATGATCATCTAACAAAACACAAGAATTGTATAACATAATCACATAAAAATCAAATATACATCTCATGTAAAATAACTACTATCACATACACATCTATCTGCAAGCACATTAAAATAACATATCTAACATGACCTAACAATAAACACATCATGATAAACATTAACATGTAAATTAAGTACATCAACATGAACATAAAATACATGCACCATCCATATATATAATGTAAAAAATATACAACTGTAATATAACTGCATATAAATGTCAAATATTTGGTGGTCCTACATCAATACTAGTACTAATCGAGGCCTGCTTAGTTGATGGTGCAGCCTCATGCTCAGATGGATGAATTGCCTGCTTTAGAGGTGCCTATTGATGAGATGGTGTAGTCTGTGAAGGAATTGCCTGTTGATGAGTCATCGATGGTGGAGCCTACTAAGTGGATGGTGCGACCTACTTAGATGGATCTGCCTGCTTAGGATTAGGTGCCTGCTCAGTTGATGTGCGTGTCTACTTAGGGCTAGGTGCCTACTGAGATGGTGCAGACTGCTTAGAAGATGCTTGCTAATCAAGACTCGATGTTGGTTACTCATGATCTCCGACGCAAGGTGACAGAGGAGGAGGTGGAGTACTAGAATGATTATCACTCCCCTCATGATCATGATCATCAGATGAGTTTCTCTATCATGCATCTCCATGATGCCTATCCATCATAGGCGCTAGTATGATGGAAGATCCATTGATATGACACATAAGGGTCATTATATCATGAGGCATGCCTCTCTAGAGCTCTGTGACCCTACGATCAACTTGGATTTCTCTAGTCATAGCAAGACAGACTACCTCATCAACTAGGAGTCGACACAGTCGGTCACCCAATTCCATCCTAAATCGAGTGTCTGCCATACGCTAAACCCCATGAGTATCTACACTCGAGGATCACTTTTGTCACCCTGATTTGTCCCCTCTTCCATCTCCTTGTCATGATGCACACTTAGATCATCCGGTGGGGGTGGAATCATGTCCCCAATGAATGTGCCAGTATCTACAAAATATATAGTACACAACAATAATTAGACAATTGCATTAAAAAATTTAATAAAAAAAGTAAAAGAATGTGTTAGAATAAATTTTATTCTAATTAATTAATTAAGACAATAAAATGAAACTATATTAATTTAAAGAAAACACTAATATTACCTCTCGAATGCGGTGGCTCATACTATGTGCAAAGGAAGTTGGTACACCCTTGCGAATCCAAACTGACGTACGAACACGACACCATCACGAACAAGTGATCATCAACACTGGCTAGCAATTCCAGTGCATTAGAAGATATCCTGGCTAGATAGTCAGACAAGCCCCTCTTGGGCATCATCTAGCCCCACATATGCATCAGTATATGTAACATCGGCCTACGATTTTTTTGAACAAAACTAGGCCTCATCTCTAGAAGCGTCTCAAAAAATAAACAAAATAGCTCTGAAGAAAAGGGAAGGTCAAACCTGCATGTGACTGAGAATGACATGTATCTAATTATATGCAAAACTGCCATAAAAAAATTGCAGACCATCTCATGAGTCGTGGCTCTTTTAATACACAATCAACATAAAATAAAAGTGAGCAACTAATGTGCTATCTATCACTAGTATAGTGTGAAATGGTCTCCAGTAGAAGTGAGAGGCACCTCACCTCCTCTGGACCAAACGAAGTAATGCGTGACTAACCACTAGACACCTAAAAATTTGTAGGAGAAACTACAACATCCCTAATTTATCTCTGGGAGTATGCCAACTGAATCCCTACTGCATAACCGACAAGGAAATTTGGGAACTGGGGAAAATATTTCCCTCTTCTAGATAAACCAGTAATAAAATAGATGTCATCCTAAGTGGGCCCATACCATTGGCCAAGACCGACCCAAAAATCCTATCGGTGGGCATCCCACCTATAGATTAGTTATCCCAATAACCCACTGTGCCCCTTCAAGGATGTAGCCTCCCCGTAGAACTTGAGGAGGCCTACCTCACCTAGAAGAAACTGGGTGGCTGGCGTAATAGGGTGAGGGCACAAAATTATGTCCCTCTCTCATGCCTCCCATAGCTGAATCACGTTATAACGGTTCTCCATATGCTCTTGTTGTTCACTTTTTTCTTTCCGTTGACATCGCTGAATGATTCACATATTAAATGCATTTTTTTTATTAAATGATATATATATATATATATATATATATATATAATTTTTATTGAAAAAAACACTCGGTGCACTAAAAAAAATAGTAACATACCATTACCGGTGCATACTTATTTATCACGCACCAAGCCCGGTGTGCATGAAAGCTTTTTACGCACTTCACAAAGATGAGATATTTTGTGTGGTCCGTTGAACAAACTAACTGCCTTGGGATGGATAGTTTGGTCAATGCACCACCCAATTGTTAGGGTCCTATAACAATAGGTTTCATAATTTTGAATTTGGCCTTGATTAGTCTTGTAATATGTACATACCTTTTCTTTCTGCAAATTGTTTTCCCATATTAGAAAATTTAAAAAATGTAAATAGGGTATGTCCTAAAAGAAAAATCAAAGGAAAAAAAGAAACAAAGATAAAAAAGAATATTAGATATGGATCCCACCAAAATAGATCATGAAAGTGTTGCACATTCAAATGCCACTACTTTCGTTTACTTTTTGGAAATAAGATTGTGTGCAGCTTGTCCAAAATGCTACAATCCATGAAGTTCAAACTGCTTAATCTTGACCTTTCATGCTTTAAAATTCATGTTGATGGATAGAGAATAAAATTTTGCCTAATTTTTTAATCTTGGCAGATCAGTAGTTAGGTAGAGAAATAAACTAGCTCATTTGTTTAATCTGAGCCATTAGATGTTATAAGGTTAGAAATAGATAGTTTTCTCACTTAAAGAAATAAATGGTCTGCAAGCTTAAATGTGCCCAAGAAAAGGAAATAAAAATGCAAGGATAAAGAAGGGTAGGCAGAAGCAGTTTGGCAAATAATGGAAAACACTGTTGGTCATTTCATATTTCTAACATCCTTGAAAAAAACACATTCCCCTCATTTAAACCATTTTCCTTTTGCTAATATCCCTTTCCCCTTATTCTAACCATTTCCCTAACTAAATCCGCCCTTTCCCTAGTTAAAAACCCTTTACCTATTTACTAATCTCAATACCCTTTTATTAATTTCCCTTTTCCAATAAACCCACTTATTCTAAAGTTTTTAAATATTTCATATCTAGTCCCCAATGTATAAATCCTTTCCCTATATACATTTCTAACATCTCATTATATAGTAATTCCCTTTACCCCACCCGCCTATATTAATATCCTTCCATATATTATATCCTAGTTAAAAATAGTCACCCATTATATTATTTAAATCCCATATCATTTTAAATTTTTATCTTATATATTAACCCGTTTTTCATAACTCTATATTAAGCCCTCACTTAAATAACTCCCAGGTCCCACCTCTATAAACTCGTAACATTCATCATCCGTTCGATCATCCTCCTCAGATCCAACAGCTCTCACGCCATTTCGCACCCCAAATTGTCTGATGATTAACACTAATCATGGTTTCAATATGGGTGGTTTTCGTAAACCCCTCCATGCCACACGTCCTTCCCACAGTTTATCCCATCCATTCACATAAAACCGTTAACCAATTTCCCTTGGTGCGAAAACCACTGTTGGCTCATGCGATAAACCACTTACTTGTTGACATCACTCGGTGTTAAACCATCATGCCACCTTCCACTCTGCACTATGTGGTAAACCAGTGCGAAAACCCAGAGATAATGAGAAAAGCTTGGATGCTACTGTGCTAAAACCTATCTACACCCTGCACCATGCAAAAATACAATGTAATAAATCTACTACGCCATCTGAAAGCCTTCTATTTTATCCATAAACATATCATGTTTAAACTGCGAAATTGCGACAGAAAGGACCTGCAAGATCATTGCCCACCCTAATTAAGACCCCTCTGCAAACCAAACTTAATCCACATGCCTCCCATGTTCCTCCAAAGCGATATTTCATCCCTACATATTATGTTCTATTAATGATTGTTTTTTTTTTGCAGGTTATTAGCAGAAGGAGAATTTGGATAAGCATTTGATACTAGTTCAAACTGTTTAATCGATATTCTCGAGATTTTAGTTAAAATTTCATACACAAAATAAAAATCAAGTTAAAGCCTACAATGTAGCATAGAAATAAATCATTTACTCAAAAAGAGACAAATTTGCACAAATGGTTAAATAGAGATGAAAACACTTTCACCAAAAACAATGAATTTTATCCGAAGTAAAAGTAAAAATAGTTAAAAGAACAATAAGGTTAAGAGATGAAAATAGAGCAGGAAGGGACATTTTCCAGAAATTTCCTGTTTAAGTCATAGTTTTGCAGAAACTATTGTGACCAATACAAGATGCATTTTGTAAAATTGGAGGAGGTTTATGTTCTTAAGATGCCAAACTACAAGAAACCATCTAAAGTTATGCACAAGTATTAAATAAAAAGATATACATGCACATCTTCACAGCCTATGTTTCGGACTGTGAAAAGTTCTGTTTTAGACATAGTTTTGTAGAGTATATTTTGAAAAACTGGAACTGAATTTTGGGAAAATGAGAGAGGTTTATCTCAAAAACATATGTATATACAATAAAATCTTTCAATTTTAACATATATATCTTGTATTAAGATATAAAAATGTATCATTGGACCCAAATTTTGCATAATTTCTGGACCAAAATGCACAAAGGAAGGAGATAGTTAGTGACTTGGAAGTCTCATCATCAACTAAGAGTTGCTATCAAATTCGAATTTCACTTATTTGTAACCATAAATCCATAAATATAGTGCCAAATATATTCATTATTTTTGAGTGTCATTTATTTAAGTTCTATTTATGTAATACAATTTGAGATATTTGTAAATCAATCTTGATATTTTTTCAAGATATTCTAGTTTAGAATTTGGATAAATAGTTCATCATTTGAAGTATTGAGTGTGGTTGAATTACTAAAAATTTCTGTAGCTGTACTATTATAAACCTAAGGGTGATTGTATCAATTACAAGTCAGTAGACTGGATCAAAGTAATAAAGTGTCATATTACAGGATTCATGTGTTGGGCCACTATAGTGAAGTATTTTCACTTTTTTCTTTGTCAATTTCTTATTTTTTTCATCAATACTTGTATGTTATTCTAAATCTAAATGATAAATCAAGAATTTTTATTTCAGAATATGTTAAAAACACTATGCTTTGACTGATTATCATTCATATGTTTTCCACTGATATCTAGACTAAGGAACCCTTAATCGCTCCCTAGTTTCAATTGACCTCTGCATTTTCACTCATAATCCAAAACTAGTTTACCCTACATAACTAGCCTAAAAGCAATTAAAATCAACAAATATAAATCATATAGAGAGAGCCCTCTCTGAGCATTAGGAAGTCTAGATCCTAAGGCTTAAAAGTAGGTCTGTGGTTACCTTGGTGAGTTCTTTCTTTAACCTTGAGAAATTACTGAGTGATAACATATTGGTGATCATACTGGGGAAAATAACATTTTCTTCAAAAATATTTTAGAAGTTCAGATATGATCTATGATGGTGGACAGTGATCAGACACACAAATGTTAAAATCATCCACCTGGTGACTCCAAATCAATTTCACAATCAAGACTCCACTGGAGGAATGAATCTGAAAGAACAATATGGAAATATTAGGCTTTTAACTTGGATTACAATCCAAGACATCATGTTCTTTCTCACTAAGAAATTTTTTTAGTGTATATTGTATTTTAGAGAAGATGTTATATTATTTTTTAATTATTTTCCTTTAAATATTGTAAATACTAATTCTCCTAATCCATTCGAGTAGTTTTCTTCTGAATCTTGTGATGATAATTTTCTAATTAAGAAGCCTCAAATAATCAAGACTGATCTTATAATCCCTATGCATATTCATGTACCTTGTAAATTTCTTGATAGATATAAGCCCCTCATTTTACCTCGTATACTCCATGATTTCCCTGATAACTATTATAAATTTCTTCCCAGGTTTGATGGAGAAAATAATAAGATCACTGCCCAAAAACATATTCAAGGTTTTGAGAATTATCTAGACCTATTTGAGATTGATGAAGATGATGTTAGAATCATAATTTTTTCTCTTTCTTTGCAAAATAGAATAAAGAGTTGGTTCAAGAATCTGCCTAATGCAAGCATCACAGATTTCCAGCAGTTTGTCAATTTTTTTTTTGATAGATGGATTATTAAAGTAAATATTTTTGCGATCATAGAATAATATAATCAATTAAAAATACATCCAAATTAAACAATACAACAATTTTTTGACAGATTTAATCCAGTTTATTATTCAATACCAGAAAATATTAGACCTCCTCATGATTCAGCTCCCTTGCATTATTCAACTGCCTTTGATACAGCAATAGAATTTCAGTTAAGAGAAAGAGATTCAAAAACATGTGTATAGATGTAGAACATTGCAGTTGATGTAGAAGTTAATCTGCAAATTAGAAATGAAAAGTTGAAAGCCGAAGAAGAGAAGAAAAAACAATGCAGAGGTAAAACTCAACCTTTTGGTAAGAAAAATAGATGAAATCATACAAAAGATCACTATGAAAGATGAATTTTTTGTTCAAAATCACCATGAATAAATAGAAGAGGTTGATAGCCATGAAAAAATTCCCACTAATTCCAATTATCATAGATCAGAAAATGGATTTATAGATCAGTATGTGGAAGAGGAATCTACCAATTTAATGTGTATGTTTGATGAGATTCCTTCTTTTAATGATTTTCCTGACTATGACCAATATGATGAAAATTATGTTCTTCAAATTCAAACTAACTTTACAAAGCAATCGATATCTAGTTTGGAGGATGAAAAAATACATTTTCGGAAGATGGAATACAGAGGTCAACTAATGCAAATCATCTATGAGAGTGAGGAAGAAAAAGCAAAAAGTTAAGAAATAAGTGAAGGTGCTTTACCTCTTTGTTTTTCTTCATTTTAGTTTATTAGAAAAAAATTTAAAGCCATCAATAATCAACAGTATTTA
The DNA here is from genome assembly GCA_034641835.2 of Pinus albicaulis. Lineage (NCBI taxonomy): Eukaryota > Viridiplantae > Streptophyta > Pinopsida > Pinales > Pinaceae > Pinus > Pinus albicaulis. Next base: position 1,106,386,464 of record CM076584.1, read on the forward strand.
GGTATTGTGATTGAAACCAAATAAGATAATGAAACTCTTGATCAAGATTTTTCAGTTTCACGGGTACGATGATCAAATTTTATTAAAACATCTGATCAAATGACATAAGAAAGATCCATACCATTATATTTTGAATCGTTTCAGATTTTGAAGGAAATGTGGTATAAAGTATTTAAAGAAAAGTATAAGCAACTTGTTGAAGTTTATGAAGTCCCATGGAATCCTATATGCCATAGGTTGCAGCAATTTTCACAAGTTTTTCATGATCCAATAGCAGATATGTTGGATATTGAATGCATTCAAAGTCTGCCTCGATTAACTAACTATGAGTTTCATAATCAAGATAATAAAGGTTTCAGCAGTCAAAAATTACAATCAGTAGGAATATCATCAAAAATCTTATCTGAAATTTTGCAGGGAGATAAAGATGAAAATAACATTTCAGTTTCATGGAATGGAGGCCATCCAGAATATATGTACAGTTGTTAAGATAAGATAAACACTAGTGTATATATCTTGGAAGACCCTTTTGAAAAGTTTCTAGAGTCAACAAATGAAATCAAGTATTTCCTTATCCTCTCATTTGTTGACAAGTTTCTAATAGGTTACAGAATTATAGTTTTGATAATCAACAAGAAAATGCAGCAAAACCTATCAAAGTACATAATGCTTGAATGGTTGCATTGGTTGTTTCATTTTACCTAACCAATAGTTGGAAAGATGATTAGGGTAAGTAGGTAGGATTTTAGCTTATTTCAGTTTTCAGTTTTCAGCTAATTTTGAAATAATTCATTAAGATTTGAAGCAAGGAAAATGCCCTAAGACATTGATGATTTAGTAGTTTGGTTTGAAGGTTGCAGCACCTTTTAGTTTTAGATCAGATTTCAGTTTGTAGAAAAGGTTCAATTTTAGTGCAATATTTTCAATCACAGAGATTATACAACAAAGGATATGAATTTTTGGGATTGGCCCAATGGATCAGGCTACTAGCCGACGGTGTTCTTGATATCTCACAAGGAGATGCCATCCCCATGTGAAGCCACTGTTAGGGTCCTATAACAATAGGATTCATAATTTTGAATTTGGATTTGATTAGTCTTGTAATATGTACATACCTTTGCTTCCTGCAACTTGTTTTCCCATATTAGAAAATTTAAAAAATGTAAAGAGGGTATATCCTAAAAGAACATTCAAAGAACAAAAAGAAACAAAGATAAAAAATAATATTAGATATGAACCCCACCAAAATAGATTATGAAAGTGTTGCACATTCAAATGCCACTAATTTAGTTTAATTTTTACAAATAATATTGTATGCAGATTGTCCAAAATGCCACAATCCATGAAGGTCAAACTACTTAATCTTGACCTTGCATGCTTTAAATTTCATGTTGATAGATAGAGAATAAAATCTTGTCAATTTGTTTAACCTTGGAAGATCAGTAGTTAGGTATAGAAATAAACGAGCTCATTTTTTTAATATGAGCCATTAGACATCATAAGGTTAGAAATAGATAGTATGCTCACTTAAATAAATAAAGGGTCTGCAAGCTTAAATGCGCCCAAGAAAAGGGAATAAAAATGCAAGGATAAAGAAGGGTAGGCAAAAGCATTTTGGCAAATCATGGAAAGCACTGTTGGTCATTCCATATTTCTAACATCCTTGAAAAAAACACATTCCCCTCATTTTAAACCATTTTCCTTTTGCTAATATCCCTTTCCCCTTATTCTAACAATTTCCCTAACTAGATCTGACCTTTCCATAGTTAAAACCCCTTTACCTATTTACTTATCTCATTTCCCTTTTATTAATTTCCCTTTTCCAATAAATCCACTTATCCTAAAGTTTTTAAATATTACATATCTAGTTCCCAATGAATAAATCCTTTCCCTATATAAATTTATAACATCTCATTATATATTAATTCCCATTACCCCACCCGTCTATACTAATATCGTTCCATCTATTATATCCTAGTTAAAAATAATCACCCATTATATTATTTAAATCCCATATCATTTTAATTTTTTATCCCATATATTAACCCATTTTGCATAACTCTATATTAATCCCTCGCTTAAATAACTCTTGAGTCCCACCTCTATAAACCCGTAACATTCATCATTCGTTCGATCATCCTTCTCAGATCCAACAACTCTGATGCCATTTCACACCCCAAACTGTTCGATGATTAACACCAATCAAGGTTGTGATATGAGTGGTTTTCGTAAACCACTCTGTGCCATGCATCCTTCCCACATTTTATCACATCCATTCTCATAAAACCATTAACCACTTTCCCACGGTGCAAAAAACATTTTTGGCTCATGCAATAAACTGTTTACTTGTTGACCCCGCCCGGTGTTAAACCATCATGCCACCTTCCACTCTACACTATGTAGTGAACGAATGCGAAAACCTAGAAATACTGAGAAAAACCTAGATTCCACTATGCTAAAACCTATCTACACCCTACACCATGCAATAATCCAATGTAATAAATCTACTACACCATTTGAAAACCTACTATTTTATCCATAAACATATCATGTTTAAATTACGAAATTACGACCGAAAGGACTTGCAAGATCATTTCCCACCCTAATTAAGACCCCTCTACAAACCAACTTAATCCAAAGGCCTCCCTTGTTCCTCCAAAGCCATATTGCATCCCTACAGCCTGTGTTCTATTAGCGATTTTTTTTGTTTTGTAGGTTATTAGCAGAAGGAGAATTTGGATAAGCATTTGATACTAGTTCAAACTATTTAATCTAGATTCTCGGGGTTTAAGCTAAAGTTTCATACACAGAAGAAAAATCAAGTTAAAGCCTACAATGTAGCACAAAAAGATATTGTTTACTCAAAAAGAGACAAATTTGCACAAATTGTTAAACAGAGATGAAAACAATTTTACCAACAACAATGAAGTTTATCCTAAGTAAAAGTAAAAACAGTTAAGAGAACAATAAGGTTAAAAGATGAAAATAAAGGAGGGAGGGATATTTTCCATAAATTTCCTGTTTAAGTCATAGTTTTGCAGAAACTATTGTGACCAATAGAAGATGAATTTCGAAAAACTGGAGGAGATTTATGTTCCTAAGATAACAACCCACAACAACCTATCTCACTTTATTCACATTTATTACAGAATGAGATATACATGCACATCCTCACAGCCTATTTTTTGGATTGTGCAAAGTTTTGTTTTATACATATCTTTGCAGAGTACATTGTGAATAGATGGAACTGGATTTTGGGAAATTGAGAGACATTTATCTCAACAACATATGTATCTACAATAACCTCTTTCACTTTTTACATATCTATCTCATATTGATATATACAGAGGTATCACTGGACCCCAATTTTGCAGAATTTCTGGAGCAAAATGCACAAAGGAAGGAGATAGTTAGTGACTTGGAAGCCTCATCATCATCTAAGAGTTGCTATCAATTTCAAATTTCTATTGTTTGTCACCATAAATTCATAAATATAGTGCAAAATAGACTCATTAGTTTTGAGTGTCCTCTATTTAAGTTCTATTTATGTAATATAGTTTGAGATATTTGTAAACCAATCTTGATATTTTTTCAAGATATTCTAGTTTAGAATTTATATAAATACTTCATCATTTGGAGTATTCAGGGTGGATGAATTACTGAACATTTCTATAGTTGTACTATTCTAAACCTAAGGGTGATTGTAACAATTTCAAGTCAGAAGACTGGATCAAAACAATAAAGCATCATATTACAGGATTCATGTGTTGGGCCACTACAGTGAAGTCTTTTAACTTGTTTCTTTGTCAATTTCTTATGTTTTTCATCAATACTTGAATGTTATTATATATATAAATGATAAATCAAGAATTTTTATTTCAGAATATGCTAAAATAACTCTATTTTGACTAATTATAATTTATATATTTTCCACTGATATCTAGACTAAGGAACTCTTAATTGCTCCCTAGTTTCAATTGACCACTGGCTTTTCACTCATAATCCGGATTTAAGAACCCTTAATTTCTCTTTTACCCTGATTGAAACCATTTTCACCATCATCTTTGAAGATCTGAATTAACTCAACTATCTTGCCTTGTAAACATTTTCCCTTTAGACTTTGATCTTGATCTGACTACTTGACATATTGAATCCATAGCCCAATGGAATACATACCTACTTCTATCCATCTAAGTAGGTGATTTCACCACCAAAACAAATCAAAATTCCAGAACCAATTTACCCTAAATAACTAGCCTAAAACCAATTAAAATCAACAAACATAAATCATATAGAGAGAGCCATCTCTGAGCATTAGGAAGGCTAGATCCTAAGGCTTAAAAGTACGTTTGTGGTTACCTTGGTGAGTTCTTTCTTTAACCTTGAAAAATTACTGAGTGATAACACAAACAATAGTACATATTCAATGATGCAATCTTGTAAACGACCACACCATTAATTATGTTCTGTTGTCAGGCCGTGTGTTGACCAAACATCCACATTGGGGCAGTTAGTTTGGTCAATGCCCCGCCCTCCTAACAACATTACATAGTCAACGGTACAGTCCTCTAAACGACTGCACTATCGTGTTATTTTTTAAAATTTTATCGGTGTGCGTTTTCTCGATACCGCACCGGAACCCGGTGTGGTTTCCATTAACATCGTTCGCAGTGCCGGCTATAAAATTACAAGCAGCACCATGAATGGTGCGAGCCGAATGGCTCGAGCACACCACACAATTTTTTTTTTTCTTCAACAATTAATGTTAAGTTAATTTAACATTTTAATATACTAAAAGTTTTAGTTATTTAGAAACAAGTAGATTAATTCTACATTTGTGCGTCAAGGAGGCATATTTGCTGAGGAATTCAAAAAAATAAATTTTCCCACCGTTTTAAAAAAATAGAACTCCACAGAGAAAGCAATGGACGACGAAAATATGGGAAATGGTAGCATCGATGGTAGGGCGCCTCAAATAAGACAAACTCACACCAGTGCTTGAGAGGTTTAGAGCACTGAATAAGTAAAAATGAGGTTTTTATGACTCATATTTTTTTTTAAACTAACCCTTTTTCGGTGCACTTGATTTTGAGATGCATCGAGCAGTTTTATCAATGGTGCACCATACATCGTTACGGTGCGCTCGGTTACAGAGATGCTCTAGGCTGGTTTGTACGTAGAGCACCAATGCACTGGAGTACTTAGATGCACCGGGCCAGTTTGTAAAGAGAGCACAGTGTATTTGTATGCCAATTTCTAGTACGCACCAGTGCATTTTATGATGAGAAACACACCGCAAAAAAAAAACAGTCACAAAAACCTCCACCCACCAACATCCTCTAGTGACCTCTGCTACAAATGGATATATGGGCTATTTTTATAAGGGCTTCCTCAAAAAAATCTGCTAGAGGATCTTTTCCTTGTAGTTTGTTAGGTCCCTATATTACTACTTTAGTCCCTTATTGTTGCTAGTGTAGCCCCCTTATTCTTATTGTTGTACCCATGTAGTCCCCATACTGTTACTATTTTGCCTCATAAAACTCCACTATTGTTATTATTGTGCCCTTACATTATTATTTTTAGGTCTCTAGGATTATATTGTGACCCCATGGACTCCTATATTTAGAAAGGAGGTTTTTCCATTTAAATCATCCAATAATTGTTCATTTATGTAATGTAAAGGAGGTTTCACCCTCAAAGTGGTTGATTTCTAAGGCGTTGATCTCTCTTTTCTTCTATTTTTGGAGTTTCTTTCATAACATTTGGTATTAGAGGTTTTGATTATAGGGTTTTGTTGCTTCAAATAGGTCATCATGGAATTTTCGTTATACCTTATTTTCTACGAAGTTTCAAAATCTAAAAAATAACCCATTTGTGAAGAAATACCGATGAACGACGTGTGAGAATTTGAGATCTTTTTTTACAACATTTTCGGAGATATGAGCTGTGGAAGTTAGGGTTTTTGTAGGCTCCTGAATTTCATCTCAAAGAGGTGACCTTGGAAAAATCGTCATAACTCTCTCTCTGAGCATCAAATTGGAATTCTGTAAAAAGTGCCCAAAATCAAACAGACTATAGCTTACTGTTTATCAATTTCAGAGCCGATGGATGAAAAAATGGCACATGGCATGTCGTACAAGTTAGATCTAATGAACCAATCCATAATTAGGTTATTGTGAAATATTAGGCATAACCTTGCCTTGAAGAATACAAATCAAGTTAGATCTATGGTATTGGAAAGAAGATTCAAAGGGCTACTAAAGGAATAAAGATAAAATATCGGGGATCTGAAATTCCAGATACACACTAGTTTGAATATCGAGCTCCTCAAAAGCAAGAAAAAGGTTTGCTTTTTTTTTTTTTTTAATTACATAAGTCTTGTTTGAAAAATCCTTTTGAAGTGATTAGAAGGGCATATTGAAGCATAGATATCAGTATTGGGTTCTAAAATGGCCCCTAAAAATAATTCAACACCCATTAATCCCTCAGAAGGCTCTAATGTGACTCATGAAGAGGAAGAAGTTCAACATGATATATCAAAATTACATGACCAAGTGCGCCAAATTTCACTCTCGCAAAGAGCAACAAAAAATGAAATGGAATTTTTGAAGAAATGCATGGAAGCTAAGATGGATGGTTTGAAAAAAGGCGTGGAAGCTAAGATGGATGGTTTGAATAATGGCATGGAATCTAAGATGGATGTCATGGAAGCTAATGCGGTTGACATGGAAGATAAGATAGATGAAAAAATGAAAGGAAACATGGAAGACATGAATAATGATCTAAAAGCTGACATGGAAGGTTTGAAAAAATTGATATAAGAAATGATTCCTAATGGCGAAAAGGTAGTATAGGAAACTCATGATGAGAAAAAAATAAATGTTAATCATGATTTTGTAAACTCTAATATTGGATTGAAGACCCACCATATTCCAAATATCGATATGAGGAAGTTTGATGGCAATGATCCCATAACATGGATACTATAGATGGAGCAATATTTTGATCTCCATAATGTGAAAAACAAGAAAAATGTATGCATTTCAACTTTACATTTAGAAAAAAATACATTTTTATGGTATCGATAGCTTTTCTCTTGTAAAAAAATTGTCACTTGGTCAATTTTTATGGAGGAAATGATAGCACATTATGAGGATACAAAGAGAAACACCTTCTTTAGCCAATTGATAAATCTAAAACAAAAGGGTTCAATGGTGGAGCACATTTAGGACTTCCAAAAATTTAATATAAGGGTAAATAATATTCCATAGGAGCACAAGATTGATGTCTTAATAGGGAATTTAAAGGAGAACATCCAACATGAGGTTCGCCTTTGGGAACCTGATTCATTGGGGAAGGCATTCAGGGTGGCAAGAAAAATTGAAATTAAAATTATGGCGACAAGGAATGCTACCACACACATATATAAAGATGGAAGTGTTGTTACTCCTAGACTTCCACAACCTACAAGGTTAACAGCACAACAATTGGAAGCAAAAAGAGAAAAAAGGGATTTGGTATAGTTGTGATAGAAAATACACTAAAGTTCATAAGTGTGCTGAGAAGAAATTATTTTACATAGATTGTGAAGAGGAGGAATAAAATGAACAATAAAATTCAAAAAAAGAGGATATACACTAGGAACCAACCCTAGAGAAACATGAAATGAGTCTGACCATATCCTGTATTGCATTGGCAGGAATTACCACTCAAAATCTCAAGATAGAAGGACATACCAAGAAGAAAAATGTTATAGTGTTGATTGATGCAGGTAGTACCCATAATTTCATTCATTGTAAGGTAGCCAAGGAATTAAATTTCTCTATAAAATTCCATAATATCAAGCTAACCATGGGGGAATATGTATTGAATAGTCCAATTCTTTCCATTCCAATGGGAGGTGTTGATGTTGTATTAGGAGTACAATGGTTACAATCTTTGGGGACAATAGCTTTTAATTTTAAAGAACTTTTCTTGAGTTTTTTTTTGGAAGGAAAGGAAGTTTAATTACAAGGTATTGTAGGGAACCCAGGAAATATAATAAGCTCTAAAGAAATAACAAAGAGGTGTAATTGCACAATTATGCTCACTATAAGTTCCAACATCAAAATCATCTATTTCTCTAGATCTCCAAAAATTCTCGTAAAATCATTCCAAGGTGTTTGAAACTCCCAAAGGACTCCCACCTATTTGTGATCATTATCATGCTATTCATTTGATTACAAGAAGCGTTCCTCCAAAAATCAAGCCTTACAGATATCCTTATGTCAAAAAGAGAAAAATTGAACGTATGGTTGCAGAAACGTTAGAGGTTGGTCTAACTCAACCTAGTCAAAGTTCTTTCTCTGCTCCAGTAGTATTGGTGCACAAGAAGGATGAATCATGGTGAATGTGTCCAGATTATAGGGAAATCAATATGCTCACTATCAAATATAAATTTCCAATTCCTATGATTGATGAATTATTTGATGAATTTCATGGAGAGATTTATTTCACCAAGTTGGATCTTCATTCAAGATATCATCAAATTAGAATGAAAAAAAAAAATTGAACTCATAAGGGTCATTATGAATTTTTGGTCATGCCTTTTGGCCTTACCAATGCACCTTCTACATTGCAAGGGTTGATAATTTCCATTTTTGAACCCTTCCTTATAAAATTTGTGTTATTTGTTTTTTATGATAGACTAATATACAACAGGTCTTGGAAGGATCATATTCAACATGTTGATAGGGTGCTCAAGCTATTGGAGGAGAAACAATTGTATGCAAAAACCTCCAAATGTTTCTTTGGAGTACAAGAGGTGGAATATCTGGGTCATATTTTATCTCAGGAGGGTGTTAAGGTAGACCCTAACAAAATTAAATCCATTAAGGAATGTAAAGTCCCCACAAATGTAAAGCAGTTCCGAGGATTTTTCTGGTTAATAGGGTATTATCACAAGTTTTTTAAGAATTACATGGTAGAATAGTAGCACCTCTAACAACATTATTGATAAAATATGCATTTTCATGGACTCCTGAAGAAACTAAGGGCTTTGAACATCTTAAAGAGGCAATGTGCCTAGCACTGGTCTTAGGTACACTAGACTTCACTAAAACATTTATTGTGGAATGTGATGCCTTAGGAAATGGAATTGGTTGTTTTAATGCAAGAAGGAAGTTCCATTTCTTTTGAAAGTAATCCAATAAAAGGAAAGAATTCATATAAATCTATTTATGAGACGAAAATGTTGGAAATACTATATGCATTGAATAAATGGCGACCTTACCTAATGGGAAGACGCTTCAAGGTAAAAGCGGATCATGATAGTCTTAAATACTTTTTGGAACAAAGAATATCTTCAGAAGAGAAACAAAAATGGGTCACAAAGATGTTGGTTGATGACTTTGAAATCATATACAAGGAAAGGAAACTAAATGTTGTTGCAGATGCACTCTCAAGAAAGGATGAGGAGGTGGAAGCATTGCTTTGTGCCATTTCTATTATCCAAATAGATTGGATAACATAAGCAAGGGAGGAATGGAATAATGATGAATAAGTGTGGACACTCATTCAAAATTCATAGCAATATCCCAATACATTTGATACATTTAGTTGGAAATCTGATTCCTTATGGTACAAATATCGCTTATATATTTGTAAGAATTCCCAAATAAAACAAAATATTATTTTGGAATTGCACACGTCTCCCGTAGGAGGACACTCAGGATTTTTAAAAATTTACCATAGGGTGAAGAAAGAATTTTTTCGAGATGGCCTTAAATTTGATATTGAAAAGTTTGTGGCAGAATTTTTGGTTTGCTAGCAAAATAAAGTTGAGACAAATAATACCCTGAGTCTACTACAAGCTTTACCCATTCCAAGTCAACGTTCGGAGGAGGTTTTAATGGATTTTATCACAGGTTTACCTAGGTCCAAAGGAAAAAGTTTCATCATAGTGGTAGTTGATAAAATAACCAAGTATGCATACTTTTGTGCATTATCTCATCCTTTTAAAGCAATTGCAGTTACTACTGCATTTATGGAAATAATTCAAAAGCTACATGGAAACCCAAAGATCATTGTAAGCGATAGAGATCCCATTTTCAATGGAAAATTTTGGACGAAATTATTTTCTTGTTTGGGTACACAACTATCCCATAGCTCATCTTATCATCCTCAATTCGATGGGAAAATTGAGATAGTGAAAAAATGTTTGGAAGGATATCTTCATTGTCTTGTATATGATACGAAAACATAATGGGTCAATTGGTTACTTCTAGCTGAATGGTGGTATAACACTTCCTTCCATCCTGTAGCAAAAATGACCCCATTTATGACACTTTATGGATATCATCTACCATCCATCACATCATATTTAAGATAAAATTCTAAGGATCAAGCAGTGGAAGATCACATCGAGCTTCAAAAACAAGTTCTCCAACTCTTAAACGATAACCTAAATTTGGCACAAAATTGAATGAAACAACATGGAGATGAACATCATAATGAGAGAAGTTTTGATGTATGAGACTGGGTATTTTTATACCTACAACAATACAAAAAAATTTCCCTCAAGAAAGCTAAGAAGTAAAATAAATTATCGCCAAAGTAATATGGTCCTTACAAGGTGTTGCAAAATATTAGTATTGTGGAATACAAATTGGAGCTTCCTGCTTCTTCTCGAGTGCACCCAGTTTTCCATGTTTCATGCTTAGAGAAGGTTATTGGTGAAAAAATTCCAATTCAAACAATATTTCCAGAACTTGATGAGGAAGGAAAATCATATTGGAACCTGAAGTAGTCATGGAAGCAAGAACTCGACAGCTATGAAATAGATCAATTTCAGAGTATCTCAACAAGTGGAAGAACTTACCCATTGAAGATTCCACATGGGAGTATGAGAATTTTATACAGAAGCATCCAGAGCTACTCAAGCGTTGAGGAAAACACTTTTTTGAAGGAGAGAGGCATGTTAGGTCCCTATATTACTAGTTTAGTACCTTATTGTTGTTATCATAGCCTTCTTAGTGTTATTTTTGTACCCCTGTAGTCCCCATATTGTTATTATTGTGCCCCATAAAACCCTACTATTTTTATTGTTGTGCCCTTACAATATTTTTATCAACGGTTGTCATTGATGTCAACCCAAGCAGCACCAGGGGCTAACCCAATATTGCATGGTAATTTTGACCTATCAAATTAATATATTCTGGGTCGATAATTCTTATGATGGTTTCTACTTGTCGAGATGTTTCCGTTGATATATGGCACGCCATGTAATTCTTCAAGGTTTGAGAGATATTCATGTTTGAAGTTTGTACCCCCAATTAGTGGGCTAAAACCCCATGGGGTTGGGGCCTGGGTCATTGAAAAGTCATAATTAATATTTTTTTTAAGCTCCTAAAATCCCTCCCACGTTCAATTTTTGAAGCCCCTCTCAACTTAAGCACTTATATAAATTTTGATCCTCATTTCCTCCTTATGTAGGGGATTCAGCCATTTGAAACAGGTCATTGTGGAATTTTCACTCTAAATTTTTTTATACGAAGGCTCAGAAGCTGAAAATTTTATGAGGCGAAGCAGAAATCCTGAGGAAGCTACAATAGAAATTTCAGATCAAGTTACACAACATTTTTGGAGATATGATCTGTGGAAGTAAGGGTTTTTGCAGGCTCCTCAAATTCATATCAAAGAAGTGACCCTGGTAAAATCATCATAACTCTCTCTCTGAGTATTGGATTGGAATTCCGTAAAAATTGGTAGATAGTGCACAGTCCTTAGATTTCACTCTATTAAGTTTAGAGCCAAATTAAGAAACATTGACACGTGGCACGACGTACAAGTGTGCTCTGCTGAAACAGTTCATAATTAGGGCATTGTGAGAAATTGGGTATAAATCTCTCTTGAAGAATCCAAATTGGGTCAGATCTATGGCATTGGAAAGAGGACTCAGAGGAATACTATAGGACCGAAAATCAAATATTGAGGATCTGAAATAACAGAGATACATCAAATTCAATATGAAGCTCCTATAAGGTAAGAAAAAGCTAGATCATGTGTTGTCAAGGATTGCAAAGGACCAGAATTTCTATGGCCGAAAAGGAAAGCAAGGTGCAGCAGAGGGTAGCATGACAAGAGCAGCAACCAAGGTGCATAACAGTAGCAATAAGTTCATCATAGGAAGTCTTCAAGTGGGAAGCACTACATACAATCATTGTAAAGGTATCATTATAGTTAGTCATTGTAAATACATTATTGTACAAATTGTACTAGTGTCTATCTGCCAAGGGTTGAAGAGGCAATGTTGGGAGGTCGAGGATCATCATTAGGTGGTTGTGTCAAAGTTGGGGTTATGGTCTAGTATATCTTCTTCTTCTGTATCATTCTATATCATTGTAAAGTGGACCATTTTCCCTGGTACGGGAGTCCATTATTCTTTTATTCTTCTATAGGGTGGTAGGGTGGTGCTAGGGTGAGTTGTAGCTCATTGGGTGTTGGGGCATCCGTTTAGTTGCTACTGAAGAATCTCGGGCATTGGAGCGTCCATCCAGTGGGAGCTGGAGAAGAATGCTTTTCTAGATTCCAGGAAGTTGAAGCTTTATTTTCAATTGGAGTTGAATATTAAAGAATTATTAGAAAAGAATTAGGTGGTTTTTGTCCCGGAGTGGTTTCCACCTTAAAAACTATGTGCATTTGTGTTCCTCTTTTTTGCTGCTATCATTATACAAAAACTGATAATAATTGAAGATTAACTAATTCTCTAATTGAAAGGAATACTGATTCACACCCCCCCCCCCCACCTTAGTATTTCCAACAATTGTTATCAGAGCTTGGTTCCTTCAATAGCAGTTTAATAGCTGGAAGGAGGTCATGGAGCATACCAAGAATGGTGTACCTCTATTCAATGAAAATAATTATGCACTTTGGAAACGAATAATGGAGGCCTATCTCTTGGCGTAAGGTTACGAAGTATGGGACACTGTTCAAAATGGATTTACATCAATCACGAACGAACAAGGTAAGAAGAATTTGGTAAATGATGCAAAAGCAAAGACTATTATTATCAGTGGACTTATTGAATTTGCTTATCATAAGGTGTTGGGTTGTAAAACTGCCAAAAATGTATGGGACAAGCTTGAGAATATATATGCAGGTGACTCAAATGTCAAAGAAGCAAAGCTTCAAATCTATAGAGAAAAATTTGAGCAACTCAAAATGAAAGAGAATTGCAACATTGCTACATACTTTCAATACGTTGATGAAATAACCAATACTCTAGAAGGATTGGGAGAGCCAGTTGATGAGAAGACTATTATACGGAATATTCTTAGAACGTTACCAGGGAGATTCAACCCAAAGGTATCGGTCTTAAAATACAGTGAAAATATGGACAAAATCAGCAAAGAGGAATTACATGGAGTTCTCATAGCATATGAAATGAGACTTGATGAAGAAGAGGGTACTTTGCATCTAGAAACTGTGTTCATTACATCTAAGAAAACCAATAAGGATAAACAAACGTCAATTGAAAAGACATGCGCCTGCAAGTGTGAAGAAAAGGAAGATGATGAAGAAGGTCTTTCAGATGAAGAATATGCTTACTTCACGAGAAAAATACAAATTGGTAAGGGAAAATTCAAAGGTAAACTTCCATTGATATGTTTTAGTTGTAATGAGGTTGGGCATTTTGCAGCAAAATGTCCAAACAAAAGTAATGGCAGCTCAAAAAGAAAGAAAGGCTTTAAGAAATTCAACAAGCAAGGATCCAAAAGGAACTTTCTCTCTAAAGAAGATAGCTCATCATTTGATGAAGAAAATGATAGTGAAGAAGAAGCCAATGAGAGAGTATTGTTTATGGTCAAGCACAATAAACCGAAGCACAATAAGCAAGAGGTATCAAATAATGAAGAAGAAGGATGGACCATAGATGAATTTTATGAGGAAGCAATCAATCTTATAAAAGATCTCAAGGAAGAGAAGATCCGTTCCAAAACTCTTGAAGAGCAAGTTCAAGGTCTCAAAATTGAAGTTGAAGAACACAAATGCATTGAAGAGTCACTTCAAAAGAATTTGGAAGAAAGAAACCAAGAAAGGGAACAATTAGAAGTTGAAGTAGTCTCACTGCATGAGGAAGTGAAGAAAGGAAAAACTATCCAAAACTATGCCAACATCTCAAGGGCATTGGAAGAACTCATCAGCAATCAACAATCTTACAATGACAAAACTGGCATCGGTTACAAAGAAGAAGAAGCGGGACCTTCTACAACAAAATACAATGCACCTATGAGATCTGACATGCATGTAGACTTCATTGGACAAGATTCGCAAGAACAGCCTTGGAAGACAATTCCTCGATGAAAATTTCCATCCAGGTAACAACATATTTTTTATGGCTACTGTTATTCATGTGGAAAATTTGGTCATAAAGCTGTAGAATGTTGCACGTACCCTACGAACGAATACAATTCTAGGAGATTTGTCAAATATGAACCTCCCAGGGCTCAGCGAAACATCAATATATTTGAACATTTAAGAAATAATATTGAATGTTACAAACGTTGAAACTTTGGACACATAGCCAAACACTGGAGACTTGAAAATCATCTAGAAGAATCTTCGAAGCCACAGAATGAACGAACATGGAAGAAGAAGAAGAATTATAATTGTGCTCTTGCTCTCAAGGCTCAAAAGAACAAAGATGTGTGGTATGTTGATAGCGGTTTTTCAACACATATGACTGGAGATAGAAATAAATTTGTATCTCTGAAAGAGAAGAAGGATGGAACCGTGTCCTTTGGAAATGATGGATCTTCAAATTTTATAGGATCAGGTACTATCACTCTCGAAAGCAAAGATGTTCTAGCCAAGAATGTTTTATTGGTTGAAAACATGAATCACAATCTGCTCAGTGTTGGACAAATGTGTGATCAAGGACACACAATACTATTCAACTCCACGAAATGTGAAATCAGCAAAGGTGTGTATGGTGAAATTATGGCTACAGCAAGTCAAGCTCCAAACGACATATATGTTCTAGATGAAGCAACTAAAGCATGTCTAATATCTAAAGAGGATGATACAATAATTGGTAGCAATGATGATCGACTAAGTAAGAATTTTTCTACAAAGGTGCAAAGTGATTTCAAGATGTCTTTACTTGGTTTCAAATTGAGCATAGATGACTCATATAAGGATGTGGATCAAAGGATATACAGATCTGTGATTAGTATTCTTGTATATGCAACAGCCTCCTGACTAGATGTTATGCAAGAAGTTGGGCAAGTAGCAAGATTCCAAGCAGCACCAAAAGAATCACATATTAAATATTCACCAGCATTGGAATATCTTCACCAGAAGCTTGGGATTATCCCAATTTCTCATTAGATTTTCCTTTTTTAAAATATAAAGGGGGAGTGGAAGTGTGTATAGGTCTGCAGGATGGTTGTGTGTCAGCGTGAGTGGAAGTGTGTACAGGTCCACAAGATGGTTGTGTTTCAGGGGGAGTTACCCTTTGCCATTAAGGGGGAGAGAATGTTGTAGGAAGAGGTCTCATGATCGCAGGGGGAGTACTTGTGTTGCCATCAATGCCAAAGGGGGATATTGTTGATCATCGGTTGTCATTGATGTCAACCCAAGCAGCACCAGGGGCTAACCCAATATTTCATGGTAATTTTGACCTATCAAATTAATATATTCTGGGTCAATAATTCTTTTGATGGTTTCTACTTGTCGAGATGTTTCCGTTGATATATGGAATGCCATGTAATTCTTCACGGTTTGAGAGATATTAATGTTTGAAGTTTGTACCCCCAGTTAGTGGGCTAAAACCCCATGGGGTTGGGGCATGGGTCATTGAAAATTCATAATTAATATTTTATTTAAGCTTCTAAAATCCCTCCCACATTCACTTGTTGAAGCCCCTATCAACTTAAGCACTTATATAAATTGTGATCCTCATTTCCTCCTTTTGTAGGGGATTCGGCCATCTGAAACAGACCATCGTGGAATTTTCACTTTAACTTCTTTTATACGAAGGCTCAAAAGCTGAAATTTTTATGAGGCAAAGACGAAATCTTGAGGAAGCTGCAGTAAAATGTTTAGATCAATTTGCGCAATATTTGTGGAGATATGATCTGTTGAAGTAAGGGTTTTTGCAAGCTCCTGAAATTCAACTCAAAGAAGTGACCTTGGTAAATTCGTCATAACTCTCTCTCTGAGTATCGGATTGGAATTCCATAGAAAGTGGAAGATAGTGCACAATATTTGTTTTTAGCTCTATCAATTTCAGATCCAAATTAAGAAAAAGTGACACGTGGTACGCCGTACAAGTTCGCTCTGCTGAAACAGTCCATAATTAGGGCATTGTGAGAAATTGGGTATAACTCTCTCTTTAAGAATACAAATTGGGTCAAATATGTGGCATTGGAAAGAGGACTCAGAGGAATACTACAAGACCAAAAATAAAATATTGAGGATCTGAAATAACAGAGATACACCAGATTCAATATCAAGCTCCTAGAAGGCGAGAAAAAGCTAAATCATGTGTTGTCAAGGATTGCAAAGGACCAGACTTTCTATGGAAAAAAAGGAAAGCAAGGTGCAGTAGAGGGTTGCATGACAAGAGAAGCAACCAAGGTGCATAACAATAGTAAGAAGTTCATGATATGAAGTCTTCAAGTGGGAAGCACTGCATACAATCATTGTAAATATAGTATTGTACAAATTGTACTAGTGTCTATCTGCCAAGGGTTGAAGAGGCAGTGTTGGGAGGTCTAGGATCATCATTAGGTGGTTGTGTCAAAGTTGGGGTTATGGTATAGTATATCTTCTTCTTCTGTATCATTCTATATCATTGTAAAGTGGACCATTTTCCCTGGTACGGGAGTCTATTCTTCTTTTATTCTTCTATAGGGTGGTAGGGTGGTGGTAGGGTGAGTTGTATCTCATTGGGTGTTGGGGCATCCGTTCAGTTGCTACTAAAGAATCTTGGGCATTGGAGCATCCATCCAGTGGGATCTGGAGAAGAATGCTTTTCTAGATTTTAGGAAGTTGGAGCTTTATTTTCAATTGGAGTTGAATATTAAAGAATTATTAGAAAAACATTAGGTGGTTTATGTCCTGGAGTGGTTTCCACCTTAAAAACTATGTGCATTTGTGTTCCTCTTGTTTGCTGCTACCATTGTACAAACACTGATAATAATTGAAGATTAAATAATGCTCTAATTGAAAGGAATACTGATTCACACCCCCCCCCCTCAGTATTTCCAACACAATATTATTGTTAGGTTGGCTAGGATTATACTGTGACCCCATGGACTCCTATATATAGAAAGAAGGTTTTGTCATTTGAATCATCCAATAATTTTTCATTTATGTAATGTAAAGGAGGTTTTCCTCTCAAAGTGGCTGATTTCTAAGGCGTTGATCTCTCCTTTCTCCTATTTTTGGAGTTTTTTTCATAACATAGTGACTAGTAACTCAACCCACCAATGGCTTCTAGAGAATTTTTCTACCAATGCTTCTAGGAATAGTAACTCAAACCAAGCCGTTATAGGGATTCCAAAGCATTTTTACAAAAAAGGCTTCCAGAAGCTAATAACTCAACTCTCAATGAAAGGAAGATCAGAACCAATAGGTGAAAAAAAAACAAAATCGACACACAATACCCTGTCTATCCAGGAAATGGAAAGCCTAGGAAAATGAATTGTGAATCTAGGAAATCCTCCATGCTAATGAAATATCATAAACAAATAACCACAAGAATATACCATGCATGCCAAAACTAGTGAGGAAAACATACATGCAACTCGATACCTGCAAGAAAAACCCATTTTAGATGTTGATCATGTTGTCCTCTTGCGCTTTCATGCTCTTCCTTTTCCTTCTTGCTCCAAAAATCCAAGTATGTCACACTCTCTAGGAGTGCTCAAAGAAACTCTAAGTTCCCAAGAGTATGTGTGTGTGTGTGTGTGTGTGTGCGTGTGCGTGTGTGTGTGTGTGTGTGAGAGAGAGAGAGAGAGAGAGAATAAAATGAGAGCTCCAAAATTGAACTCACAAAAGTTTGTGCAGTGATCCTCAAAAGCCTTTTTATTAATGAGGCCTCTATTTTCTTCAATTTTCAATTTAGTTTCCTTCATTTTACTCCTCACATGCAACCTATGACCTTTCACCTTCCTTTTCTCCTATTTTCCATTATTTCCATAATTAAATGCCAATAAATGCCACTTGCCTTTCCAAAGCCTTAGCCATTGCCTTTGTGAATTTTCATAGCCATAATAAACCATATGAACACTCGCACTCAGATGTTTTTCCCAAAATTCAAATTGTAATACATTTCCCATGACCTTAGTTATTATTTTTCCGAAATATTAACTTTTATTTCATGGAATTTTTACCAGGGTTGTTACAAAACCCTCCCCCTTTAGGGAACATAATCCTCGGTGCTCAATGACCCCTACAACCAACAAGACTATTGTAAGCACAACATACTCTCCATGGAGCTTGATAAATTAGCTCGTTAAAATACTTACAATGATAAACTTGTTGAGAATCAAACCAACATGACAACATGATAAATGTAACATCATAATTACATGACACCCATAGCGCTTATTGGGGCTGTATACCATAGCTCATGGTGGTATTTACATCCATATACATATGTACATATATCAAAACATCATACCAATATATACCAAAGAAGACGCCAAATTATTTGGTCAACGAATGAATAATGAAGGATACATAGCCCGCATCTAATCCACCATCTCCCATGTAGCTTCATTGAACCTAAAGTACTTCCATTGCACTTTAACCTGCTCAATTTATTGGTTCTGGAGCATGAGCGTCTTTCTATGCAAAATGAGCTGAAGTTCTGGCTGAAATTCTCCTTTTAGCTCCACGTGCAATATAGACCAGTGAATCACATGATAAACATATTTAACATACTTCTTAAGCAATGACACATGGGAACATCATGGAAATTCATTGTCAGAGGCAGTGCAAGTTGATAGGCTACTGGCTGAATCCTCTCAAGAATCTTGAAAGGTCCAAAAAACCGAGGTTCCATCTTGCCACATGATCCAATATGGAAGAATATTTACTTAGGATTGATGCAAAAGTACACATGTTCCCCAACCTAAAACTCCTTAAACAACCTATTCTGATTTGCATAGCTCTTCTTCCTATCCTATGTTGCTTTTATATTATTCTTGATTACCTGCATTTCTTGTTCCATTTATGCCAACATGTCTGATTCAATCAACACCACGTTAAGTGGATCACTCTAACTGATGGAAGTATTAAAACTCCGCCCATAAAATGCCTCAAATGGACTCATCCTAAAATATTCCTGATACCTATTGTTGTAAGAAAAATCTACCAGTGGATGATACTCTTCCCAATTTCACTGTTGATGCATCAAATACATCCTCAACATGTCCTCTAATATAATGTTGACCATCTCTTTCTATCCCTCTATCTATGGATGATAAACTATACTAAAGCTCAACTCTATGCCTAAAATTGCAAACAACTACTTCAAAAACATGGAAGTTAACTTCATATCCCTGTCTAAAATAATATTATGTGGAACACCATACAATTTGACCATGTCCTTGATGAAGACCTATGCTACATCATTCACTAAGTATGTAGAATTCACTGGGATAAAGTGCACTACCTTCATCAACTTTTCCAACACAACCATGGTGGAATCATGTTGTCTAGATGTCCTCGATAAACCCGTGATAAGGAATCCACCAAAACCTCTCTTGCAAGAATCTCTACATACCACAAACCCTTTGTTCGAATATGTGATATTTAACATTGAAGCATGTGTCAACAACTATTTTAACTATTCAAAATTGGCTGCACATTCCTTTGTCCATTCAAAATTCTTACCTTTCCTTTGCAATTATGTGATAGGATAAGAAATATGCGAGAAGTTCCTAATGAACCTCCTATAATAACCTGTTAACCCCATGAATGATCATACCTCATCCACATTCCTTGGAGCTGCCCACTCCATGATAGATCTTACATTTTTTGGATCCACTGCTATTCCATCCTTGGAAACCACATGTCCCAAATAATTTAACCCTATCTAAAATAAAATTCACTTTATAAGCTTAGCATACAATGTATGCTCTCTCAAAAATCTCAAAACTGCACCTAAATTATCGACATGCTCTTCTTAAATTTTATAATACACCAATATATCATCAATGAACATAACGACAAACTTGTCCAAATAAGGATGCAACACAATATTCATCAAGCATATAAATGTATTTGGGGCATTAGTAAAACCAAATGGAACTACAAAAAAATCAGAATACCTATACTTGGTCCAGAAGGAAGTATTGTGAATGTCATCTTCTTTAATGTGTACCTGATGATATCCTAATATCAGATCAATATTCAAGAATATTATTGCTCCCTTCAACTGATCAAACTAATCATCAATCCTCGACAATGGATACCTATTATTTATGGTCACTTTTTTCAACTATCTGTTATGAATGCACAACCTGAGAGAACCATCCTTCTCCTTCACAAACAATACTGGTGCACCTCAAGGTGATACACTTGACCTAATGTATCCCCTATCAATCAATTCCTTCAATTTTAGCTTTCACTCTACCAACTCTGATGTGTTCATCATGTAAGGTCCCTTAGATGTTGGTGCTTCCCATTGTACCAACTCAATAAAAAGTATAAATCCTTGTGAGGTGGAAACTTTGAAATATCTGCAGGAAATACATCTTGAAACTATTATAGAACTGGGTTGTTAAAAAAAAATGCACCCTCAACTTCCTTACCTTTTTTACTAGAAATGAAAATTGCAAATAACGCACACACTTTCCTATGAATGTTCTTGGCTTGTATAGCTATAACCATTCTTACCTATGTTGCCTTATTCGTACCCTACAATATCCAAGCACTTAATAGCCTTTTCATAATAATCAACTTTGGTCCTATGAATATACAACCAGTCCATAACCAAAATCATGCTATATGATCCCAATGTTAATACATTAATATGTGTTGAAGTAGGCTTACAATTCAAGTCAAATACACAATCTCTTACCCAATGATGGACTCTCTTCTTAGTACCTGTAGCCAATTACCCTACCCAAGACTCTGCATGCACTTATTTATTCAAACTATACTAATCCACCAGGTCATGAGAAACATAAATATAATTTTATCTAGGGTCAATAAAAATAGAAAAAAATTGATCACAAAGCTTACCATCCATCACGATAATAGATTCATCGAGGTTTACCTGCCTATTATGCAGCACTGCATAGATCCTAGGAATATTATGTCGAACATCTCCCACTTCCTATGCCTCTTGAGCACTGTCGATCTGCGATATACATCCTTGATGTTGTGGACAATTTCTTGTGCAATGATATTTTCCACAAGTCCAACATTGTATAGGATTCCATTTTGAACCCTTGTTCTACTCCTCAAAATAAAATCAATGCCCTTTGTCAATTGCATTGAAATTCTTGTCTGGTGCAGCATTGTATTTTTTACCTATGTCCTGAGGTCTTGCTCATTTCTTATCCCATTTTCCTGTATTATTATCACTACCTTTCTAGTCCTGCTTAGTATCAGATCTGTGCTTTGATTTCTCATAAAAAATATTTAGTTTTTTTAATGCCACCTCCAATGATCTAGGCTCATCAAACTCAATCATGTATTTTAATGTTATTGGATACCCACTAATGCATATCTAAATATTGGCATTCAACTCCTTGAGGTAAGGCACATATCGAAAATACTTGAGGAATCTGCTAGTGTACTCCTCATCAGTCATAGATCCCATCTTCAGCTCATAAAATTCCTTTTTCCTGTTATCATAGTATCTCTTTGAGTAATCATGTAACGTGAAGAATTTATTCATTCCAAGAAACCAATATTCTGCATCCTTTGATTTCTTCATCTGTCTTTTAAATGTAGGTGCTTTTATTTCTTAAAATAATCCGTCAAATATCCCTTGTCACTCTTCCTGTAAGGATGATAATGATGATGATCATAGTTCCATTAGGGGAATTTTGAAGTCTAAAATGGGCCTCCTAAGGAAATTATAAAATAATAGTGGAAATAATAAAATAAGATTAGATTACATCATCAAATTGTATAGGGAAAATTTCAACTCATATTTTCAACTTGTCTCCTTATGGTTTTACTAAAATTTCAAGCAGGAACACCCGTTGGATGAAAAATTTGATTCCTTATCCAAGGAGTACCCATGCTGCATACTTTCGATGGACCGGCTACACGAAAAATGAGAAATACATGAAAAACGTGATTAAAATCACGTTTTTCCACGTATTTCTCTTTTTTCATTTAGTAGGGTTCATTGAAAGTATGCAACATGGGTACCCCTTCGATGAGGAATTAATTTTTTCATCCAAAAATTACTCTCACTTGAAATTTGAGTAAAACCTTAGGGAGATAAGTTGAAAATACATGTTGAAAAAATAGTTTTATTATTTTTTTATTTTTTAAATTTTTTTACTTTTTTACCCCAAAAATGGTGAATCATCCCCCATGGTTGACATCATCATCTTGAATCCTATTGGTTATTAAAAATTTTATTTTGGTTGTACATTTTTCTTAGGAGGCCTGTTTTAGACCTCAAAAGTTCTCTAATGATGTCTGAACTATAACTAGAATAATACCTTTCTCTATCATCTCTCCTATTCGGAGTGTCGAAGAGCCTACCATATATGATTGTGTCATCTCTATTTGACCTATTAAAACTATGAGACCTAATTCCATATGCCCCATTATCCCCATCCTCCTATCCATAGCTGATACGGAGTGATCCCTATCTCTGCAATTCTGACAAACTTTGAAGAATCATTGCATTAACCTCTTCTTGTTTCTCATGTGCCTGTATGATTAAGTCATTATCTACTTTATAAATCCTCACTTCTTCCTTCAAAATTCTCAATGTGTCTTCTAATTCAGAAGAGTTCCTAACACCATGCTGCTCATCTGATCCATAGGGAGAGTCTCTATAGTTTACCATCTTGCTATTAATATTTGATTTCTTTCTATAAGGCATATTATTTCATCTAAACCGAATCACAAGAAACCAACGTACCTTAGAAAAATTTGGGGAGTATTTATCATCTAAAAGATCAACCAATCAACGTAATACATGTATAAACATAATCATAACAACATATATATATCTAAAACATATTTATATCAACACATAAGCATCATTCTAGCTAGAGTCCAATAATCAATGCATGACCATATCGACTACACATACCATGACCTCACGCATGATAACAAAAACCATACCAATGTACACTAACAATATGTAAGAACATGACATGCATAAATAAAACATAACCATTCATCCAATCATGAAGACACATTCCACAACAATACCATAAAATCTTCCATGTTGACATCACTGCAACCATGACCAACACCATGATGCAACAACCACATAGACCGCAAATATGAGTAACACATAGGGAATCAACATAAATTCCTGAAAAAAAAACCTCCCATCCACTCTGATGGGTGAACCATGCTATGATACCACTCTGTAACACCCTCCTCCCACATCTACCCAAGTAACCAGTCAACCGGGGTAAAAATGTGACAAAGCGTTACTATGATCTAATTAAACCTCCTAGGTAACCTTAAGGAAGTGGAACCAAAACCACATACCAACACATACCTTCTTCACATGCTATAGGACACCCAGGAGCCATCCCAACCTTCAAATACGGTAGCCCCTAAACCAAAATGAAATTTTCATGCATCAATTACCCAACCGATTTCTTGACATGGGAAAAATCACCACTGGAAAATTCCAGTCACATACACAACATGGGTATGCATGTGACTGGGGACTTTTCCTAGTAGTTCAGAGCTTGTAGCCCTAATTTCCGTGCCACATTTTCAGGCCTAGAGCATAGGTCTCTTCCCAAAACTACATGAAACTTTCAGGAATGAAATATAATAGCTGAATAATGATACGAATGTAATTACTTGTACAAGGACTTGACTCTACCCCTAGTATCCATGATAGGCATTTCATTAAACATGTCACAAATATTTAATCTACATTTTTAAACAATAGATATGAGCATAAGGGTATCATACTTTTTTGAGAATCGCTAAGAAGCATTGTTTCCTCATCACATTAACTACATTATCATATATTTGGCCATAGATACATTTCTCATTGATTTAAAAATAAAAACATGATGAGATCCATACATCATTACTAACATAGAACACATTCATAACCAACATATAAATAACAGAAATGAGAAGCACATAACAACCATATAAGCCACGTAATAAAAAAATATTGACCCATCAATACAAGAGGAAAAGAGCTCTTATTGCCATAAGTAAAATGCGACCAAGTGTGGGACTTCCACATTCCACCCGACCATAGACATGGTTGAGAGAAACATCTCTTCATCCAGTCACCTCCAGGCCATATTCCAAGCATGAATGTGGGATATCATATAAAATATCCATCAAATTGAAGCCAATTCTTCTAGAGGTCAAACCACCTCATGGTCTAACATCACCAACCATCACTACATGGTTCTATAACCATGCTGTCCAAGGCTCCATAGTTTTTATTCCAACCAGGGCTTCAAGTCCTAGCAACTTAACCCATAACTGTCGTCGTACTTCGAAAGATTTTTTCCAAGGAGGGATTTGAGGACTAGTAACTCAACCCACCAAGGTCTTTCAAAGTGTTTTTCCAACCAAGGCTTCCAGGACCAGTCACTCAACCCAAGGTATTATAGGGCTTCAAGAGCATTTTTCCAACCAAGGCTTCTAGCAACTAATAACTCAACCAACAGCCAGGACCATGCGAACCAACCAAAAAAAAAAACAATGAAATGAACCCACAACACCATGTATATCGAGGAAATGGGAAGTCTCAGAAAATCCACTATCAATATAAGAAATCCTCCATGCTAATGACTGATCATAAACAAATAACCACATTCATATACCATGCATGCCAAAACTAGTGAGGAAAAAATACATGAAACTTAGTACCTGCAAGAAAAACCTATTGTAGTTTTTGATCCCAATGTCCTCTTGTGCTTTCATGCTCTTCCTTTTCCTTCTTGCTCCAAAAATCCAAGTACGACACAATCTCGAAGAGTGCTTCAACAAAATCTAAGTGTCCAAGAGTATGTGAGAGATAGAGAATACAATGAGAGCTCCAAAACTAAAATGAAAAAATTTAGTGAACTGATCCTCATAAGCCTTTTTTTTAGTTAGGCCTCTATTTTCTTTTATTTTCCTTCATTTTCCTCCTCACATGCAACCTATGACATTTCACCTTCCTTTTCTCCTATTTTCCATTATTTTCATAATTAAATGCCAATAAATTTCACTTTGCCTTTCTAAAGCCTTAGCCATTTCATTTTCCAATTTACATATCCATAATAAACCATATGAACACCCACACTAGGATGTCTTTCCAAAAATTTAGTTTGGAATACATGTCCCATTACCCTGGTTATTATTTTTCCTTTATTAACTTTAATTACATGGAATTTTTACCAAGGTTGCTGCACCAACCATCCAGAAGCAAGGTCTATAAATCCCTTTGCCTACTCCCAGCTAGCCTCATGGACTATATTTCTTGCCACCCTTCTACCAATAATGGTAATAACAATGTATTTGTGGTTGTGGGCATATTTTCTAAGATGACTATATTGGCAATATACAAGAAGAGTATCACAATAGAGGACACTTCCAAACTCTTCTTTGAAAGAGTGTGAGTACATTTTTGGATCCCATTGACCATTATATCATATCAGGCTAAAAGGTTCCTGAACACACTGGTCAAGCCTCTGGACACTATTAGACACCAAGATCACCAAGTCGACTAAATTCCACCCTTGGACTGATGGCAAGACAAAGGTCATCAACAAGATGATAGTGAACATACTCCGCATGTACAACTCCAAGCATCAGTGAACCTCAGATGATAACCTTCCCTATGTGCAACACAGTTATAACGAAGCTCTCCATAGATTGATTGGTCACAGTCCCTTTCAAGTGGGTCTAGGATTTCAACCATTGTGTCTTATTGTGGCTAAACAGAGAAAATACACATATATATTGTTCAAGATTGATAAAAAAACTAGATTTATTGAACTCATCCAACACATCTGCTAGTAGGATCATGAAATATTGGAGAATTCTAATGCCGAGTACAAGTAGCGGCATGATTAACATTGGGTGCCACATAAGTTTCAAGTGGGAAAAAAAATCCGTTTGCATTTGTAGAAAAAAAACGTCTTACTCAATCCCATCAGAAGCTCAGACCACTCTAATATGGGCCTTAAACCATCACCAAGGCTACGAGAGACAATTATTTTGAACTTAGAATTCCCTCATTTGTTTGCTTGCACCTAGTGTTCAATTTCGACCTCCTTCCACCATACTTTCTACCATTACTCGACACATCAGACATTGCAGAAGAGTTCACACCAACAGAGTTAAACCCTAATTGCAGGGAACAAGCCATAACTAATCATATAATGGATACGTAGATCAAGAGCACTCTCCAGTAGAAGATCCAACTATATCAGGTTGTCAAAGATGGCTAACTATTGAACCAAGGCAAGTGGCTCACCAAGGACCAAGTTCATCAGTATCCTCATCTCATGGACACACTCAATGCAATGGGGAGCATTGCTTCCTAAGGGGGAAGGAATGATCCAGGTGGATTTGGTGGCCACCCATGTACTGCACTTGGACCTCCACCATTTTTTCTTTCAGTTTTTTATTTTCCTTAATTGTATCACAATTTTCTATTTTTGGCAATTTTTTTAGTCTTGAATTGCCAGAGCCATTTTTAGGCCCTAAATGATGTTTTTTGGAAAACGTGAAAAAAAAGTTTTTAATGGAAATTTGTAGTTGATATTTGTAGTTCTCAGATAGATATTTCTAATGAGGTATTTCATGTGTAAGAAAAATATCTTATCCCAAAGTTACAACCCCGAGAGGTTTATCTACCAATTTACCCCAACTGGGCCCACAATTTTGGCGTTTCATCTCCTAGGGTTGGGATTTTATATTTTTATGGTTTTCCATTGTTTCTCAATAATAAATAGGCCTTTGAGACTCATTGTAACAAATTTCAGAGGCATGTAGACACCACATATTTTCTCAAAGGTAAGCTACCATCGCCCGGGCAAGTTTATCTCCATTCTGTATGTAAGCATATTTCAGTTCTTTAATATTAATGAAATGAAGGTCTATTTCTACTGCATCTTTGTATTTATTTTTATATTTGTATTCTATTTCATTCCGGTAAAGGTTTGGGTCAGTTGATGTATCCCTAGTGGTAATAAGACATTTAGATGTAGAGGAGTTCGAAGGGTTTGATGTAGAAGTAGCAGTAGGTCAAAGGATGACATGCTTAAGGAAAGTACCTAAGGTGGAATTAAATAAGGGAAACTAAACTCTGGTAAATGATTTTTTGGTAGCATATTTCACCTACAACAATGTGCTACTAGGAGTGTAATGGCTCATCACACTTTGGAAGCACTAAAAGGATTATAATACCAGGGAGATGGAGTGGGTCACACCAGAGGGATAAAGAATGTTGCTCAAGGGAATTACCATAGGTGCTCCGAAAGTGGCTACAACTAAACTTATGGAGGCTATCCTTCACCATGGAGACATAAATTAGGTCATACAATGTATGGTGACACAAAAAGGGGCATGATAAGGGGATTGAAATTATTGAGTAGATATCCAAGCCTTATTGGATGAACAATAGAGGTATTTTGATGCTATTCCTACTAGACTATCATCAGTCAAGGGTTCCAAGCACATTGCAGAATTGGAGGAAGGGCCCAAGTTAATCATCACCACACCTTATTGACATCCAAAGATATTTAAGGGAAAAATTGAGAAGATTATGAAGGAACTATTAGAGATGGGGCACACCATGCTCAACACTAATAGATTTGCATCCTCTTGTGATACTAGTCAAGAAGAAATATGGGATCATGAGGATGTGTAAAAACTACAAGGTGCTCAATAAGAAGATGATCTAGAATAGGTACCTGATATCATGAATTGATGACATTTTGGGTTAGATACATGGAGTTGTGTACTTATCCAAGAACGAATTAAGGTTGGGTTATCATTAGGTCAAGGTTCATGATTAGGACACAAAATATGTAAACACCCACCCCACATTTACCCGCTTTTGCAAGATCTCTAAGATAAATGCGAGTTGAGTGCTACTATGGCATGAACTGACCTCCCAGTTTTAGTTATGGAAGTGGGGCCTAGAATCTGAAAATTTATTGATACCTATAAGGATCACTATATCACCCATAAGCTAGTCCACAAGCTTTGATGATCAGATCTTGAGCTCGCACTGCTTTTCCACAAGACTAACAACCCAACCACACCCAGAACATAACATGCATGAAATTATGGGGCTCCAACCACACCCACAAGCATGTCTCCATGTGGCTATGACCTAAATATTCCATTTCTATGCATGCAATATCAAGATCCGTTCCACCTTTTAAGCTAGCCTGCAGACCACTGCCTGTAACTTTCCACAATCATGATTAAGATGATAATAATACCAAACATTCAAAATTGAATAAGATTTTGACCTAGACATGCCTAGTACATAATAGAAATTTTGTAAAACATGTGTTAAAATTGTAAGCTATAGGTCATGAATGATTATCTAATCATAAGCCTCTCAAATTCATCTCAGAATCACCAAGAAGGTATAATCCCATCTCAAGTAGTTGCAACAACACCTTTATCCCATGCATTCATAAAACACTCAAATAATTTTCAAATCATGGACGATATCCATAGATGGAGCACATCATAGAACCATGCTTATAACCAACATATAACCAAAATATTAACCATCACAAATTAGAAATCAAATAAACATAATAAAAAGGAAAAGTGCTCATAGATCACACTAGGAAAATAACTTTTATTAACTTATGAACAATCCAACCAAGTTAGGGAATTCTATGTAGAAATTGCAATAAACCAAATATTTCTTTCATCCAAGCACTTGTATGTCATAATTCCTGGTGGATAATCAACTAGGGACTCCAAAGGTTAAACCACCTCCACCATAAATCTACCATGACCTCACTTACACCAGTCTCGATATCGCAAAACCAAACCAATCTTGGATGCCTTAGAATCTCTTCCCCATATCTTGAGAATTTTTCCTATCTACACCCACTTTTCGAGGCCTTCCCGGAGAAAAAAATCTCCACTCCCAACCCTTGGGATTTTCCTGAGACCACCTCACCTGATTCCAAAACCTTCAGACAATCCAAAGCTCAACCAAGAATGAACCCCATCGCACCATGGCTATCCAAGAAATGGAAAGGCAAGGCTGAAACCACTGACACTCCAAGAAAAACCCATGCCAACGACATCAAATGAACTAAGAAACAAAATACATGTACCATGCATTCACATCCCAGTAAAGAAATCACACATGCATCCTATTAACTGCAATATCTTCCTCCTGAAGCTGTTAATCCAACCTTCTCCTTTCCCTATATTTCTTTCCTTTGCTTTCCTTTTTCCTTCATTTTCTTTCT
The DNA here is from genome assembly GCA_034641835.2 of Pinus albicaulis. NCBI lineage: Eukaryota > Viridiplantae > Streptophyta > Pinopsida > Pinales > Pinaceae > Pinus > Pinus albicaulis. The sequence continues at coordinate 1,106,416,091 of CM076584.1, forward strand.
CTTCCAAGTGCTTGTTCTCTTTCCTCTGTTACACCTACTCAATATATGGGAAAAGGTTGGAAATTTATTCTCAAGTGCCTTTTTACCATTGATGTCTTCTTTTCCTTTCATTTCCCTTAATTTTTCCTCTAATTTTCCTTTCATGCAAATTTTTGTCTCTTCACCTTCCTTTTATCCTATTTTCCTTTATTTTCATAACTAAATGACAATTATTTCCGCTTTTCCTTTGAAAATGCCTTTTCCAATTTCCATAGCCATTAATAAACCACAAGTGACCCTCAATGTGATGTTTTCCCCACCATTCAACTTGGAATACATGTCCCATGACCTTGGTCTTATTTTTCCTTTATTATCATTTATTACATGAAACTTTAACTTAGGTTTGTTATAAAAGACATCTTTTAGATGCCAATTATGAACATTACGAGTTTCTAATCATGTCATTTGGGCTAGTGAATGCACCAGTCATCTTCCAGGGTTGTACGAATCATACATTCATGAGGTAGCTATAGAAGTTTTTACCAATCTTATTTAATGATATTCTTATTTACAAAAAAACTCGGGTGGAACACTTGAGGCACTTGGACATGATTTGTATATATTGTTGGAGAAATAACTCTTTGCTATGGAGTCCAAATGTGAATTTGGAATGATGGAGATTATATACCTTGGGAACATCATCATTGAAGGAATACACATTCACCAGGAGACGATCTAAGCTATCATTGAATGAACAACACCCAAAAACCTCACATAATTTAGGGGATTCAAGGGAATATGCAATTATTATTGGAAATATTTTAAATGTTATTCTCAAATGGTGGCAACCTGACTAGAACAAGGAAGGGAGCTTTCATATGGACATATGAAACATAATGTTAAGTCCTCTATAAGCCCCATGTCAACCCAAACACTTCTTATTAAGCCCTATATATTGAGTGATTGATTTCTATTGTTATATTGTTATGTAAGTTATAATCCTTCATGGTCCCATTTTAGTGTAATTGCATCATTTGTTTCCTATATATATATATATATATATATATATATATATATACATATATGAAGGAGACCGAGTCTTAGATCATAAATATTGTTTTTTTCATTATATTTATTGTATAAGGAGGTTTTCCCATCGAAGTGGATTTTAATTATTTTTTTATTATCATTTTTAAGGTACAATGATATAAAATTTGGTATAAGAGCTCTTCATCCTAGAGTTTTTCTACTTCAACAGGACATCATGGAATTTTCACTATAATGGTTTTTCTATGAGGCCTTAGAACTTGAAAATTCAAAGAAATTAAGAGTAAATTGTGGTGAACATTAGATCCAAGTTACATATCTTGGTTAACCATATTTTATGAGATATAATCCAAGGACATAAGGGTTTTTGTATGCTCTATAATTCATTCTCAAACCATTCATTTTGGAATTTGTATTATAATTTATTTATTTATTTTTTCTGTAAGGATTAATAAAGTGAAAATTTGATCATATCAAGAGACAATATTGCAGAATATCTAGTTTCATTTTTAGAATTTCGTTCACTATACTTTGGAAGGTATACAATATGTAATTTATGGTTTTTGAACAATCATGAAATAAAGTTTAAACATGCCAACTTGGTATTTTTGATATATCTTCTTGTCTGGAAATTTTCAGACTATGAAATATTCAATAATTTCACAAGATAGATATAATTACCTTAGGTGGAAGTTCCAAAATTACATTTTAAGAATCATACATGTGTCACACTATACAAGTTTCCTCGTGGGAAGAGTCCAAAAAAATCAACAAGTTTTGGGAAAGTTACTATAGCTTTCAATTGAAATTCATATTTAGTTCAAACTTGTATAATTTTAGAAACTACATATCAAAATATTGTACAAGAAATTTGTATATCCATAAGGCCTCAAATCTCATAGATAAATCAATAAATCTTCATTCATTTTGATATTATCCAAATTAAGGTATGTAACTTACTAGTGACCTAACTGTTCATTAGAAAAACTCCTTTTTTTTATTGTGCCAAAGAGGAAGGCTATTATTATTTTCAAAAATTCCTCCAAAGAAATCTACTATACCAATTAAATCTACTAAAGGCCCATCATCGCCCCATAAATAAAGTGAAGAACTATAATTTAGGTTATCTTGTTTAGAGAAGAAACTTAATGAAATGGATGGTAGTATGTTGAAAAAGGTGGATTTCTTAGGTTCTCAAGAAAATATTAAAATAAAAGTGGAAAATAATATGAATGAAAATAAGGAAGGAATAGAAAAGTAGATAGAAGGGATAAAAATGAAGATGATTGAAAATAAGGAATAAATACATAAATCCATGATTGATATCTTGGAGAGGCTTCCTAAAACGGACATGGAGATCCAAGAAAATCATGAGAATATGCAAAAGCATGTTCTTCAGAATATATCTCATATGGGGAGTATGCTATCAAAATTAGAGAGAAAAAATGTTCAATTTCATAACCATACTCATGAATTTTCAATGCAAGGTCCACATCGTTAGGGCTTCAAGCAAACACCAAGGGACACCTAAATTCAAAATATTTATCTGAGGAAATTTGATGGTAATGATCATGTAACATGAATATTTCAGATGGCACAATACTTTGATCTACACCAAATGACATCCTTACAAAAGGTAAACATTGCATCCATGTTTATAGAAAAAAATCAACATTTATCACATCAATGGAATTGTGAAAGGAAAAAGGATTATGTTGTTTCATGGCCCATTTTTACAGAGGAATTGATAACACATAATGGGGATATTAATATCAACACATTCTTTATTAAATTAATAATTTTTGACAAAAAGGTCATGTTACAAAGAACATTGAACAATTCTAAAAGTTGAGTCTGAGAGTAACAAATATTTCAGAGGATAACTTGCTAGATCTATTTATGGGTAAATTAAAGAAAAGCGTCCATCATGAGCTGCATCTCCTTGAACCTAAATCTCTAGAGCATGCTTTGAGTATACCAAGGAAATTTGAAAGTAAAACTATTTCCACTAGAAAAATGGTCACTAATAACTAGAAATAAAAACATATTCCCTTTCCTAGACCAACAAGGTTGACTCAACAAATGGATGAAAAAATAAACTATCATGTTGAAAATTATGTTAATCCTTTTATCTCCATGTGATGTTTTGATCTTAAATGTTTTAATGTTCGAATCAATAGTCATAAGTTAAGGTCTATACCCAATATTGGTGGCATTGTTTGTTTTCAAAAATTTAATTTAACAATTCAATTGTATAAATCCTGATGATTAATGGTTCATTTATTTTGAATTAAATATATATTCTCAGTTATTTGCTTCAAGGATTTGCACATATAGAAAATATTGGTTTAAGGTAATTTTTTATGTTATCTTGCTTATTCATCAACTGATCTGGAATCCTAAGTCTCGAGTGTCAACCTATGACAATTCCAATTATCACATAGCTGATTATCCCATCACCACCACTCATCGCTCATATCCCTAGGCAATCATTTTTAGGAAAAATGCTAAGTGGGGGGCGGGGGGTGAATCGGTATTTGAAATACTTAAAATTTATTTTCTTATTCTAATTTCTATACATAAATTTTATTCAATGAACCTGCAAATGTACACTACTATGATGAAAGAAACCTATGTAAATCCAATGAAATTACCTTAACATATAATTCATCATATGTTGTTCTTTAACCAGTACACCATTCCTTCAGGAAACTTGTATTAAGAAGAGACTATGAGCAACAAGGAGCAAATAGATCATAAACATATGAGAAACACATCAACATACATGAACACCAAAATTTTTAGGTGGAAACTCAATGTGGGAGAAAACCACCGTTGTTGTGGTATATATCTTCTTTTATTAAAGAAAATTAATATAATTACAATCTTGTACCGACACAAACTTTAACTAGTACGTTGGCTCCTACTTACAGAAGGCTAGAACCTTTCCCCATTTTCCAACTCCTACTAGAAGGGAGCTACAACCCCCTTATTGGATCACTTTTGAAAATTTTTCAAACTAGATGTGTTACCAACAACTCTGAAATAAACTACTCAAAAATTGAATCATAAAATATTCTAATGTAACCAAAGAAACTAGACCAAATCAGATCAATACACATCACACCAATGCAAAATCACTCATGAATATACCAAAATAATGTTACGCAACACAATAACCAATAAATGCCACTGCTAACCTTGTTCAACCATGCATCATATTTTACATTCTATTGTTCTTACTCATACCTGCGTATGCATGCATTTCTCTTGAAGAATTCCCACGTACAGATCTCAAAATATTGATAACTAAAATCAATCACTGTATCACTGAATCAATCACCTAAAGAGATATTGAAGCTAAGATAAATCAATGAACCAAATACAAATTATCACATACAACATCGTCAGAAGTCAATACTTTACTTCATAATCAATTCAGACCAAACTGTACTGTCAAACACATATTATTATAAGAGAGACTTCAACAAAAGATAGATACAAACATAAAGAAATATATCAACCATTATCATTAGCTCATATAGGAAAACCCTTGCAGATGTATGTGACCCTTATGAGACATTTTTGTGTATGTACGCGCTTTTCATACTTGACACCTGCATACAGATATGTCCATACTACATAATATATACACGACTAGGCAGATGAAAATCCATGTATATACATGATCTCTTAGTGGAAAAATATCATACAGATATGAAATCACCGAGTCATGCTTTCACTGCAACCACAAAATATACTTCACAAGATTTATACTCATGTTAGAATATAATTAATACCACAGATCTATCACAATTAGATATTTTCAACAATAAAATCAAACAAGTACATATGATACCACACTTCAAATATTTTGGGTTTGTGTCTTTTCCTTGCTCCTTGGTGCACACCTGTTTAAGATCAAATCATTCATATAAAACACAAAACTTGCACACCTATAACTTTGATCTCCATATCCTTATATATATTAGGGCTTAACCAACACCCTAGGCCAATCCCTTGGTAATTCCGATGGTATTATTTGATGGGATCAAATATTCGTTGATGCATTCATTACTATGGGCCAATACCATGGAAAATACCTCTAGTATTGAGAAAACCATGTTACAGAAATTGTACGCTACTTTTCTTCACCATACCTGCGTATGTACGTAACCTTTGTCTCTAAACTAACTTCCCTTTGTCCAATATCTTTGTAACATATGTACTAACCTGAATACTCATCCTGCTACCATCATGTTGACATCTTTATCAAATAGATTTCTAACGAGAAAAACACATTTGTCATAATTGATGGAAACCACTTTGGTGTTTGGTTACCACCACCTGTAGATACCAATAAACACATCTAAGATATCATGTTCCAAAAACCAATATTTTCTCCCCCTTCGACGTCAAGGGAAAAGGTCTGACCAATTTTGAATGAAGACTTCTTTCTCCCTTTGTAGAGATGGGAATTGTAGATATTATCTGTTGAAGATGAATACTATAGACTAATCATGCTCTCCATGAGCATATACAAAATATTCTGAAATACATGACTTTATGACTTAACCATATCTGATTTTTCTTATCACCAAGGAATAATTATTACATTAATCACCCAACATAGTGTGGTTACATATTATGACTGAATCATTACATAAAGTTACCAAAATAATGGGATTACATACATATTGACTTGACCCCAATAGACCGAACATGAATAAGTATTACATGGACTACATCATGAGTATTTACATGACCTTTACATCAAGAAACATAAATTTATAACCAAGGACCTCAATAGTGAGGTAGCAAGGCCATAGTAGTCATCATCAATCATCATATCCCATATAGGATCCTGTAACATGAGAATTATCAAAGTAAGACAGGACAATGTACCAAGATAAACATATGACCAAATATGTAATGCTTTCAAGAATCACCAAGCAATTCTAGGAGAAACATATCATTCACTTGGACCATAATCTTCATATGAAACATGAATTATCACATAAATGCATTAATATGAAACTTAATCATAATGACATCAAAGTAGCATGATGCAACATAAACTTCAGTACCATGTGTTTATTTAGCAACATCGCTAATTTATCATCAACCCAAGATGTATCAAGGAAATCATAATGTCAACAATGTACTAATATAGAAATTTCTCCACCCGAACCTGTACCAGTTGTTCACTGTTAGATATGATCACATCCAACTCATCCATTAAAGCAACTTCATCAATCAATTAAAGCCATCAAATCAACAATGTCACATTCATAAGCCAATATCACATATAAGAATTGTTTGAGCAATGCTAGAATGTAACCAATCAACATCAGGACCATAGATCCAATTAATAATTATCTAAATAATATAATATCATCTTCATGAGTATATCTCACCATTTCTCCATCTCCGAGAAATATATGCGGCTGCCTGTATCAAAACTTGTGTATATACATAACTTTCCTTCATAATATCCAGATACGGAAAGTAACCTTCATTAATTTTCAGTCTCACTTCCCCATGGACATGAAATATATGTCAAAATGATTAATGAAGTGATGAAAGAGAGACCACTCTTTTTTTCTCTCTGATATATTCAAAGGAATCACGTGGAAATGGTTTTGTAAATATATCCACAACTCAGTGTTAATTTGAGGGGACATATTCTAGTTTGACTTTTCTTTCAAACACATATTCTCTTAGAAAGTGATATTTGATTCAAATATGCTTGATTTTTGAGTGCATGGTGGGATTTTTAGAAATACTTCTGGCACTATTATTATCACACAAAATAGGTATAGGTTGAGGAAAATTAATTTGAATTTCTTGCAATGTTTGCATCATCCATAGAAGTTGAGTACAACAATACGAAACAACAACATCTTCTGCTTTAGCAATAGTTAAATCAATGGAGCTTTATTTTTTTCTTAACCATGATATCAAGTGAGGTCCCAAATAATATTCTCCTCACATAGGACTCTTTATATCGTGAATATTACCTGCCTAGTCTGCATGTGTCTAAGCATGAAGTGCAAAATCTACATCTTTGGGATACCATAGACCAAAATTTTGAGTTGCTTGTAAGTACTTGAATATTATCTTCACTACATGGAGATAAGTTTCTTTAGGATTTGATTGAAACCATCCAAAAATCCCAACTGCATCCATAATATCTAATATTGTGATTATAAGGTAGAGAAAGCGTCGAATCATAGATCTATATTCGAGTTGGTTTACTAAGAGAGAATGGTCACGTGAACTAATATTACATCATGTTACCATTTCTGTGCATACATGCTTGCAATATTCCATTCCATATTTATTCAAAATATGCTTCAGATACTTGGTTTGTAAGGGAAAGATACCATTATTTTCTTGCTGAACTTGAAGACCAAGAAAGTATGTTAGTTATCAAGGAAGGACATTTCAAATTCTTGTTGCATGACTGAAGAAAATCCTTGACTCATATATTCTTTATTTCTTTCAAAGATGATGTCATATACATAAACAACAACTATCAAAAGTTTATCTTTTTCCATCTGTATATATAAATTTATATTTGGAGACCCCTTAGTGAAGCCTTGTTTTTGAAGATACATATCAAGAGGATAACACGATGCACATGGAGCTTGTTCTAGCCCATATAGTGCCTTATTAGGTTTGAAAACAAGATTCTTATCATTTCCTAAAATGAACCCTTTAGGTGGTTCAATATAAACTTCCTCTTCTTATAAGTCTCCATTTAGAAATGCATATTTTCCATCCGTTTGATATACTTTAAAGTTACGAAAACTTGAAAATGGGATGAAGATTATTATAATTTAAGTCTAGCTACAAGTGAAAATTTTTCTTCAAAGTATATTACTTCTTGTTGAGCATAGCCTTTGCATATGAGTCTTTCTCAGTTTATAATTACCTATCCATTTTCATTTAGTTTGTTTTTGAATACCTATTTTGTCCCAATAACATTTTTATGTTGAGGTATTGGTACTAATTCCCATGTATGGTTATTTTCTATTTGATCAATTCTTCATCTATTACCTTAACACAATATTCATCTTCTCTTTCTTAATTTAGATGATGAGGTTCAATTGTGGATAGTAAGGCTAGATAACTAGAATTTCCAACAATAATTCTTCTAGTTTGTAATCCTACTTCCTTTTCACCTAGAATTTGTGATTCCGGATGAATTTTCTGAACATACCTTGGAGTATTTTCTCATTTTTCTATGCATTCAATTTTTCTTCCGAATATTCATTAATTCCCTCTCCTACAACCTGTTTTCTTGTTGTGGGAACACATTTTTTATTTGCTGGTGCTTTTCTTTTGGTATTTGTGGATGCTTCATTAATCACAACATCAATTCATTCAACAATATTTTGAAGTCGTTTATTATAGCATTTATATCCTTTGCTTCTAGAGGAGTATAAGAGGATAATTACTTCATCATCTCTAGATTCAAACTTTTGAAGCTTATCATCATTATTATTTATGTTACATTTCCTTCCAAAATCTCTAAAGTGTTTGACAGTTATAGGCTTACCAAACCATATTTCATGAGGATTTTTGTCATTGTCTACTCGAATATGAGCTTCGTTGAGGATATTCACAGGTGTATGTGTTGATTCGCACCATAAGGTATGAGGTGATACAGACTCATCAGTCATGGCACACGAAATTTGTTAGATTGTTCTATTCATTCTTTATGCCACTCATTTTTGTTGAGGATTTTTTGCTATAGAAAATTTTCTCTTAATTCCATGTTGTTGAAAAAATCTAAAAAACTCATATGATATAAATTCTCCTCCTCTATTAGATCTAGGAAATTTGATTTTAAAATATAACTCATTCTCTACTAGAGCTTTGAAGACTTCAAAAATATCAAATGCTTCATATTTATGTTTCAATTGTTGGAAATACTGGGAGGGGGGGGGGGGGTGAATCAGTATTCCTTTCAATTATAGCATTAGTTAATCTTCAATTATTATCAATGTTTGTACAGTGATAGCAATAAACAAGAGGAACAAAAATGCACACAGTTTTTAAGGTGGAAACCCACTCCGGGACAAAAACCACCTAATGATTTTCTAATAATTCTTTAATATTCAACTCCAATCGAAAATAAAGCTCCAACTTCCTAGAATCTAGGAAAGCATTCTTCTCCATCTCCCACTGGATGGACGCTCCAACACTGAAGATTCTTCAGTAGTCAACTGAATGGATGCCCCAACACCCAATGAGCTACAGCTCACCCTAGCACCAGCCTACCAACCTATAGAAGAATAAAAGAAGAATGGACTCCTGTACCAGGGAAAATGGTCCACTTTACAATGATATAGAATGATGGAGAAGAAGAAGATATACTAGACCATAACCCCAAATTTGACACAACCATCTAATGATGATCCTAGACCTCCCAACACTGCCTCTTCAACCCTTTGCAGATAGATACTAGTACAATTTGTACAATAATGTATTTACAATAACTAAATACAATGATACCTTTACAATGATTGTATGCACTCATGCCCACTTGAAGGCTTCATATGATGAACTTCTTGTTGATGTTATGCACCTTGGTTGCTGCTCTTGTCATGATACCCTCTTCTGCACCTTGCTTTTCTTTTCTACCATAGAAATTTTGGTCCTTTGCAACCCTTGACAACACATGCTCTAGCTTTTTCTTGCCTTCTAGGAACTCGATATTGAATCTGGTGTATCTCTGTTATTTCATATCCTCAATATTTGATTTTTGGTCCTGTATTAGGCCTCTAAGACTTCTTTCCAATGCCATAGGTCTAACCCAATTTGGATTCTTCAAGTGAGAGCTATACCCAATTTCTCACATTGCCCTAATTATGGTTTGTTTCAGTAGAGCGCACTTGTACGACGTGACACGTGTCACTCTTTCTTCATTTTCCTCCAAAATTGATAGAGTGAAAAATAAAGACTGTGAAATATCTTCCACTTTTTATGAAATTCCAATCTGATACTCAGAGAGAGATTTATGATTATTTTCCCAAGGTCACTTCTTTGAGATGAATTTTAGGAGTCTGCAAAAACCCTTACTTCCACAGATCGTATCTCCAAAAACATTGCGCAACTTGATCTGATTTTTTTACTGCAACTTCCTCAGGATTTTGGCTTCGCCTCTTAAACATTTCATCTTTTGATCCTTCGTAGAAAAAAATTTAGAGCCAAAATTCCACGATGACCTATTTCAGATGGTCGAATCCCATACATAAGGAGGAAATGAAGATCAAAATTTATATGAATGCTTAAGTTGAGAGGGGCTTCAACAAGTGAACGTGGGAGGGATTTTAGGGGCTTAAAAAATATTAATTATGACTTTCCAATGACCCATGCTCCAACCCCATGGGGTTTTATCCCACTAACTTGGGGTACAAACTTCAAACATGAATATCTCTCAAACCGTGAAGAATTACATGGCGTGCCATATATCAACGGAAATATATTGACAAGTAGAAACCATAAAAATAATTATTTACCTAGAATATATTAATTTGGTATGTCAAAATTCCCATGCAATATTGGGTTAGCCGCTGGTGCTACTTGGGCTGACATCAATGACAACCGCTGATCAACATCAATAAGCCAATCCAACACATTCGAGTAAAATCATCAATGAATAATATGAATTATTGTTCAGCCTGAGGAGAATTCTTTCTCATCGGACCACACTAATTAGTATGAATAAGTTCAAGTAGTTTACTTGAATTACCTTATTTGGAATTAAACTACACTTTGGTTTACTTACCGAATTGACATGATTTGCATATGGTACTTTTTGGTAGAGATATTTTAGGCAAGTCATTAACTGCTCCCATTATTCTTGATTTATGTAATTGAATGAAGCTTAGATGTCCCAATATTTTGTGTTGAAGCCAACTTTCTTCTGATTTTCTCAAGTAACAATGTTTTGGACCACCTTCCAAGACATAGACATTACCAAGAGTTCTTGTTCTGTTTATTATGATATTACCTGTATTGAGATTTCGTACAGTACAATTATTTGATCTGAAAAAAACCTCATGCCCTTGGTCACACATTTGAATAACACTCAACAAGTTATGTTTTAATCCATCAAAAAACAAAATTTTTCTACCTTTAACCTTTTGTTTCAACAGAAAAATTCCTTTTCCTTTGATAGTAGCAGGTGAATTATTTCTAAAGGTTACATTCTTTTCTTTCTTTATTTCATTAAAGGACATGAAATTATATCTATCACCTATCATATTCATTGAGAATCCATTATCAATGTACCACATTTTTTCTTGATCTCTTGCATACAAAGTTAAACCACAATTCTTAGATTTTATGGTTTTATTTTTCCATACCTAAGTTGGATGTTGTTGCTATTTGTTCATTCTGAGGAGTTGATCTCATTATGCATCTACATTAAGTTTCTCTATGCCCAAAATTATTGCAAAAGGAACATTCAGTTTCATCTTGAAGAGGTGATAAGGTATTTTAAGAGTATTTATTTAACCCAATCTCATTCTTTTGTTTTCTGGCTTCTCTAGTTATTGTAGTTTCAAAAGAAACTCACTAAGAAAAATTATGACCAAAATTATGACAAGTGAAGAATTTACCATTAAAGTAGACATTTCTGGAGGTATAGTACCTTCTTATGTAGCTTTCCTTTTGATTTTGGTAAGTATGAATTACCTGAGAAACATTTGATCCCTTAGTCTTTGACTCTGCAATTTTTTTGGCTACTTCCTTTTACTAAATTGAGATAGCTTCTTGTACTTGTTTCGATATATTTTACAGTCTTTGATGATTCTCCACTATATCCAAGAAATATTTTTATAATAGGAGATAATTTTTAGTTTGATGATTTCTTCTAAGGTATCAGATCCTTTAGAAAAACTAATGTTTAGACATTTTGTTTCCTCAAGTTTCTTCCTTAGACTTACTATTTATAGTTCTAACTTTTAATTATGCCTCTTCTTTTCCAGAATTTGTTTCTTTAGAGCTTCTTTTGCTAATTTAGTTTCATCTAAATTAATTTTAAGTTGGGTTATTTCTTTAATTAGATTATCATTTTATTCTAGGGAATCTATTAAACATCATCATAATCATCAATATATTTATGTTCAAATGGAATAAGAAATTTATATTCTTGATCAGACTCACCTTCTTTACCATTTAAAATACCATTACTATCTTCATGTGTGTAGAAGCTTCCCTTATTTTCAAACCTTCCTCTAAAATATACTTTTCCATAATTCTTCCTTTCTTGTGGTTTTATTTATAAGGGAATTTATAAGCATAATGACTAACTCTATAAACAAAAAATTTGAAATGAAACTTACCTCTAAATATTCCAGTTCCAACTTGGAGTTTATTTATGAAATTTTCCTCTTCTTAATCTAATACATAACCTGATTCCTTAAGCTCCTCCTTTTCCTTTATTTTAGAAGTAGCTTTGAATTCAAATTCTCTGATATCTAAGGGACCCCATTTTCTCATTTCATACGTTGTTAAAATACCATGAAGTTGTTCAATAGTAAGGTTCTTCAAATCCAAAATTTCTTAAATTGAAAATACTTTTTGTTGAGATTGCAACAAGATGATGAGCTTAGTGGAAAGGAGTCGCCTTCACTAAGTGGGCCCGCAGGGTATTTTTGGCGCAAAGTCTATTTTTAGACTATGTCTATTTTTAGACATATGGATCATGTTCTATGAGTTGCATGATGCTATTTGTGGATGGTTGGTCAAGTCGGAAAAAATAGATGGAATTCTATTTTTAGACATACTGGGCGGAATCTATTTTTAGATTGCCAGTCTAAAAATAGATATTTCGAATATTATTAGCTCTTAATAATATTTGGACTCTAAACATTATCTTATCCTCTTGGAGCACTTCAGTTTGATGACCAGATGTGACACATGCAGCTGATAGAAGGAATTACGCTATTCCTTGGGTTTAGTGGAGCTATTTCATGGTTGACTTCAGTTAGAACTCATGTGACAGAGTTTGGTGGAGTTGATGAGACAGTTATTGGAGTTGTGTTCAGTTTAACTTAGTTGAGCTAGTTGTATCTAGTCTAATTGATTGATAAACTTAGTGAGAGTGTTGTGAATTAATTATTAATTAATTCACTAATTATTAACTCATAAATCAACTAAAATACAATAGTTAACTGTAGTGCATGGATAGTTTCAGTGGAGACCAGTGAAGAGGTAGGTGAAAGATCAAGTGTGACTATCAGTTGTGACTATACTCGTGCATGAGAATTGCACACACATTGATGGAGAAGCCAATGAGGATTGTGTAGTACATACCAGTGGGATTTGAACCTTGATCTGGCAATTATCCATATTGTATTACGCAGTAGAGGCTGGCTAACAGGTGGAGCAAATTGGAGCATGTGTTTTGTATGATTTGAGCTTGTGTAGTGTGTAAAAATTGGCGATTGTACTGAGATCTTGTGAGGATTTTGTACAATGATTGTTACATGATCTCTATCATTATAATATACATATAGTTGGGGGTTTTTAGCTTTAATCTTTCCCATAAATACTGTGTTTATATGTGTGATTGTTTATGGTTTTAATGTGCGCATGCGATTGTTTAATTTCCGCAAATTGATGATCAATAGTAGAGGAGGTTATGTATTATGCATGAAGCTAAAATAATGTGTGATCAGGAAAATATCAGTGAATAATTTAACATTTATTCAAATTTCTACATGGTATCGGAGTAGTATTGATCATTGGAGCAATTGCAAAACATTGAAGTGGTTGAGTTTTGTGCTGATGGAATTCGAATTTGCAGTAGTGTTTTCTTGGTGTCGAAGTTGAGATGTCTTTCAATGGATTGTGATTGGAGTATGCCCTTGGGGGTAGCTCAAATTATATTGCATGGAAGGACAGGATGGAGGCGGTGCTGGATGACAATGAGTTGAAGGAGTTCATAGATGCTGAAGTGCCAAAGCCTACTTCTAGCGATGCTGCTGTAATTGAGGCTTGGAAAAAGAAGACAGCAAGGTGTCGAAGGATTCTGTTGGAGGGCGTGAAGGATCACATAGTGTCCAGCCTACATGGTAAGGATTCTCCATTCTTGATGTGGAAATCCTTGACAGATTTATTCCAAAGCAAGAGCGACCAGAGGAAGTTGGCGCTCAAGGATAAACTCAGAAACATAAAGATGGAGAAAGGCGATAGTATGCCCAAGTACCTCACGAAGTTCATCCAATGCAGGGATGAGATGGGAAGTGTGGGGGTTACTGTTGATGATGAGGAATTGGTGAGCTTGGCTCTCCTTGGGCTTCTGAAGAGTTGGCATTCCTATCAGGACTCTGTCAATGGTCGGGAGAAATTGCCAGGATGGGAGCGACTTTGGTCGGATCTTGTGCAAGAGGAGATAAGGCGGAGTACCAGGGACAGATCTTCATCAAAGAACTCTGATGAAGAGAATTGCGCTTTGGCTGCCAAAGAAAAGAAGGGGAAGAGCAAGAAAGCTTCTCAATCCGGTGCGAAAGGCAAGAAGCAGGACATGTCCAAGGTGAAGTGCTTTCACTGTCACCAACATGGACATTATGCCACAAATTGTCCGCAGAAGAAGAAAAATAAGCAGGCTGCTGGATCTGCAGCTGGAGAGGCCTTAGCCTCGCAGTTTGAGCTGGATTTTTTGCTGATCGCATGCTTGGTATCAAGTGTGATGGGTTCAGTTTGGTTCTTGGACAATGGTGCATCTTTTCACATGACAGGAGATCGAGATTTGTTTTCTGATCTGGATGAGAAAGATCTTGGAGTGCACATCGAGATGGGCGATGATGGTAGATACAGTGCGACCGGTATCGGTACCATTTCCTTTGAGAGGGAGTCCGGTAAACCCTTCGTATTGAAGGAAGTGATGCATGTTCCAGGATTGAAGAAGAATCTGATCTCGGTGGCCATGTTAGAAGACAAGGGATATGATGTTGTCTTTAGCGAGGGAAAGGCTTTCCTGCGCAGTAAGGCAACTGGTGAAACCTGGAGGATAGGGGTTCGAGTTAAGAACCTTTATCAATTGCAGGTAGATGGCTGCGCAGCAATGGTAGGCAAGGCAGAAGGAGTGGTGAGCCAGGATGATGGCGAGTTGTGGCACTGGAGATTGGGCCACCTTCACCATGGAGCTTTGAAGATATTGCAGCAGATTTCTACTGGGCTTCCTAAAGGCACTCTTGCGCAGTCAGATCAGTGCAAGGAGTGTACATTGGGAAATTTGTGAAAGCCACCTTTCATGAGAAGGATAGTCGCGCCATGACGATCCTCGAGAGAATTCACAGAGATGTGCGTGGACCTTTCTCAGTAGCTTCGACAGCAAAGCACAGGTATTATGTGATATTTGTTGATGATTTTTCTCATAAGTGTTGGATCTTCTTCATGCAGAAGAAGAGCGAGACATACTCAAAGTTCTGTGAGTTCAAGGCACTGGTTGAGAAAGAATCAGGGAAGCAGGTGAAGGCTCTAAGGAGCGAAAATGGTGGTAAATTCATCTCTGGCGAATTCAAGGACGTTTGCAGCGCAAAAGGAATTCGAAGAGAGCTCATAGCACTTCATAACCCACAACAGAATAGGGTTGCTGAGCGGAAGAACAGAACGATCGTGGGTGCTGCACGGGTGATGTTCCATGATCAGGGCCTACCCATTCACTTGTGGGCGGAGGCATGCAATACTGTAGTATATGTGCAGAACCGTTGTCCTCACAGGATACTTGGCATGAGTACACCCGAGGAGGCGTTCTCTGGTAAGAGGCCTGATATTTCCCATTTGAGGATTTTTGGTTCACCTGTTTACATTCATGTGACAAAGGATGCCAGGAAGAAGCTGGAGCCGACCGCAGAGGTTGGGATATTTGTGGGGTACACTGATATTCCCCACAACTATCGTGTGTATTTTCAAGACAGTCGCAAGATTGTTGTGCGACGGGATATCAATTTTTAGGAGGAGAAAGCCATGAAGTGTTCGCTTGAGAGGGAGCTACACTTGCATGCAGATGAGGAGCTATTAGTTCCTAAGGATGAGTCTTAGGATGTGGATCAGCCACAAGATGAGGTTCATGGAGTGGAAGAAACCACTCATGCAACACCAACCATTAGAGGGCGGAATCGCACTATAGAAGCTGAGCGACTGGCTCAAGATGCAGAGAAGGTTGTAGGAACACCTACATCACAGCACAGACAGAGACAGTCACCTAACTGGTATACTGGATACATGGCTCTTGTGAGCAAGTGTATCATGACAAAGCGATCCTCTTTCAAGGAAGCTATGGAGGATCCCGCATGGGTAGATGCCATGGTGGAAGAGTATGATTCGATTGTCAGAAAAAGTGCATGGGAGATTGTCCCGAGGTTGGAAGGGAAATCAGTGGTGGTTCGAGATGGATCTACAAAGTGAAGTAGGCAGCTGACGGGAGTGTGGAGAAGTACAAGGCAAGATTTTTTGCTCGAGGCTTTTCACAGATAGAGGGGATCGATTATGAGGAGACCTTTGCATCTGTCGCAAGGTATTCTTCCGTACGGACGATTCTTGCTCTCTCAGCACAGATGGGGTGGCACATTCATCAGATGGATGTGAAGACTGCGTTCCTCCACGGAGTCATTGAGGAGGAGGTGTAAATAGAGAAGCTCAAAGGTTTCGATATCTTCAACAGCGAGTCGCATGTGTGCAGGCTCAGGAGATCGCTGTATGGGTTGAAACAAACACCTCGTGCTTGGTACACACGGATAGACAATTATTTCATTGGACTTGGATTCTCCAAGAGTGAGGCAGATCTGAACCTATACCAGACAGTGGTGGAAGGTAAGTTGCTAATCATTTTACTTTATGTAGATGATTTGATTTTGACAGGTGATGAGCTGTTGATACTCTCATGCAAGGAGGATCTTGCAAAGGAGTTTGAGATGAAGGACTTGGGCCTCCTTCATTATTTCCTAGGATTGGAAATTTGGCAGTGCAGTGGTTGACTATTTGTTTCTCAGGGTAAGTATGCCCGAGAGATATTGGAGAAGTTCAACGTGCATGGCTGCAAGCTTGTTGATACTCCTCTTCCTAGTGGTTGAAGGAAGGAGGATGCTACTTCGGCAGAGGTAGTGGATGCCACTATTTATCGATAGTTGATGGGGTCGCTTATGTATCTGGTCAATACATGACTCGATATATGCTATGCAGTTAACCAGCTTTCACAAGCTATGGTTAAGCTTACCAAAATCTTTTGGAAGGAGGGGAAGCATGTATTGTGTTATCTCAGAGGCACATCGGGATATGGATTGTGGTACAGACAGTCGGATGAGGTGAAGCTGTGTGGCTTCACGGATGCAGATTGGGCAGGGAGCCCAACGGACATAAAGATCACATCTGGAGGGATTTTCAGTATCAGGTCAACAACAATTTCTTGGTACAGCAGGAAGCAGAGATCCATGG
This sequence comes from Pinus albicaulis, assembly GCA_034641835.2. Classification (NCBI taxonomy): domain Eukaryota; kingdom Viridiplantae; phylum Streptophyta; class Pinopsida; order Pinales; family Pinaceae; genus Pinus; species Pinus albicaulis. The sequence continues at coordinate 1,106,433,575 of CM076584.1, forward strand.
CACTTAGTTCAGCAGAGGCCGAGTATATGGCAGCGAGTTTGGCTGCATGTGAGGCTATATGGATGAGGAAGATCCTAGTCGGGTTGTTCAGTTCACACTTAGAGCATACTGTGATTTATTGTGATAATTAGAGTTGCATCAAAATCTCGGTTAATCCAATATTTCATGATAGATCTAAACACATTGACATCTGGTATCATCATATCAGAGATTGTGTGTAGCAGAGAATCATGTTACTTTCATACATTCCTACGGAGGATCAGGATGTTGATATCTTGACGAAGGCGCTCACCAAGAGCAAATTTGAATACCAAAGAGGCAGGATAGGGGTTGCAGATAATCCATATCTTGTTGAGAGGGAGTGTTGAGATTGCAACAAGATGATGAGCTTAGTGGAAAGGAGTCGCCTTCACTAAGTGGGCCCGCAGGGTATTTTTGGCTCAAAGTCTATTTTTAGACTATGTCTAGTTTTAGACATATGGATCATGTTCTATGAGTTGCAGGATGCTATTTGTGGATGGTTGGTGAAGTCGGAAAAAAATAGATGGACTTCTATTTTTAGATATACTGGGCGGAATCTATTTTTAGATTTCCAGTCTAAAAATAGATATGTCGAATATTATTATCTCTTAATAATATTTGGACTCTAAACATTATATTATCCTCTTGGAGCACTTTAGTTTGATGCCTGGATGTGGCACATGCAGCTAACAGAAGGAATTACACTATTCCTAGGGTTTAGTGGAGCTATTGCATGGTTGAATTTAGTTAGAACTCATCTGACAGAGTTTGGTGGAGTTGATGAGACAGTTAATGGAGCTATGTTCAGTTTAACTTAGTTGAGCTAGTTGTATCTAGTTTAACTGATTGATACAATTAGTGAGAGTGGCGTGAATTAATTATTAATTAATTCACTAATTATTAACTCATAAATCAACTAAAGAATACAATAGTTAACTGCAGTGCATGGACAGTTTCAGTGGAGACCAGTGAAGAGGTAGGTGAAAGAGCAAGTGTGACTATCAGTTGTGACTATACTGGTGCATGAGAATTGCACAAAAATTGATGGGGAAGAAAATGAGGATTGCGCAGTACATACTAGTGGGATTTGAACCTTGATCTGGAAATTATCCATATTGGATTGCGCAGTAGAGGCTGGCTAACAGTTGGAGTAGATTGGAGCATGTGTTTTGTATGATCTAAGCTTGTGTAGTGTGTAAAAATTGGAGATTGTACTGAGAGCTTGTGAGGAGTTTGTACAATGATTTTTACATGATCTCTATCATTATAATATACAAATAGTTGGGGGTTTTCAACTTTAAGCTTTCCCATAGATATTTTGTTTATATGTGTGATTGTTTATGGTTTTAATGTGCACATGCGATTGTTTAATTTCTGCAAATTGATGATCAATAGTAGAAGAGGTTATGTATTATGCATGAAGCTCAAATAGTGTGCGATCAAGATAATCTCTGTGAATAATTTAACAGTTATTCAAATTTCTACACTTTTGAATCAAATTTTGGGGTTAGATATCTTAAGATTTCCTCAACAAGTAATGATTCTTTTACTTCATCACCAAGATTTATCATTGAATTAATGATGTCATATATCCTAATAAATAAACTTGCAATTCCTTCATCATTATGCATTCTGAGAGTTTCATATGGAATTATAAATTTTTGAAGTTTGACACTCTTTACCTTAGAGTCACCTTCATAAATTTGGTAGATATTTTCCCATATAACATTTGTGGTATTCTATTATGAAACCAGCTCCAAAAATAGAAGAAAAAAGAGATCAATGCCTTAGAAATAAGTCACTTTGAGGGGGGAACCTCCTTTACATTACATAAATGAACTATTCTTGGATGATACAAATGAAGAAACCTCATTTCTATCTATAGGAGTCCATGTGGTCACAATATAGTCCTAGTCGACCTAAGAATAATAATGTAAGGGCACAATAATAACAATATGGGGGTTAGAGGGGTACAAAAATAAAAATAAGGGGGCTACACTAAAAACAATAAGGGACTACACTAGTAATATAGGGACCTAACATGCCCTTCTCCTTCAAAAAAGTGTTGTCCTCAACGCTTGAGTAGATTTGGATGCTTTTGTATAAAATTCTCATCCTCCCATGTAGAATCTTCGATGGGTGATTTCTTCCACATGATGAGATACTCTGCAATTGATTGATTTCGTAGCTACCAAGTTCTTATTTCCGTGACTGCTTCATCTTCCATTGTTATTTTTCCTTCATCATCAAGTTCTTGAAATATTGTTTGAACTGGAAGTTTTTCACCTATAACCTTCTTTAAGCATGAAACATGGAAAACTAGATGCACTCAAGAAGAAACAGGAAGCTCCAATTTGTACGCTACAGTACCAATCTTTTGCAACACCTTGTAAGGACCATACTACTTTGGTGATAATTTATTATCCTTATTAGCTTGCTTTAGGGAAATTTATTTGTATGGTTGTAGCCATAAAAATACCCAGTCTCCTACATCAAAACTTCTCTCGCTGCAATGTTGATCTGCCTATTGTTTCAATTGATTTTCTGCCAAATTTAGGTTATCCTTTAAGAGTTGGAGAACTTGTTGTTGATGCTCGATGTGATCTTTCACTTCTTGAACCTTAGAATTTTCTCTTAAATATGATGTGATGGACGGTGGATGACATCCATAAAGTGCCATAAATGGGGTCATTTTTGCTGCAGTATGGAAGGAAGTGTTATACCACCATTCAACCAGAGGTAACCACTTGACTTATTGTGTTTTTTTATCAGATAAAAAACAATTAGAATATGCTTCCAAACATTTAATCACTATCTCAGTTTTCCCATCTGATTTAGGATAATAAGATGAGCTATGAGCTAGTTGAGTACCCAAATAAGAAAATAATTCCATCCAAAAATTTCAAGTAAAAATGGGATCTCTGTCGCTTACAATAATCTTTGGGTTTCCATGTTGCTTTTGAATTTTTTCCATTAATGCAGTAACAACTGTACTTGCTTTAAATGGATGAAATAATGCACAAAAGTGTGCATACTTGGTAAGTCTATCAAACACCGCCATTATGACACTCTTTCCTTCTGAATTAGGTAAACTTGTGATAAAATCCATTGAAATCTCCTCCCAATGTTGACTTAGAATGGATAAAGGTTGTAGAAGACCCGGGGTCTTAATTATATCAATTTTATTTTGTTGAGAACCCAAACACTCCACCTCAAAATTTTGAATATCAGATGTCATGCCATCCCAAAAAAATTATTTCTTTTTCCTCTGGTAATTTTTTAAAAATATTGAGTGTCCTCCTAAGGGAGAAGTGTGAAATTCCAAAAGAATATTTTTTTTTAGTTGGGAATTCTTACAAATATATAAGTGATCTTTGTACCATCAGGAATTATTTTTCCAACTAAATGTATCAAATGTACTAGGATCTTGCAGCAAATTTTGAAAGAGTGTCGACACTTCTTCCTCCTTTTTCCAGTCATCCCTTGCTTTGGTAATCCAATCTGCTAGTTTAATAGAAATGGCACAAAGTAATGCTTCAACCTCTTCATCCTTTCTTGAGAGTGTATCTGCAACAATATTTAGCTTCCCTTTTTTATAGATGATTTCAAAGTCATAACCCAACATCTTTGTGACCCATTTTTGCTACTCTTCTTAAGATAGTCTTTGTTACAAAAGGTATTTAAGACTATCATGATCCATTTTTACCTTGAACTGTCTTCCCATTAAGTAAGGTCACCATTTTTTCAGTGCATGTAGTATTGCCAACATTTCCTTCTTATAAATAGCTTTTTGTAGATAATTTCCTTCGCTTTTACGGATTTTAAAAGAAATGGGTATTCCTTCCTACATTAAAACAACACTAATTCCATTTCCCGAGGAATCATATTCCACAATAAACAATTTTGTGAAGTTTGGCATAGCTAAGATCGTGTTAGGCACATTACATCTTTAATATGTTCAAATGCGTTAGTTTCTTTAGGAGACCATGAAAATTCATCTTTCTTCAATAATGTTGTTATAGATGCTGCTATTCTCCCATAATTCTTAAGAAACTTGCGATAATACCCTGTTAACCTAAGAGATCCTCGCAACTGCTTTATGGTTGTGCGGACTTTCCATTCCTTAATGGCTTTAATTTTGTTGGTGTCTACCTTAACGCCCTCATGAGATACAATATGACCCAGATATTCCACCTCGTGTACTCCAAAGAGACATTTGGAGGTTTTTGCATATAATTGTTTCTCTTCCAATAGTTTGAGCACCCTATCAACATGTTGAACATGATCCTTCCAAGACCTGCGGTAGATTAGTATATCATAAAAAAATACTAACACAAATTTTCTAAGGAAGGGTTTGAAAATGGAATTAATCAAGCCTTGAAATGTATATGGTGCATTTGTAAGGCCAAAAGGCATGACCAAAAATTCATAATGACCCTCATGAGTTCGAAATTTTGTTCTCAGAATATCCTCATTCTTCATTTTAATTTGATGATATCATGAACGAAGATCCAGCTTGGTAAAATAATTTTCTCCATGTAATTCATCCAATGATTCATCAGTCACAAGAATGGGAAATTTATCTTCAATAGTGAGCTTATTTAGTTCCCTATAATCCGGACACATGCGCCATGATCCATCCTTCTTATGCACTAATACTAGTGGAGTAGAGAAAGAACTTTGACTAGGTTGAATTATACCGACCTCTAACATTTCTTCAATCATACGTTCAATTTCTCTCTTTTGGATATAAGGATATCTGTAAGGCCTGATGTTTGGAGGATAATTTCATTGAATCAAATAAATAATAGGATCATGATCATGAATACATGTGAGTCCTTTGGGAGTTTCAAACACCATGGAATTATTGTCCAAGAATTTTTGGAGAACTGGAGAAATAGATGATTTTGATGTTGGAACTTCTAGTGAGCATAATTGTGTAATTAGGCCTTGTTTTTATTTCTTCAGAATATTTGTCATGACTTTAGAGCTTATTATATTTCCCAGCTTCCCTGTGATACCTCGTAGTTCAACTTCCTTTCCTTCCAAAAAAATTTCAAGAAAATTTCTTGAAAATTAAAAGCTACTGTCCCCAAATATTGTAACCATTGTACTCCTTGTACAACATGATAACCTCCCATTTGAATGGAAAGCATTGGAATATTAAATAAATATTCCCCCATGATTGGCTTGACATTATGGCATTTTCTAGAGAAATTTATAGTTCCTCCATTTGCAACCATCACTTGACACTTTGGTGCCGGGTATAGGAAGAAATTCAATTCCTTGGCTACCTTACAATGAATAAAATTATGGGTACTACCCGAATCAGTCAACACTATTAACTTTTTCTTCCTGATATGTCCTTCTATATTAAGAGTTTAAGGAGGGGTAATTCCTACCAATGCATTACAGGATATGGTCAGACTCTGTTCTTCTTTCTCTAGGGTTGGTTCCTGGTGTATATCCTTTTATTTTGAAGCTTCTTGTTCATTTTCTTCCTCCTCTTCAAAATATATGTAAAATAATTTCTTCTCAGCACAATTATGACCTTTAGTGTATTTTCTATCACAACTGTAACAAAGGCCTTTTTCACTTTTTTCTTCCAATTTTTGTGGTGTCAACCTTGTAGGTTGTGGACGTCTAGGATTAGAAACACTTCCATATTTATATATGTGAGTGTTAGGCTTCCTTGTCACCATAATTTTACATTCAATTTTTATTTCCAACCTAAATGCCTTCTCTAATAAATTAGGTTCCCAAAGGAGAACCTCATGTTGGATGTTATACTTTAAAGTCCCTATGAAGACATCAATCCTGTGTTCCTCTGCAGTATCAACTACCCTTATATTCAAGTTTTGGAAGTCCTCAATTTGCTCCACCACTGAACCCTTTTGTTTGAGATTTATCAATTGGCTAAAGAAGGTGTTTCTATTTGTATCCTCATAACGTGCTATCATTTCCCCCATACAAATTGAACAAGTGACAATTTTTTTATGGGAGCAAAGAAATTGATACCATATAAATGTATTTTTTTCTAAAGATAAAGTTGAAAGACATACCTTTTTATGTGTTTTGCACATTACTAAGTTGGAAATATTGCTCCATATGTAGTATCCATGTTACAGGATCCTTTCGATCAAACTTCCTCATATTGATCTTTGGAATATGGTGGGTCTTCGGTCTAACATTAGAGTTTATGAAATCATGATTAACATTTATTTTGTTCTCATGATGAGTTTCCTCTACTATATTTTTTCCATTAAGAATAATTTCTTGTATCAACTTTGTCAAACCTTCCTTCAAAACTTCCATGTCTGCTTTTAGATCATTCTTCATGCCTTCCATGTTGTATTTCATTTTTTATTCCATGTCTTCCATGCCATTATTCAAACCATCCATCTTAGCTTCCACGCCTTTCTTCAAAGCATCTATCTTAGCTTCCACACCTTTCTTCAAAAATTCCATTTCATTTTTTGTTTCTCTTTGCAAGAGAGAAATTTGGTGCACTTTCTCTTGTAATTTTGATATATCATGTTACACTTATTCCTCTTCACGAGTCATTGTAGAGTATTATGCAGGCTTAACGGGTTTTGAATTATTTTTAGGGGGTTTTAGAACCCAATACTGATATATATGCTTCAATATTCCCTTGGACCCACTTCAAACTAGTTTTTAAACAAGATTTATGCAATTTGAAAAAAAAATACACACCTTTTTCTTTATTTTGAGGAGTTCGATATTGAAACTGCATTATTTGTGTGATTTTGGATCTTCAATATCTAGAATTAGTTCTTGTGTTATCCCTCTGAATCTTCTTTCAAATGCCAAATGTTTGACCTAATTTGGATTCTTCAAGGCAAAGTTATGCTCAATCTCCCATGATGACCTAATTATGGATTGGTTCAGTAGAGAAAATTTGTACAACATGCCACGTGTCATTGTTTCCTCCTTTGGCTCTGAAATTGATACACAAGAAACTACATTCTGTGTACTTATGGCCAATTTTTACAGAATTCTAGTCCGATGCTTAGAGAGAGAGATAGTTATGAATATTATCCAAAGGTCACCTCTTTTAGATGAAATTTGGGAGCCTACAAAAACCCTAACTTCTACGAATCATATGTACGAAAATATTGCGAACCAAGATCTGAAATTTTTACATGAAGTTCCTCAGGATTTATTTGAAATGGATTTTTTTAGTGTCTTAACCCTCGTAGAAAAAAAACTATAGAGAAAATTCTTCGATGACCTGTTTGAAGCAGGGAAACCCTAGAATCCAAAGCTCTGATACCAAATGTTACGAAACTAGCTCCAAAAATAGAAGAAAAGAGAGATCAACACCTTAGAAATAAGCCACTTTGAGGGGGAAACCTCCTTTCGTTGCATACATGAACAATTATTGGATGATATAAATAAGAAAACCTCCTTTATATATATAGGAGTCCATGTGGTCACAATATAGTCCTAGATTACCTAACAATAATAATGTAAGGTCACAATAATAACAATATGGGGGTTAGAGGGGTACAACAATAACAATAAGGGGGCTACACTAACAATAATAAATGACTACACTAGTAATATAGGGACCTAACATATTCAGCTGCATGAATTTTACAAAGTTTGATTCTCCCAAGCTTCCTAATACAACATTGCCAACCTTTGAATTAGTGTCATATTTTTTATTTTTTGCTTAATACGTGGGAAGGGAGGATGGATAATGATAGCCTCCTTTAACTATTCCCCAAACATCAACACCAAGTGACTATAGATAAGCTCTTTTTCTGACTTTCTAGATGACCATATGGATCTATTAAACAATTTTATCTGGATAGATGTTGCTCCCTCTTGATTGCTCATTTTTATAAATCTTCCTTCAAGCAATCAATATTCTTCTCAAGGACTTTCTCCGATTTAAATTGTTTGGAAAAATATTGAGAGGGTGGGGAGGGGGGGTAAATCATTATTTTAAATACTTAATTCAATTTTATTTTTTTATTCTAATTTCTATATGCAACTGTTATTTAGTGAACCTGCGCATGTATGCTACAATGATGAAAGAAACCTATGTATATCTGGTGAACTTAACTTTACATATAATTCATCATATGTTGTTCTTTAACTAGTGAAGCATTACTTTAGTAAACATGTATTAAGCAGAAACTATGTGCAACAAGGAGAAAATAGATCATCAACACATAAGAAACACATCAACACAAATGAATACCAGGATTTTTAGGTGGAAACCCAATGTGGGAGAAAACCACCATTGTTGTTGTCTTTGTCTTCTTTTATTATAGAAAAGTAGTCTTATTACAATCTTGTACTAGCACATAATTTCATTAGGGGAATTTCGAGGTCTATAATGGGCCTCCTAAGGAAACTATAGAATAATATTAGATTACATCATCAAATTTTAGAGGGAATCGAAAAAAAAAAAAACTACTTTTTCAACTTATCTCCCTATGGGTTTACTCAAATTTTGAGCAAGAACACTCGTTGGATGCATAATTTGATTCCTCATCAAGAATTACCAAGGTTGCATACTTTTTATGGACCCTAATACACGAAAAATGAGAAATACATTAAAAACGTATTGCAATAACATTTTTTCATGTATTTCTCATTTTTCGTGTAGCTTCTTGTATGTAACATGGGTACTCCTTGGATGAAGAATTAAATTTTGCATCCAACGAGTACTCCTGCTCGAAATTTGAGTAAAACATTAGGAGAGATAAGTTGAAAAATAGTTTTATTATATTGTTATTTTTTAATATTTTTACGTTTTTACCCCAAAAATGGTGAATCACTCACCATAGTTCACATCATCATATTGAATCCTATTGGTTCATATAAAGTTCATTTTGGTTTTACATTTTTCTTAGGAGGCCCATTTTAGACCTCAAAATTTCTCTAATGAACCAGTACGCAAGATCCTACTTGCATAAGGCTAAAACCTTCTCTCATTTTCCAAATTCTATTGGAAGGGAGATATAATCCCCTTTCTCAAGTCTAATATCCTAAAATATTAGTGGATCACTTTTCATAATGTTTCAAAATGGATCCATTACAAAAAACTATGAAATAAACTACTCAAATACTAAACCATCAAATCTTCTATTGTAACCAAAGAAACTAGACTAAATGAGATCAATACACATCACACCAATGCAGAGTCACTCATCAATATATTAAAACATTTTTACCCAACACAGAAACCAACTAATACCACTGCAAACCCTGTTCATCCATGCATCATATTGTCTATGTTACTGTTCTTACTCATACCTATGTATGTACATGTTTCTCCTAAAGAATGCCCACGTATAGATATCAAAATATTCATAATTAAATATGGATCACTGTACCATTGAATCAATCACCCAAATAGATACTGAAGCCACCATAAATCATTGAATGAAATACAAATGATCAAATAGCAACATCATCAAAATTAAGTACTTTACTTCATAATCAATTAAGCCCAAATTTTACTATAAAACACATATTATTATAAGAGAGACTTCATCGACAGATAGCAAGGAACATAACATAATACATCAACCATTATCATTAGCTCATACTACGAAACCCTAGTATATGTATGAGATCCTTATGAGGCATTTCTGCATATGTACGATCTTTTCATACTTGACACTTGCGTACATATCTCTACATACTTCATAATATATAAGCGACTAGGTAGAAGAATATTTGCATATAGATGTGATATCTTAGTGGAAAAAAATCCTATAGATTTGAAATCAATGAGTCATGCTTTTGTTGCCACCATAGAATATAATTTTCAACCTTTACTCTCTCATATTCATGTTAGAATATCATTAATACCAAATATCTATCACAGTTAGATATTTTCAACAATAAAAGAAAACAAGTACATATGATACCACAATTCAGATATTCTGGGTATGTGTCATTCCCTTGCTCCTTGGTGCACACCTGTTTCAGATGAAATCATTCATAGAAAACACAAAACTTGCACACCTACCACTTTTATCTCCATATCCTTGTATAACTTATGCCCTATTCAATACCTTAGGAAAATCCCTTAGCAATGTCGATGATATTATTTTATGGGATCAAATATTCATTTCTACTCTCATTACTATGGGCCAATACCATGGTAAAGACCGTTAGTATTGAGAAAGCCATGGTGTGAAAAATCTACGCTACTTTTCTTCACCATACTCACATATGTACGCGAACTTTGTTCACAGGACCTGTGTATACTTTCTGAGCTATCATCTTTATCATTTCTATGTCTTTGAAGTAATATTGATTTTTCAAATATATTTGCCACATGTGTACTAGCTTGAATACTCATCCTTGTACCATTATGTTGTCATATTTATCAAGTAGTTTTCCATCAAGGACAAAAAATTTGTCATAATTCCAAAAATGGCCCTGACTTGAGGTGGTACTTGATAGTTTTTGATTTCATCATTTATTTTTTGAGAGGTTTAACCCAAAAATACTCATTCTATCTCTTCTCATTTTGGTCACGAGGGCTCTGCAACTTAAGGTTTGATGGATAATTTTTTCATTTTCTAGAACCCTGTTTCACTCTGTTTCTAGTCTTATCTCGCAAAATGCCACATGAAGTCTGAACTAAGCTCATTGGGGTGAAAATTGTTGGAGAAAATGATGAGTGTCTGGCTCTATTCCACCAAGTCAGCTGGTGGGAATTTTTACAGTTGTTTCAAGGACACAAAAATGAAGTCATGAAATTATTCTTTGCATATTTTAATGGGAGGAGAGTCTATTTTTTTTTTTTGGTAAGTAAGACTAATTCTATTAAGTGAACGTATGGTATAAGAATAGTTCACAATCAAGAGAAGAAAGAAACATGCCAACCAGAAATGATTAATTATCAAGCTCTGTCCTGAAGAGTGAGCATGTAACAAAAAAATAATAGTGAAGCGTAACTAGGAAATAAACAAGATAGAGGCAGGGTTCTACCCAACATGGGAAGAAACCTCTGAACGAGATTTTTTTCCTTTTTTTGTTGAAATTGACCCATCCGGCTTTATGTAGTTGGGATGCAACCACTTGTAGATTTTTGTTGACTGCTAGAGGGGTTTCCTTATCTGAGTCAGAAGAGGAGGATTCATGTGTGCGTTTCTGAGAGGTCATTGTGCTAGGGGGTCCCTCAGGGACTTTGGATGATGCATCTTTTGTCTGCCTTGCCTGCTCCATTTCTACTTCAATCTCTTCCTTGTCTAATCTTGAGGAGTCATCTTCATCCACGGGAGGTGGGTTACAAGATGTCCATATTTTGGGTTTTTAATTAGGGGTGTTTTGATTTTTTTTGGCAAGGAACTTGGCGCAAGAATTATGAGGGTGCCCTATTTGGTGATAGTGGCGGCAGTTGAAGGCGGTGTTCTCATAATCTAGAATTTGAGTCCATAGGAAGTTGTAAATATTGAGGTTGATCTGATCTAGCAAACCTTTACTTATGTCAACTTCTGCACATACTCTGCAATATATATATAGCCCTTGGTACTCTCGAAGGGGATCTGTTGCTACGTAGCGGCCAAGGGAGTTTCCTATTCCTTGGAAAACCGATGGGTGCAATAAGTGAGCAGGTAAGTTAGGAAGCTTGACCCAAACAAGGATCTTGGTGACAATTTCCGTTGAGGGATCGAAATCTGGGAACCAAGGGGTAAGGAACAGCCCTGCTTGTCCCCAAAACCATGGGCCTATTGATACCGCTCTCTAGTAATCCTTGTCATGAGTGAACATAACAATGAAGAATCCCTTTGAGCAGAAGATGACCGTGCAGTTGTGGCTCCAGTTGGCGTAGATCTAGTCATAGAGATATTTTGTGCACGACCAAATTCCATTGAATTTGAAAATGATGGTAGTTTTTGCATATTTTTTAGGCTGCTCTACCAATTCTGGATGAGAAATATCTATAGAGGGAACTTCCTCCATCTTGTAAACCAGAGAAGGCTTGGGAGTAGTAGTGGATTGATTTTCTTTCTTGGGATGTGTATGGATGTCATCCTTGTAGGAGAAGGCCAGAGTAGATGAAGATTTCCCCATAGCCCCCACTCTTAAACGAAGGGTTTGAACTACAATAGTGTCTTTCTCAATGTTAAAGAATGAAAGTGGAAAAGAGGTATCAAGTTTTTTACCTTTGCATAAAATCCTTTGAAGGGCTGAGGGAATCCCCAGCCTGTGCTCCAGGGCTTTCAGAAGTTTATATACTCTATCTAATGAGCGTACCCATATCATTAAGCATCTACCTGTGAGGAGCGAGATCTAGATTTGAAAGGAGGGAGAGGATGGATATGGGACATCTGGGCTGGCCAAAGTCATTGCAGAGCCCAACTTGATGTCCCATGCCCGTTGGATGGATGTTGCGAGATTTTGTGAGTTCCTATAGCCATCCCATGAGTGTGGGCTACCCATGGGATCCTTCGTTTTCCCATTTTCTGGGCTTCTGGGGAGGTTCTGGGGTGGATGGAGGTTACCCTGCTGTGCTATGCCATCATCATCTCTAGCAGGTCTCTAGGGACTTGATCTCAGTTAATGAAATTGGCTACCTGCATATTTGATTGCAACAACAAAGATGAGTAGCTGCGAAGCCAAGGACTTATGGGCTTTCAGATTCGCAGTGTTCTACGTTGTCTTGGCGGCATTAGAGATGAGAGGTATCATTGCAGGTGTGCTCTAGCCTACTATGCCCTTGAAGACCTGCACAAAGAGAATATCCTATGCAATGTGTGCATTGGGGAGCTTCACACCTGATTTCTTAAGCTTTTCTCCCGCGGTTCTGTGGTTTGTGCTTGGCTCGAGTTGAATCGAGGGCCTGCCAGTTTTTCGGTAACCTTGGAGCGCAGGCCAGAGCAGTGGCTCGCTGATGGTGGCATGCAGCAGGGAGTTGCAGGCTAGAACCAAAGTGTTAGGGTTCATCTTGGCCATCACCATTGGAGAGTCTATCTAGGTGACCTTGAAATTAAATTGAATTTGGAATTTCTAACAACAACCAAACAACTTCCTCTTGAAGGTGAATATTTGTCCAAGAATGTTATAGTCCAAATATTCCATGGAGGAATTTGCTTGCTAGTAAGGACTTTCAGTATCATGTTAAATGTACACATGTATCATCTTTGAAGGTCAAATAGCATGATTTTTTGAACTTAATTCGTAGCTATATAACCTGTGAAGGGAAATATAACATAGTTTTTATGTATCATATAAGGATTTTAATGGTTTTATTAGGCCAAAATATTATATTGGCATATTATTTGCTGAAGATTTTAACGAAAATTGTTAGTTCCTATCAAGCTAACCATAAGAACCCTAAAAAGTCCTTATTGCACCATATTTTAATCTTCATGTTAGTGAAACATCATTTGGCTCCAATTGGCGATAACTGGGATTCCTTCCTTGCCCATAATGGTTATTATAAACCTATTCCATTTAACCTTATTGATTCTTATGCTACAATGACCCCTAACCAATCTCCTATTGGTTCAACTCGATCACTAGTTGATGAATGCTAAGAGGACAAGTGTGAGGCATTTTTTAAGCACTAGGGTGACCTCTTTCAAATGAATGTCAGGTTGAAATTTTGAAAATTTTAACTTCCCTTCATTTTAATAAAAGTTTGAAAAGAGCCCAAGTTTTAAAACCCTCCATAAAGACTCCTAGATCCAAGCTAGAGTCTGCCTAGCATGCATAATAACAACCAATTGGTCAAATTAAATAGGACATAGTTAAAAAATCAAATTTGAAATAGAATTGCTAGATACAGAAGGACTATGCCTAAAATTTCCCTTGTGGATGTTCACTTGGTTTATTTTGCAACTAACCCTAATCCATTTCCTAAAAATAACGAACCCAAATATGGGAAAGCTCCTTGTGATCACATCGACACGACCAATTGTGATGATTCTTCTATGGTTACCCCTCGTTCAGATGATTTAATTTTCAATATGGATTGGCAACATAAATAAATGGTTATGAATCCACGTTTGGAACATAAAATTAGCCAACTAATCTATGATAATAACCAACTGAGAGCCTCCTTCCAGATAAAGGGTAAATCTAATGAACAAATTTTACCTACTGTCAAGGGTAAAACCTAGTCAAATGACACTCACATCATGATTAAATATCTAAATCTCAAAGTCACTATCTCCTCAAAATTAGAGAGAGTTGATGCAGATAAATAATGATTTTTTTTTTTTTTTTTATCTATACATGTAAAGTGTTTGTATGCTTTTCTTCAATCTATTTTTTAAAATTTAAATAAAAGGCCGCTACAGAATCAAATATTTCATAGGAGCCTCATTTTAGCATTATTACCATTTTTTCTAATTTTATTTAGCCTTTGTGGCACAACTTCCACATGTGAAAGATAGTCCTCCCAAACTTCACGACCCGAGATAATTTCAATCAATGTCTACCTGCTCTTAGCTTCGTATAGGAACTCTGTCTGCCACCTATTTCATTTTGGTCATTTAGCTGAAAAGCCTAAAATTGCAACAATTTTTATTTTATTTATATAAATGACTATTAAAAAGACAATTTTTTATTTTTTATTTGATTTTAAAAAGGTTGCGAGCCTAGGTATATATATACCCCTCATTTTGATGAAAAAGGGGGATCTGAATGGGAGATTTTTGAACAAGTAAATGGTGGTGAAATATTGACTGTGGAATACTATTTTTTAATACGTGTTCATTGATTTGATTTTATTTATACCATTTCTTCTATCATTATGCTCCATGGTCATCTGATTACCTTCTTTATTCTCTTGTAATTTATTTTGAGATTTAGAATATGATGTTACTTGATTAATGGTTTTATTCTAAAAGAAAACAATTGTTCTTATTGAATTTCTTTGTTGATAAAGAATTATTCCAATTTGTAAATTTTTCATTTACTTGATATTCTTTTTCAGTGAACTATGTCCTAAGAAGTAGTTTTGATCCAGTAATTAGTTTAGTTTGAGCATTTGTGGTTTTTATTTCTAGATATTGAAGTTGACAGAGAATTTCATTTCTTATTTACAAATTGATAGTAATGTTGTTGTTGTAGAGGATTATCTCATTCATATCATTAATTTAGCTACCAGGTTTCATTAATTGATTTCATAAAGCCAATGATTAAATTATATGAATTTAAAATAAATCATTTACAATTTTCTCTTTTATTAGTTTTGGCCGAGAAATAATTAGAATTGTATATTAGTTAGCCTTTGCATTTATTACTAACGTAAAATCTGAAATTAAGCATGGTTGATCTATATTTTTCTTCTAGGATAAGGAACCTGCATATTTGTAGTTACTTATTCTGTTATTATTTACATTGAGAAATAGTTTTGATTTAATGTATAGTTGCATTTAGCAACATGACTTAATTCTATTTCATAAATATTGTTTACAAATTTTCTTGACAATGCATCTTACTTTTGAGCCAATTACGTCATCTTTTGGCCTACTTTACTTGTTGTAATATATTCCTATACATTTTGTATCATATCTCGATTCTGTAGCGGAAGTTATTGTATTATATTTCTTAACTGTAATTTATGAATGAAATATATATGTTAGAATTATTTAGTATATCATATTTCATTAAGAGTGAAACATTCCACCTTGTGTTTTCATACTTATATTATATTTAGGTTGTTTGATTCAAACTCACCATTAATTTTAGTTTTATTTAAATTATTATTTAGTGTAGGATTAATTTATCTTAGTATAGGATAGCCATAGTTTAGATTTGGATTAGCTTTTCCATATTCACTTGTTCGTAATAAGAAAGGATCAAAGGCTAACAAGGCCTCTAAAGACGTTAAGGGTGACTACTCTGAATGGATTGGTCTATTAAATATCCTTGGTATGGGTCACTTCCTCCTTGTTGACTTTTGTGTGAAAAACCTATGTCCTAAAAATGGTGTAGAAGGACGGCCCATCTAACTGTAAATGGAAAAAGGCAGTCAGAGATGCCAAAACGTTAGGTCACCTATTGTCACCCAGAGTTGCACCAATCCTCCCATTGCTGAGACTTCATCTAGCTCTCAACCAAAACTTGAGAAAACCAATAGTGACCCTAATACTCCAATTCAACCATATAAAAAAGATAAAATTCGAGGTTACTCAATGATCTCGAGAAATTATTTCTCGAACTCAAGAGAATTTTGAAAGGAAATCTTCCCTTCAAAGAATACCATCTCAAAATGCAGTCACTACTCTTGACCTTCACTTACAAGAACCCATGTCACTAGATCCACATGAAGGCATACCTCATACTACTATTACAACAAATGATAGGTTACAATTACTGGCCTAAACCAATCTAAATTTGGTACATCCTCTAGTTAGTCCAGTCAAACAAATTTTCTTGGAGCTTTGATTCTCCTCCTTCTCTACCTAATTCACTCTCTTCCTCTGGAAACTCCTTTGGTGAATAATTCTCCTCTAGGTCCTCAGAATATAAAGGATCCCCTAGGATGGAAGAAAACCAAGGTAATCCCAAAAATAACCAAGACGTCCCACAAAATGATCCTGCAACCCCTTGTCTTGATTAGGATGCAGTCATCATTCCTAGCATGTAGTATCCAATCTTAAGGAACCCTCACAAGTTCCTTCCAAAGTTTGATCCTAATTTGAAGAAACCTTATAAGGGCCACATCAAATAGTTTATGCTATCTATGAGGCAAAAGAGCATTCGACATGAGGATATAGTGTGAAAATTAATCCCTTATACATTTGAGGGAAAATCCATTACATGGTATTTTACTGAGCCTCACTGCAATTTTGTTTCATGGGTGCAATTTAAATCTATGTTTCTTGAAAAAATTGGAGACAACAAGCCACCGAGGTTTTAGATGATGAGCCGTCAAAAATGAAAATGCAGGAAAAACTGGAAGGTCAAATCCTTCAACATTAGGTTTCTTTCATTAAAGAAAAAAATCCCAAATGAATCTCTGTTGGCTCAAAATCTGATTATCGCATATTATATGAATGTTTTATCGCATGACAGAGCCATGTTGGTAAAAAGGGCTCAAAAACCTACTTTACAGGTAGCCTTTGAAGAAACCTTATCAGTTGAAAAGGAAATTCTTAGTCTCAAACCTAGTACTAACAAGCAACCTCATTTGACCTCTTCTTAAGGAAAAAACCAAAAAAATCAAGAAAGAACAGTCAGCTTTATATCTTGAAAGCCTTCATAATGTTGATAAATAAATTATCCAATTAAATAATTGACCTTTAGCAAGGAAAATTTGAAAGACCAGTAGGTAGGGGAAATTTTAAGCAATCATTTACGAGACCACATCCTCATAAAACATGTTGTTATACAAAATCTATGACTGTGTACAAGAGTGTCTTCCTTAGAATAGGTGGCTAAGTCTAGCAAAATAGGAGGACAAAGTAGATTTTGTTTTCCTTAAAGTAAATGGATGATGGGTTGAAGCTTACCTATAATTTTTCATATGCTTCGCTCCTTTTGGCTTGAATGTTCCAATCCTAGCTCCCATTGAAAAAATTAGAACCTGCACCATTAGACAACACAAGCCCACGGTCTATGGAATCTATGTAGCATCATCTAAGTACTTCATTTAGTGGATTAACATGGCATTGAAATACATTAAATCATAAAATCATATACAGGGAAAAAAATAACTCTTTGCATTACTATAAATGGAAGGGGTTACAACCATAAATAGATGTACATAATGTAGAAGAGATCCTTCAAGCTGAATTGTTCCTTATTTATCACAAAGTGCACCTATAATCACCCTAATGAATGGAACCTTAACTCTTTATAAATTATAACAAAAACATGAGGGCAGAATTATATCTCCAAAATTCAAACCTTGGCTTGTGGATCACCACAAATGTATAGGTGAGGGGAGTAAGTTGGGAGTTTTTATTAAAATACTAATATAGGGCTTTGGATCCCCCTTTGATGGGAGGATGGGATCAAAGGATAAGGGATGGAAAATCCAAGTTAGGACAGGATAGGATATAAATGTTTTATCTGAGGTAAATAGTTGTAACAAATTATGGAGGCTTTTGGAAAAAGAGGCTTCTAGAATTTCTCTCTTTTTACTGACTTTCTAGAACCATCGTAGGTGCAAAGGAGAGAAACTTGTAGGTGATCAACGCAAGCCATAATGGATCAGCATGTAGGTAAACATTGTCCAATAGGAGGCCATTGATTATTGTTCCTTAAAATGAATGAAACAAGGTGTTTTTAGGAATAAACTCTTGGATATAAAATTGTGATGCTTAGGCATTTGAGCCATGATGATTTCAAGGGGTCAAAGGATGTTGATCGATATATTTTGTAGGTTGAATGACCAGATGTGATAAAATTTCTTATAACAGATTCTCCCCTAAAACGCAAAGTCAAAAAATGTGACTGATGACTAAAGTTCTTTACCTTATGACAAGCCAGGATCAAGAACAACCGATGAGATAATATTTTGTTACAATATATTTACATCATGATATATTCGTTGAGGGAGGCATACCCATACTCAACACATCAGCTAGAATTACATGTACAATGATCAGAATACATTTCCATTGATTAAAAATGGTGGACCCATGACTGGATGACTATCTATATGGCCATAGCCATCATACATTGTGATACTGTATTTATCTTGAAATCGTAGCCCAGATGGATGAAACTAGATCTCGGGTCTTCTATCTCATTCACATGAGTGTCCAATGTATGAATCCAATCATGTGAATTACTGAGATGGAGTCAAACATGGTAGACACCATTTGATTACTGACCAATGATATAAGTTGTTAATAAACACGAGAGAAACCACCGATGATGTTAATGGCTCTCAAGGTATTGCAGTACAATCTGTATGGTGTGATTAAATGAATTGATGTCAAACACCACAAAAATATTTAGGTCGAAGGCCACTGATGTAAACTTGTCATAGAGAGCAAAGAAAATTTCCCTTGATGTATGCAAGCACCAAGTTACTGAGGGATGTTTCTAGGTAAACTTATTAGATAATGAGTTGATATCGACATGAAACGACTCGTTGCAGGAGGGCCTTGATGTATTTCCCATCAATGAAATAGAAAAGGTATCATGATTTTGAGATAGAATGATGATGATATAGAACTAGATGAGAAACAACAGATATGGAATGAAGGCTTAAGAGTACTGTAGCAGATATTGACTGAATGACTTCTCTTGAACACAATGACGATGTTGAATGGAGTTGGTAGAATTAACCCAAAACCAAAAATGGAGACTTTAAAATAGTGTGATAAACCAAAAGATTAGAATATTACGCAACCCAATAGCCATGGAGACGAAGTAGATGAGTGTCACATTCAAGAGTAACTCGCTACCATTAGAAAATGGAGTTATCTATTTTCCCAATTTCACCAACCATACTTGTCAGTACCTCTTTACTTTTTAACAATCTTGAGGAGGATAACACATGCATTATCTATAAGTTCATCCTTCAGATGAATCCCTCCAAGTATGTTTAGAAAACCCTAAGAAGGAGTGGTTTGACCTAGTCATGTTTGACAATTCCATCATTGTTTAATGTTTTAACGATTCTAGAGAAGGTAAAACTTGACATATTTTTCATGTTTAGAGAGTTTGAAAAAGAGGCGAAAAAGAAAACTCCATATGTTCCTTTTCGTAAGTAGTTCCTTGAGTCCGAAAAGGAAGAAAAAAAATACTCAAGAGAACCTCTTAGCCATGTTTGACTAAGTTATTCCTTTTTCATAAATAGTTCATATCATTCTAGAAAAGGGTTAAAATTATACTAATTAGTAGACATCTTTTCATTTAATTTTATGAGATTGAAAAGAAAATTGATCGAAAATATTTTCATTGGGAGTTTGAAACGAGTTGAAAGAGGAATACTCCTAGAGGAATAAGTGGTATAAAAGGTAGCAACTAGTTCTGGTCATGATGGAACTGTTTAAAACACGTAGACATCAAGAGGTAGGCTAATAAGACCACTCATTGTAGTTGTTCCCCAGGAAAGGGTAAAAACCAAGTGAAATCATATGTTCGAAAAAGCATATGGTAACAATGGAATGAGAAAACCAAGGCTCATCTGGAAAAAAACACGTTGATAAACTGGAAAACACGAGACGTAGGATGAAAATGTTTTATTTTTAACCAAGCTTGAAATATGGGAAGATATTCTTGAAATTAATTTCTTTTTTACACAAGCTTGAAATGGAGAAAAACTATTCTTGAAAATACTTGAAGATGGTTTCATTTTTATACAAGCTTGAAACATGAGAAAAAATATTCCTGAGAGTGGTTTCATTTTTAGAAAAGCTTGAAACAAAGGAAAAATATTCCTGATATAAGTTTGCATGCCCTCAGCATAACGACTCAATTCAAGGTACATGCCCCCCCCCAAGTTTCACTTCATTCACCCAATTTGACTACTAGTTACTAATAGGTGGATGGAAAAAACGTTCATTTACGAGATCAAGTGAAATATTCGACTCAGAATTTACAAGATATAATAAAAGACTTGGATTGGAAGGGGATATGTTTAAATTTTAGTGATATTGACATAGGATAATGAACTATGCTCGAGACACCTTGTTTTATTTTTTAACGAGCTTGACACAAGAAAATGGAATTCTACTCAAAATAACCTTGATTCATTTTTTTACAAGCTTGACACAAGATAAGGAACTTTTCTTCGGGAAACTTGTTTCATTTTTTAAGGATTTTGACACAAGGAAAGGAAATATTCTCCAAAGAACCTTCATCATGGCTCATAAGAGGCCATGTCTTCAAAGAGGTTCTCATTATATGGGAGAACAACACTGTGTTAGTGTTTTTGTGGCAATGGAGTACCAATTACCACCTCCTTAACAATTGGTTTTTCCGTTTAAAGGAATAGAGAGACAGTTGGTGTTGTTAGTGAAAATAATTAAGAAAAAAAAACATGATTATCATTGTACATAATTCATGATGAAACATAACCATAAAAAAATATAAAAATAAAAATTAATACTCAAAACAATGTTACCGATGAAATAGGTAACTGCACTGGTACCTATTTTTTTTTGGTAGCATAAAAAGCACTCGATTTTGAAAAGTGGTGATGCAGAATCACCCCCTTTTTTTTTGTGCACATTTTTGACACTCTAATATTTTTATTTATGAAGTATGAATATTTTTTTTTAAATTTTAGTGATTTTCATGATAATTTTGAAACGTATTGATGCAGTATCAGCTTTTCTTTTTTTAGAGCGGTGATTTTCATGCTAATTTTGAAACATATTGATGCAACATCAACTTTTTTTTTTTAGAGCGGTGATTTTCATGCTAATTTTGAAACGTATTGATGCAGCATCAGCCTTTTTTTTAAGAGTGGTGATTTTCATGTTGGTAATAAAACACAAAACTTAGATTAAAAAAAAATATAAAAACAATAAAAAAACCAATAAAAATGTTAAAAAAATAAAAAATTAACTTGTAAAAATAAAAAATTTAAACAAAAATAAACAAAAAAAAACAAAAAAAAAACCAAAAATATTCAAAAATTATATAAAAAGAAATGAGAAAATTTGAAAAAAAAACATGTAATTTAGAGAAAAAAAACAAAAATTGAACCAAAAAAATTAAAAAAAAACATCAAAAACATTTTTTTCTAAATTATTAAAAAAAACCATATAATTAAAAAAAATATATTTAAAATAGAAAATTTTAAAAAATTTAAATTACAAAATTTAAATTTAAATACAAAAACTAAAATAAAATAAAATAAAATAAATTTAAAATTTAAATTGAAAAAAATAATAATAAGAAGAAAAAAAAATACAAATTTTAAAATTAACCAAAAAAAAAATTAAAAAAAAAAAACAAAAAAAAACAAAATTTAAAATTGAAAAAGAAAATTAAAAAGAAAAAAAATATATATATATATATATATATATTATTAAAAATTGACTTGATTGATAAAAACTCCATTTTTATCTTTACTTTGACTTTTGACTTTAACTCTTTAGTCACTTTAACTCTCAACATTCCAAAAAAATGACTTCAACTTTGATTTTATGAAACTTTTAACTAGACTTCACCTTATCACTCCATATTTACAAAAAATAATTACACATTATCACTCTAAAAAAATGTCTTCACATACAAAATACACTAATAAAAAAGTTGTAACAAACCTTATCACTTCCAACCATTCAAATTTCTTTGTCTCCTTATCTCTCCATTGAATTACAAATTTCAGAAATAAATAATACAGCTTATTCAAATCATTTATGTCTCCCTTAAGTAACAACAAAAACAAAAACTTTTATATTTTTAATTTCTTTTTAAAGTTAAATTAAAAAACAATTTAATGAATTTTATGGTGAATTAAATGTTGTACTCTTTAAATTTTACATTTAAAGATGTAATTCGTTAATAAAGGGATTAGGTAAGCATCATTTGTTTTACGCACCACATAACTTAGCAACCCAAAATATTTTCAACGCAGGTACTCTACCCAAAACTGCGTTCTTAGATGGGTGTCTTTGCATTTGATGGTAGTTCACTGGTCTCCCACGCAGTTTTCTCCTGAAAAACGCTGGAGTGGGCTTACGTTGGTGCTCAAAGATTTACGGTGGCTCAGCAAGAACCCACACACGCAGGACGGGAATTGTCATTGTAGTGCGCATAACATTTGTAGTGGGGTTCTCACAATGTCCACCCAAGATTGAAAACACATTACAAAGCATAAGCCAATTATAAAATGACAAAGGAGAGCCAACTCAGAAATAGAACACAGTTCAACAATCGGGGTTTGTAGGGATACACGTGGTTGAGATATAAGAATTTCTTATGCACAAAACTAAGCCAATATTGTTGGAGATCAAGAAACGCAGAAGTAAGACAAGCAAGAAATATTTAAAATATTGGAAATAAAAGTTGTGATCATCGACGCTTTAATATTTAGAAATTTCGTAGATGAAAAACAAAATTTAAGAGAAAATATGATTCCCTCAGAATTATTGAATGGAAGTTTTGAACATGAAGATGAAAAGCACGTAGGTTTGAACGATTCCCTCAGAATTATTGAACAGAACTTTTGAATCAGGAACAAAGCAATGGCTAGTTGAAGACTTTTAGCAGAAGATCCGATTCTGGGAATCAGATCTTCTGCTAAAAGACTTCAACTAGCCATTACTTTGTTCCTGAAGCCACTGCTTGCCATTACTTTGTTCCTGACACCACTGTTAGCAGAAGATCCGATTCTGGGAATCGAAATTATTTTTTTAATTTAATTTTTATATTTTAAAATTTTTTTTTTAAAATTTTTTTTTTTTTTTTAATTTTGTTTTAAATTTTATTATTTTTTTTGTTTTTTATTTATTTTTATTAAATTTTGTATTTTTTTTGTATTTAACTGATTTTTTTTTCATATTTTCTCTTTATTATTAATTTTATGTTTACTTTTTTAATTTAATTTTATAAAATTTAATAAATTTTGTATTTTTTTTTAATTTATTTGAATTTAATATCTTTTTTTAAATTTTTTATTTTATTATTATTATTATTATTTTTAATTATATAAAATTTGTATACAATTAAAATTGTGTATTTAAAATTTGATTTTTTTGTTTAATTAAACTTAATTTTTTAAAATTAATTTGTTTTTTAATATATATATATATATATATATATATATATATATATATATATATATATATTTCAATTTTCCATTTTTAATTGATTTTTAAAGTTTTTTAACCTTTTATTTTAACAATAGATTTTTTCTCTTTTTCTTTTATATTTAAAATTTATTTGTTTATTCATTTATTTATTAAAATTTAATATATTTCTTTTAATTTGATTTTTTATTTTAATTTAATGAACATTTTCTTTTTCTTTTTTAAATTTAATTTCTATATTTAATTTTTTATAATTTCCTTCTTTTTTTATTTTTTTTTTCAATTTAATATTTTTATTTTGTTTTTATTTTTATTTTTTTTTATTTCTATATATTTTTAAATTTTAATCTTTAATTTTTTTTTTTCTTAAATTATATGTTTTTTTAATGTTTCAATTAAAATTTTAATTTTGTTTTTATTTTTATTTTTTCATCTCTATATATTTGTAAATCTTAAGTTTTAAGATGTTTTTATTTTTTAAATATATTTTTTTCTTAAATTTTAGGTTTTTTTTTAATATATGAATTTGAAAAATTAAAAAAATGTTACTTCTATTTTTAAAAATGTCAAAAATATGACACAATTTTTCTTTTTGTTATTCCAGCATCAACTGATTTTGTTTTGAGGGTGTTTTTTCAATCCTTTTTTCAAGAAACAATTTTGTTTTTAGCATAATTTTATAAAAATGTTGAAATTTGACCTTAAAAAAAACCCAAGTGCGTTTTGGAATACACACTTTTTGTTTTTGGGGTGTTTTTTCATGTTTTTTGAGTCTTTGTGGGCTAGAGTTCCCGTTTTGAGGTGAGGTTACCTATTTCATCGGTAATAGTGTTTCAATGGAGAAAACATGTCAATATATCAATGGAGAATGACTCCCTTTATTGATTGTTGATGGTAGAAGAATACAATAGAATGCTAAGAGACTTGAAGAGAATCCTTTGAGCTTTGGTGCTCAAATATCCTCAACAAGGAGGTACCTTTCCTCGGTCTCTTTGTAGGTTTCTCCTCTCTCTCAAAAGAAGTGTGAAGACTCTCGAGTGTTGGACTCTTCTGCTCTCACTAAGATGTTGGATTACTTAGAAGCAATATGGGCAACATGATATTGCTCTCACCTCCTTTGCTTTAAAAATGAAATGTGGTGTTTCTAAAATAGAAATCTGGTCAACATAACAAGGTCTCATGTTTTTCTCTTTGCATGGATTTTTTATATAGGAAATTTTAAACCCATCCTCCCTCCCTTAGCCCAAGAGTGATAATGACCCAAGAGTAGGACATGATGATTCCTTTTAGGCCTGAATATCTTCAGGGTGACCTCAAGTCAAGTTTCCTTGCTTGGCCATGTCAGGGAATCAAATCTCCAAGGGTGGGAAGTGGTCTGAGAATATGGAATTTCTCCCTTCCATGGACGACACGACTTTCGAAGAAAAAGACGAGCAGTTTGCACAAACCTTTTTTGTTTTTGGTGCACAGTCCAATATTTTCTCAAATAACCTTGGGACAAATTAATTTTTTATCTTTCCATGATCTCTTCTGTCATAAAATTTTGACTTGTACCTTTTGATGGATAATTTCTAATGTCCCTTGCAGTGTGCAATTTTCTAGTATTAACAGTTCCCCCCTAATGTATGAAGTCTAGGAGCAAGTGTATAACCGAAATACATCATGTTTTTTGTTATGACTGAGAGTCTGCGTAACAAATTTAAGAGAGAGAGAGAGAGAGAGAGAGAGAGAGAGTAACTTGCTACGAAGATGAGTAGACGGACCCCTTGACTGAAGATAAAGAGTAACCATGCTCTATAGGAAAACTTTAGTGATAAAATAAGAAATATTTCTAAGAGGTGAGCATGTCCCATGCTCATTATGATGACTAGTTAATACAATATGACAGATATTGGTTATGTCAAGTCATATTGTGGTAAGTGTCCTGTTGCTTGTTGGTGATGATGACTGTTGACACCCTCAAGGGAATTTTTACTTTGAAAAAATAGATTGAATTTGGTACCCCCATGTATTGTCTGGGTGAAGCACGTTTTTAGGAGGTGCTAATGTATGCACATGTCTTCAAATTTTGGAAACCTTCCATTCATTGTGGCTTAAGAATTACTAAAAGGGTTTCTTACAAATGCACAGGTATTCAACTAAATGGAAAAGTTGCAACAATTATGAAGTATGATACCACATTGACATGAAAAATGGTGCTCATATCGAATTTTAGGGGGGGTTGATGACATCAATGGGAAATGTTGATTCCCATTGTGCCATTCAAGGATGTTTCCTAAAAATGGGGAAGCTATTCAAGGTACTACCTCAATCCTGGAATATGTTTGATGAAGTTGATAGGAAATAAGCAACATCTGCCCAAAATAGTGTTAATATAAGGGATCGGGTTTTCTAGTGAAGAGGAGTGTAATATAATGGGTTGACAAGGCATGATAAAGAGATATGGTCATATGTGATGGTTATGGGAAACACGACTGAGGTAGGAGCTGTTAATACAAGGGGCAGATGTCAAAACGAATTCTGAAAGGGGTAGCCCTAGATTTGGTAGGACATCTAGGATGTGTGTAAGTATTCTCTGACTGACGTGATTTATATTGGTAGAGAATGTGTAATCTCCAACCAATGATGACTAGAGTCTTCCACCAGGTATGGAACATAAAAATATGGGTGGAAGTATTTCTCCTAAAAAATATTTGTAGACTTTCCAAAAGAATGTAAAAGTGGTTTGGATGTACAGACATGGAGACTGGTGCCCCATTAACATGTGTGGGTCCTTCATGATGATGCAAGGATGGTATTTTTTCACTAATGGTGGGGGTCACATTGGTTGGTATTTGTGTGGGGGTGATCAGGCGGATGAAGTAGCATAGACTTGCGGGGGTATGATAGGACAAATGTGAAACACGGTAATGTGTCTTACTGATCCATCGCAAAATATTAGTGGTGTCCTAGGAGTGGGTTTTAGTATGCAATGAGTGAAAAAGAATTAGGATGATAGTCATGGCATATAAATGAGGTGGTTCTCAATCTATAGTTTGTGGTCATGGCTCCCAATAGTGGGTAGGGGTTTATGAATATTATGGGAGCCATGAGTGGGGAGGCTCTATCAATCGTCGTTGGTGTTTATCATGTGCAAGGTGTGGTGATGATAAACAATGTCGAGATGATGGACCCTATGGTGCACTTTGGAGAAATGATGTCAGAATATGAAAATATTAAAAGGAAGCCTATCATGTTGAGTGTTGAATGATACCTGCTCTTGTAATTTTATGTTGTGGTTTTTATCAAAGCATGGTGTTTCTGATTTACCTGCAATATATGTGGCTAGTACCCTAAGTGAAAGCATTTTTTTAAAACATATGAATAAGCTTTAATGGCATGAATCAAAAAACAAGAGAGGGTGTACTTGAGACAACGTTTGGGGTGTGCGGCTGGCTGAAAAATGAGTTTTAGTAGTAAGTGGAATGGAGAATTCAAGGATAAAGATAATGAGGTAATGATCCTTGTGTCTCTCGCATTTTTGAGAATGGAGGTCCCGAGCTCTGGTTATGGGCTCTAAAAAATGGAAAAAGGGTGATATATAGGAAGAAATGGCTCAATTTCAATTCATTTGAAATGGTGAGCTTAATAGATGGGGGGTTTTATTTAGAGAATTTATTGCTGTTGCGGTCAACAAGAGTACCTGGGATGCACATGACGAGGTTCAGGTAGGAGCTAGAACCTTATAATTTTCCTATTTTTTGCTTGTAGGGTAGGTAGGCGGTACATATATCCCCTGTACAACCTTTTAGGGTTATCTTTCGGGGACTGCGTGGGTGACTCGAAGAGAGTTTCATGATCGACACATGTAGCCCTAAGCTTCACATGTCATTTTTGCACAAATTCTTCATACATGCGCGTTGAACATTGTGTATGTGTGAGGCACAGACGCTGC
Source organism: Pinus albicaulis (assembly GCA_034641835.2). Classification (NCBI taxonomy): domain Eukaryota; kingdom Viridiplantae; phylum Streptophyta; class Pinopsida; order Pinales; family Pinaceae; genus Pinus; species Pinus albicaulis. Next base: position 1,106,461,202 of record CM076584.1, read on the forward strand.
GTCGACGCGTCTATGCAAATAAAAAATGTATCAAACTACCATGGTGGTCGACATGCCTGTTGGTTGAATAGACACAAGTGTCGCATGCTTGTTCAACACATAGAAGTGTAATACATGCACTTGTGTATGCTTAATGTGCACGATCCATTTAAATTATTGTTTTCCTCATTTGTAGCGGAAGGGGCCAAAAATGATATTTTTGTTTTTTTTTTATGGAAGGATGATGTGGAGGGAGAGGGATTGGACTACCCTCCAAGTTGAGGTTGCTTAGGATCCAAAAATTCATCATAGTCTAGCGCAAAGGGGGTTACAAAAGTTTATTCACAACCCCTCCTGAGATCTAAGGACCAATTTTTACGATTCCTGGTTCGCTGTTCGGATAATGCCCTATAGATCATGGTCATGATACGAGATGATTTTCATATATTAGCTTAGATAGATGTGTAATTTGTGACCGAGAGAAGATATTACATCAAAAACCCAATGGAAATAGAAGAAATTACTATTATTATTAAATTAATTTGAATATACCTTGTGAGGAGAATATGCATATTTCAAACAAAAAATCCCCCGCTATGGGATGAGTCCTTGAATACCCTTTACTTTAGCTTCAAGACTCTCTCTCCTAATGGTTGTAGTGGGAAAATGGTATTGATGGTGGCTTGAACTCAAAATGGGATCTCAAATATCACAAGACGATAATGGGGATGTTGATAATTATCATGGTGTAGAATGAGGAGAAAACTCCTCTGTTTATAAAAAAATATTAGGAAAGATATGGATTTAGGATAATAATAATTTTTTTTTAACTAAATGAAGATCTAGTCGTTCAAAATATTTTATTACATTTTAGAGAGTAGAAGATTATTTGAAATGATCAAATATCTTTATTTAGAAAGTGGTTAAAGTAATTAAAAAATAAAAAATTATTTATTAATTTCTTTATGGGGATAAAGTCAAATATGAATTAGAAATAATTATTAAATAATGATTTACTAATTATCTCATGAGAAAAATAGGAGATAAATATGGAATAGTAAATAAATAATTATTTACTTAATCATTCCTTAGTGGATACGTAAAAAATGGTTAAAAATAATCATTAAATAATTATTTCGGGAGAATAATAAATAAATAATGATTTATTTAATTATTCTCGTGGGGTTTTTGGATTTTAATGAGAAATAATTTAGGAAAATGGTTCACTAAATTATTTACTAAGGTGAAAGCGAGTTTTAATATGTAAAAACCCATCCTACATGGTGTATTTTGATCAACCTAGTAGGAAATGGCTAGGTGATCATTTTTTGGGTGATAATAGATTGGCCCTCACTGTAAAAGTGTTAAGAGCACATCGTATGATCAAAATACATTGTAGGTTCACTTTCAAGAGACACCAAAGGGGAGTCAGAGAGAGAGAGAGAGAGAGAGAGAGAGAGAGAGAGAGAGAGAGAGAGAGAGAGAACTAAAGAGATGAAGTGAAGGACTTAAATTGGATGGGGTGAGACCTACATATCAGATATAAGTCTCATTGACGTGGGGGAGGAATACCCATACCCTTGAGATAACTGAGTACAAATGATAATGGTGTACCCAAAAATGTGGGTGTGATAAATTGAATACATGATACATGATATTTAGCATGAATGGGCCATAAAGTAAAACAATAATATAGTGAGTCCCATATGCATACGTTACCTAGATGATAGAGGTTAGGAATGATACAATGAAATCTGTTAAACAAAGTACATAGGAGGGTGATATCACAACCAATGAAGGCTTGTTAAATAATATTGGTCTTTCAACATCTTAATGGATCATCTAAAATAGAGGTGCATGTTGTGGGCTCTGCAATTAATAGAAACTGATCAAGTCAAATCAACATAACCGCATCTGAGGTTCTATCATGATCTGCTAACATCCAAGAATGTTGGTGGCTACTTGTGGGGCCACTACCTCTGAAGGTCTGAAACATATCATGCACACATAGGGAATGTTGGGTCAATCTACTGGATCACTGGATCATCAATGTATGATTCTCGATTACGCGATAATGAGATGAAGTCGAGCACATGAGAAAAAACCAAGTCAAAGGGAAATGATGATTCTGTTTTCTTGTTCTGAGCCACAAAACAATGACGAAGGTTAAAACCAAGGTACACCACCCTCTAGACCACTATCATGGAATAGCTGTGTTGAAGTTAACAAAAGGGAGCCTGCCAGAATTAAGGCAATGCAGAGTCCTCAACGAAGGCATAAGGATCATAGTAATGTGACTGATAGAGACTAACACAAGGAATGGTGAGGGGGGAATAACGGGACTAGTGGACTTATGAATTCCCTTGCCAGAGTATAATATGCAAGGTTTACCTGGAAGCGACTAAAACAATTCCAGAGAGGACAATAAATTTCTTGGAAAAACGATTTTAAAAGACAAATAAGGATAGTTGGAGGCCAAATGTGAGCAATACAGGATGAATGTGATACACTAAGATATAATATATTATAACAAGACTTAGTGGGTCACTGAACATACTCCATGGATATAGGGGGTAATCATCTTTGATGCTCTGAGCAAGGGTGTCTCTATGATTCTTCCAGATGGGAATGAACCAAAGGGGACCATGAAGAAAATGACTAAATAATGGTTACTCATGATGGAACACTACATATAACTCAAAGCTGCAAATACAAAATGGTGTGAGAATACAAGAGACTCATATGAAAAGGTTTGATTTTAATAGGTGCTAAAATAATACCTCACAAAAAAAAGGCTTCCTGGAAAAGTTTAAAATTGCCAAAAATGAAGAGAGAAGATCTAAACAAGAGATTTCCATAGGTGTGGACATTTTTTCAAACCGAGATATGATTATCCCATAATGGCCAAGGTAAAAATTAGTTTTTTTGTGTATAAAAGGTATTCTTACCCCCAATTCCAATTCATTTTCACATTGAGTTGTTGGAGAATTTTGAGAGGGAGTGAATTCCATAAATATTGGCGAGCTTGAAGCGAAAAAATAAAATTTTGGATTTTGGATCTTCCAGTTTCAATTAGGTGGCCTAATAATACACATCATTTTCTATGGATTAGATTCCTAGATTATGGCTTCATCTAGCTGAGGGAAGACATTTTCTTTCCTCACAGTTGTAGCGCACATGTTTGCCCCTTTTTTATGTTGGGTAGTCCAAGAAAGGGGAAAAAGTGTGTCCAACACAAGTTTTGATGGAAAAACTGCATTGGGGACCTAGGGGTAAGGTGAACCCAGGGGTCTCCTGAGGGTTGAACCTATGGCCTAGGAATGTGTTTGAGTGCTCTATGATTGAGAAAATATGATGGAATTGTGTAGGTATGGTAGATCACAAGGTGTTATTGTGAGAAAAATACTATTATGACCTTGACTCGCATGTTCAGGGAAATATATATTTCATAGGGGCTCTTACACAATATGGGTTACTAAAGTTTGTTGAGAACCCACTGATGAGGAATAGTGAACCATTATTATCTCATATAGTCAGCTACTAGGATGCACACCAAGAGGAAATTTTTATAGAGGGTCATGTTAATGAGATAACCATCCAGTACATTTACTTCTTCAAAAAATTTCCACCCTTGGGGGAGGTTAGTGAGATACATCAAGTTTTGCCTCATGTGAGGAATATTGAGGAGTTTTTGTAGAACCATTATGTGTCAGTTACTCGAATAATGGATTAAAGTATATAAATATAGGTCTTAGAGTAATTGTATACAGGCTACAACTACAGTAGTGGTGCACATATTTGGTAGCAATGCTTTCCACCAAGTCATTGGAGGTAAAATGAATTTACTAGAGAGTATTCTTGTATGGAACTACTATGGGTGAGCCTAGATGTTATTGACATCACTAAAAAATCAGTTGAGTCTATGCAAGTGGGTGACTAATGGAAAATTTTCATCGCGAATAATGTTATGCTCATTCTTCTTTGAGAATATCCTCGCCCTTTGACCACATGTATAGATATATGATGGGTTCCCACAAGAGCCCAGGATGTGATCTTGGGGACACCTATTGCAATGAGTCGAAGGAGGAGGAGTTGGATGTGCATCTTGACCTTAATTTTTTAGCTCATTGGGATCAAATACATATCTACATAGATGATTATCCATACTCTGGTATGAACTTCCATTTGGATCCTGAGCTACAACTTCCACTAGGATGAACATGGGGACCAAATGGTGAGTGATAGATGTTATATTTTGGTTGCATTCATAATTTATAAAATATGTGTATATGGTACTAATTTCCAAATGTTTCATATACATATATAGCACCAGTGAAGCCGACATGATATATATGGTGAGCTGCAACACTTGGATCTACAGATCAGATAGGGTCAACATCTCAGTAGAGGCCAGAGAGTGATGGAGTTCTTGGAGGATCTTCAGCACAGATTCAAATAGTATTGAGTGTTGTGATAGAGCGTGGATGGCACGAGTCGGAAGAACAATACACATATGTGTTTGTGAATCGTCCCGATATTTTTTGAGTTATTATGAGGCACACAACCATGGTCGATCAAGATATTACAAAATTATGAGTTGGGGGAGTGGCCCCACTGGGCCAAGACCCTCCAGAGGATAGTGATTAGGCATAAGGTTGTAGGTGTACCCAAATTTGTATGTATGGATGTAGAATGCTATGGACATGTTAGATGTATTTTGACTAATGGACTCTAAACACTTTATAATGGATATTTTGATACATAATACGATTATGCATGATTTTTTATATTGTCTCAATTTTATATTTATTGTTTTCCTCTTACGTATGCATGTGATAAATTCCAATCGAGGATTTTATTTAAAATGGTATATCGATAGTTATTTTGGGCTCTATGAACATAATTGAACCAAAAAATTATATCATAAATATTTTCTAAATAAGATAGGGTTACACACATGATAAAATCCATTCAATTAAATGATGAGCAACATGAAATCAATGAAGGCAAAGGATGCGATGAGCAAGGGAATTGGCTAACAAACTTATCATTGCATCATATTTCACTAGATTGTTGGTGGTATATTCAATGGATACATAGTTGGAGTGGACTAAAAAATTCAAAGGGTAGAAAATGACCCAAGTTGTCAAGGATATATTCCCGAAGAGGCAAATTGCACCTTTGACATAGCCGATATATGGTGTGGATGATAGATCAATCTGAAAGGCATAAGAGGATAATGAATGAGATGATGAAATATGTAACCTACCTAAATGAATGAAAAAATAAAAATAAAAAATATGCATTCCAGTGGGGAAATGATATGGATAGAATTGCTTCAGGTAGAGTGCATTGCAAGGTTTTGGAATAACTTGTCCTTCTAGGTCGTCTAAAAGATATGCCCCCTTTTCTAAAAATTTACAAATTATATAGGTACTTTTCCATATTGGCTCGAATTTTCCATACCCCAAGACATCATGTGCTTGATTGTAAACAAGAAGGATATCGCCTTCATGGTATGTGTTATCACTCAGATTGAACCTTAAGTTGAAGAAGGAAATTTTGAGGTAACCTCAAACCATGCTTAGCCAAGTAGCTAGCCCTACTAGGCAAGGAGAGGGCTCTCTCTGTATAGATCACAACCAAAATTACTACATAAAGAAGATATTAGGCTAGTTATAGTAGCTCGGGGTTTTGATTTTGATTGTATAGGGTTTTGCTGGATTAGGAGAAATCAAACACTCAAGGCAGGGAAATTAGGTCAAGATTTGCAGAGTGTTCTATAGGACAAGATAGGTACAATTTTTATCACTTGAAGGTTTATATGCTGGGATGATCAAGACAGGTGAGGATCTAGAAAGAGCATGGTGAATTCATGTTTTCTATCTAAACTGAAGAAATTACAAATTATGAATGTTTACCCAAAACAGAGCATAGAAATTATGGATTCTATTCATCTAACTTGAAAAAATTCACTTGATAGAAATGAAATGATGGATGAAATACATAAAAATTTCTAACATACAAGCACAGAAGAAGAAACTGAAACTAAACACAATAACACATGGATCCCATAAAAATAGCTGCAAATTTGATTAATGTCCAGACCAAAACTGATACAAAAGTGTGTCTCTTGAGAAGCCAAACCTCCAAATGAGTACAAACATTACAATTATTGAGAAAATACATCATATAGACCTCAAAACCACTCTCCCTAGCCTCAGGGAGTCGAATCCATGAGATAGGAATCAATTTCACCTACTACCAAACAAGAAACTGAAGACTAGGAAGACCCAACAATTTGCCTCTAAAAGAGAGGAAACTAATTCATTTGACCTCTAGAGGACTCCCCTAATGTATCTACCTTAGATGAAAGTCAAAACATGAAATTTACATTCACCATGGCCATTTACATTAGTAATTTCTTCATTTTTCCAAGTAAAAAGTCAAACTGGAGTGCAACTTCAAAATTTGTTGAAGATTGTCAAAAATGCATTTTCCTGGCAAATGCACAACGCCCTAACTGGAAAAATATCCTCTTTTGAAAGAAACTTTTGAGTGCCATCCCAGTGTCCAAATCAGCTCCATGATAGCTCATTGGAAAGCTCTCTGAGTCTAGTTTCCCATAATGGCGAAGGTAAAAAATAGTTTTTTTGCATATAAAAGGGATTCTTACCCCCAATTAGAATTCATTTTCATATTGAGTTGTTGAAGAATTTGGAGAGGGAGTGGATGCCCTAAATATTGGCGAGCTTGTAGTGGAAAAATAGAATTTTAGATTTTGGATATTCTAGTTTCAAGTAGGTGGCCTAACAATACACATCAATTTTTATGGATTAGATTCCTAGATTATGGCTTCATCTGGCTAAGGGAAAACCTTGTCTTTCCTCACAGTTGTAGAGCATATGTTTTCCCCTCTTTTATGTTGGGTAGTCCAAGAAAGGGGAAAAAAGTGTGCCCAACACAAGTTTTGATGGAAAAACTGCATTGGGGACCTAGGTATGAGGTGAAGCCAGGGGTATCCTAAGGGTTGAAACCAAGCCCTAGGAATGTGTTTGAGTGCTCCATGATTGAGAAAATATCATGGAATTTTGTAGGTATGGTATGGTTAGAAAAACACTATTATGACCTTGACTCTCAATTTTAGGGAAATATGTATTCCATAGGGGCTCTTGCACAATATGGGTTACTAAAGTTTGTTGAGAACCCACTGATGAGGGTTAGTGAACCATTATTATCTCGTATAGTCAGCTACTAGGATGTAGACAAAGAGGAAATTTTGATAGAGGGTCATGTTATTGAGATAACCATCCAGTATATTTTCTTCTTGAAAATTGTAATATTCCTAAATTATCCTACAACTAATGGGAATATTAAAAAAAAAATTTATCACTTAGAAAGGTGAATAAGTGGGTAGGGAGACCCATAAAACTCTTTATTGTGAATAAAACCACTTCTCATGTGAAAGTGGATCATATTTTCAGCTTAATAAAGCACCCTGAGGTGTGGAAAGGGGCTAAATTTTTTGAATGGGTCAACCTTGACCAAATCTATAGTGTTTTGATGGAGGAGTGGCCATCAATGAGGCACAATGCAGTTTTAGTGGAGATGCCTTGCGTGAAATAAGTGTTATCATTGGATGTGGTTTAGGGTTTGAGAGATCTTAACTTATAAAAGGAAGGGGATGGTAGCATTAGAGGGTTGTTGATGTTTATCATATTTCTGAATATATTGTCTCTTTAGACATATATCTTCCTCTTGCTATTTAGCTGAGATTGAATGATGTTTAGCATTGGGTGTTCCTGATCGAGAATCCCACCTCTTTCCATTGAATAGCTCTTGGGAGAGTTTGTATTGAATTTTCCACTATATGGCTTAGGGCCAAGCTTATTCTTTCAATTACAATGTAGATCTTATTTAGGGTTTGTTTGTTTTTGCAAGTTGCAACAATTGGATACTAGATCTTTCAGATCTAGGTCATTTCAGTGCTACTTTTCAGTGGAGGAGGTTTCCAGTTCATTGGGAAGACAATATTGGAGTGATTGAGCATAATTTTCATATCTTGGCATCAGGCCAACTATATTTTGACCCCTACAGCATAGTATACTTCCAAATCTACTTTATTTATGTAGGTGCAGTTGCAGGGTGGTTCAACACAGTATTTAGAGAGTGATTTTCTGAGTTTTGGGGATTTTCCCTTCACTTTGGAGATCTATTGGATGAGGATATTCTATTGCTCATATCAAATCAGCCACACTTTCCATATCTATATTTTTCACTAGATCTGCGATATTAGATCTCAAATCTATAGCTTGTGCTTGGTGTTTTGGTAAAAACCCTAAGGGGGTTCATTAGAGGAGCTTGTATAGTGGATGGATCTGATATAGATCTAAATTTTTATGAAATTATTTGCTCTAGATCTGATGTATAATATACATATGTGCAGAGAAAATAAAACTATGATGTAATTCTTTTTCAGTCTTAATATATGGTTGTAACACCTCATTTTGAGGGATTTCTTCATTAAAGACTTGTATTTGCTGTTATGCATCTTATGGGCCATTTATTACACATGTTTTTCTGCTATAATAACAAATGAAAGGTATCCATATTGGCCTCTTTCTATATGAAATATGATCTATGTTATTTTCCTATCTTTCTTCATTATATTGCAACATTCCCCATTTGGGAATATTACAGTGGTATCAGAGCATCATCTTAGCACAACCTGTGCATTCTAAGAGCGATACGTCTTATAAAGAAGGAGAGTCTCTTACTGATAGAGAGAGGAGGTATGAAAGAAGAAGAAATCATAAATTTGATTATACAAATGACAAAGAAGACAAGGGTAAAACCCCATTATCTAGAGGAATGAAAGGGAAGGAGATCCCAAGACTTCTTCTCCAAACTATGCATGAGCTTAAAAGAGAAATAAAGGGAATGAGGAGGGAAAGACATTAATATCCATAAATAATATTTTCACATGAAGAAATACCCAGTTCTTCATATTATGTGTGTGAGCATTCAACCACACAATTAGATCTACAACATTATACTATGCCCAGATTTACTGCTAGAGATATGGAGGAAGAAGATGCACCAAAGGAGGAGACTCTGAGTGAGTATCTTGAGGAAGTATGAATCTCAATCTTGAAGATTCAAGGAGCACTTGAAATTCCAAGAGTTTTTCCAACTCAAGGAGGAGCGAAGACCCTAAAATCATGACAGAAGCACAATAGGTCCTAGGATAGAAGCATTGAAGCATTGAATCTTGAAGGTAAATCTTAGGCTTGGTGGTTATTTGAATCCTTTTCATTAAGAAATGAAAATATATCTACTTATGAAAGATTCACTAAGAGATTAGTGAAGAGATTTGATGTAAAAGAATCTGAAACATATTTGAGTGAGCTAGAAAACCATGAACATTCAAAACCTTTGCATGAGTGGGAAAGATATATTACACCAAATCCACTTTAGATCTCTATTGAAGGGGATAAAAAATTTTGTGATACCTTGCCAAGGGCAAGATCCTCATTGTATGAAGAGATTTCTTCTCAAAAGGAAAACGTGGAGATTCCTCCTTCAAAGGAAAACCAAGATCTAGGATCTCTCATTATTGATGAGGTATTATCAAATATTGATGAGGAGGAAGAGAAGAAGGAAATTAACAGCGATATGACTTTGGGAGGAAAACCATCACCACATGGAGATAGGCATGAGGTTGTTGCTTCAAGTAGAGGAGCTCTTGCATCTTTGAAAAAGTTCCCAAGGAGAATTTTGTGACAATAGTGATGGGCTGCAACTCCTTGATCAAAAGAGGAGAGAAAAAAGTGGAACAAAAACAAAGGATGGAAAGCATGCACCCTTGTTTATTTCAAGGGGTTTATATACAGAAGAAGAAGACTGATTTATGCGGTGAAGGAAGGGACAAATCAGTCCACTCACCTATACAGTATACTTCAGATTTTTATGTCTCTTTACATGGAGGCATTCCACCATGGAGACCCCATGACTGGAAGATGAATAAAGAGTTCTCTCAACATGATGCAGAATTTATATATTATGCTAAGGAGGGAGCCTTGGGAGAAGCTATCACAGCACAATGAACCTTTGATGGGTTCAAAGGAGTGAAAAATTGTATGATATGGACATTACTATCTCCAACTCAACTATTTGCACTAAAATATGATTCATATATCAATGATGACATGAGAATGGTGTCAAATGGCCACTCCATAGCCTTGGAACAACAAATTATACTCCTACACTGTAATGTTCCTTTTTCTGCAACTCAGCAATGAATAAGATGTATAACGGTCCTGAAATGATGAATGAGCTTAAAATATGCATAATAAACACATAGAAATCATTTTTATTTACAACATGAACTTGGATTTCATTTCATGATCCAGAAAGTGGCAAAAAGGGGATTGTATGCCCTAAAAAGGTCATTTTTCAAAACTTAGAATACAAATAAGCAAGGGAAATTGTTGGATGTGATAGCTTAGGTCAAGAGGGACCTATTCTCAGAATTTAAGCTCAAACTAATGCTTCTAGCTATACTAAACAACTCCTCCTTTCCCGACTAGGCTAGAAAACATTGATTTCCCATGACTTTACTAAACAAGAATTTATGAATACAGTGAGAGCGTAATTCCCATGAGGGATTCTACAAAAAATGATGAAATAAGTCTAATATGCAACTTATATTTATCAAACAATAGAGAAATGGAGATTTACAAGCTTATACAGTAAAAACAAGGCCCCCGACAAGATTTCCGGAAAAATGCATGTATAAAGTAGGACTGCAGAAAATAACGCAGTATACAAAAAATATGCATTAAAAATGGCTGAGTATAAAATATCAGAGCTGGATAATACAGAAATATGGCCAAAGGCTTCTCTAACAAACTCGCGGAGGGAAATAAGCACCTCCTCTTACAAGATAAGCATAAAATCAAAGGGTGCAACACTGCTGCTGCTACCCCTGCCTCAAGGATGCGGTTTTCTGAAGATGAATGCACTGTATCTGAATGTAGATGAAAGGCCTCAAGCCAAATACATAACTGAATCTCTAATCCTTCCCTCTCGATCCCTTAAGCAAGCTGATCTAAAGAGAGGATGAAATTCTCGCACAGGAATTCTTTGCACTAAGCAGTGCAACAACTCCGGTTGAATAGCTGAAGTATGAAAATGGTCTCTAGAAAAAAATATCTGAATACATGAATGAATCCCCTTTGATGATATGCCCTCCTTTTATCTTTGGTGATCTTTCTCACCACAAACCCCACACAAATTTGAGGTGACTTTTTCATGAAGCTTCCTTTTTCAAAATTGCGCTGCCCTAGCTAGCTTCCCTCTTTTTGTGGCTGTGTTGTTGACATGGTCAACTAATCCACCTCCAATGCCTCTTTTCACAATATGGATCTTTAATCTAGTTTACACATATGTTTTTATGCTGATCCTTGTTCACATTGAGCTATTTTATTTTAGTGTTTTCTTCCTCCTCAAGAATGCATGTTGACTTAGTCAAACTTGGGTATGTCATCATCCAATTTGTCCTTGTTCACACTTAGAAGTGTAAAACCAGCTCCTAAGGTGATTTCCTTGCTTACTAAGATTTAATTTATTTATAATTTTATTATTCATGGGCCTCCTTACCCATTTATTCATCTTCTAATTGAAAGTAGCAAAATCTAATGTTCCAAATTGCCATGTGCAAATTTAGGAACATTACAATCCTCCCCTCCCAAATTGTTGGCATGCGTTGTCCTTGATGGCAACCTACTTGATGAGATAATATTGTTGGCAATATGATGCAAGGTGTTCTCTTTGATGGCAACCTACTAGATGAAGTTGTCCTTGATGGAAACCGACTTGATGAGTTCTCTTTAGATGGAAACCTACTTGATGAAGTTGTTCTTGATGGAAACCTGCTTGATGAGTTGCCTATGATAAGCAACCTATGTGTTAAATATGTAAGGATGATGTATCTTGTGTTAAATAAGGAAGGATGATGTATCTACAGATTAGCTCAGAAGTAACAGAAGAAAGGAATTCCAGTAAGTGCCAGAGAAATGATAAATATGATATGTCACAAAGCATACGCAGGTTTGTAAAGGAGAAGTAGCGTATGTACACGGAAAAGTATGTACCAAGTAGCATATGCCTATTTGCGCTCTAAATTCATAAAACCAAGGGAATTTACCATGGTATTGGCCCATTGTATTGAGCGCTGGAATATCTATTTGATCCCGTCCAGGAATACCATTAGTAGTTGTGTGGTTTTGACTCATGGTATTGACAAAGGCTAAATCTATTTAAGGAGAAGAAGATCATAGTGCAAGGTGTGCATAAGTCTCGGTTTTAATGAATACTTCACTCTGAAGTATATCTGCATGGAATGGGTAACAGTTTGTTGATAGATCTGAATTCATAATGCACCTAGGAAGAAAATTATGAAGAGGGATCTCTAGATCTGAAATGTCTATGTATTTTCTAGATCTGTTTATGGAATGTTTAGATCTATGATCTAGCGAATCTTTGCTGAAGTAAAGGGTAAGATCTGAGCTGTTTATCTGGTCTGAAGAATTGCGCTGCCCTATAATGTCTGTAGATCTATACGCAGGTTCGTAGCAGAGAAAGTGCGTATAAATGTGGGTTGTCTTCAGTAAAAGTGCGTATGGAAGATGAATTCAACTCTGAAATGTGTGCAGATGTATACGCAGGTTTGTCTTTATTAAAGTGCGTATATACGCAGGTTCAGTGAAGTAAAAGCGCGTATGGAATCTAGGTTTTTGCTGAAGTATGTGGAATGAAATGTTTGATCTATTTTGCTGCTATCTGTCAATGATGTATTCATACAGATCTGAGTTGTTTGAATAATGATTATGTTGCTGATTAATTTGATGAAAGATCAAGTTGTTGGTTTTTTGTTGATGATTCAATGAAGGAAGAATGACTGTCTAAACAGTTTTGCATGATTGATAGATTGTCTTAACAGAAATCTGATTTCAGATCTGAACCTGAGTCTGATCTCATTCTAAAAAATCTCTCAGAATTATATGCAGGTTTCTACACATATAAGCGTGTACACACGCGACTTCAGCGAAGAGAAGTAGCGTATGCACTCCATGTTATGCACAGGGGCATACGCAGGTTGGTAAGAAGGGAAGCGCGTATACACACGGTTTTAGTAAATAGAAGTAGCGTATGATATTTGATTAATGAATGTTCTGGGTTGAGTTTACATCTGCATATCTATTCTAAAGTCTGGGTTATCTCTAATATTCTGGCTACAGTGGTCTCACTGTTCTGTTTGAAGTTCTAGGCAAAATATGTTTGTTGAGGGTTGTGCTGAAGCTGTTTGATCCAGTTTGAAAATTGATGAAACGTGGTCTGTAGTGGATATGAGGGTTGAAGCCTTCAGTATGAAAGTGGAAGCCTTCTGCCAGTAGAGGATGGTGCTAATATCAGGGGTAGTAGCTCCCTTCCAGGAGAGGCTGGTAAATGAGAACAGGGGTTGTAGCTCCCTTCCAGGAGAGGCTGGTAAACGAGAGAAGGTTGTAGCCTTCTGCAGGTGGGTGCCTGCGTGCTGGTATGAGTCTGCACCAGTACATTATTGTAAGATGTTTTCTTTATAATAAATATTGAAGACTGAGACGACGGCAGCAGTGGTTTTCTCCCGACTTGGGTTTCCACCTTAAATCCTGGTGTTCATGTGTGTTGCTTATGTGTGATGGTTTATTCTGTTTTTACTGCACATGCTTACTGCTTAACATCTGATGAATAAATGATGCAATGGTTTAAGAATCAAATACATAATAAGAGCTCTGAGCATACTCGAGTTTCCTTAAGGATATCCGCATATATACTCTAGTTTTTTTCTGTAAAGTAGCGTATGGGTTTTGAGAAAAGAAAAGTAAAAATTTTATCTCTAGCTCACAAAGAAATGCTAAATCAATGCCCCCCCCTCTCAGTATTTTTTCCAACACAAATGTTTCGTGTCCCAAAGAAACTGCAAGGATAAGATAGAAACCTCCCTGTAGCAACCTCATGAGATAAAATCCTCCAAGGATCAAGGGCTGCATCATCAATATATCTCCAAGTTTCCTCTCCCAATTGTGTAAGCTATCTACGTAGCTGGCATTATGTGACAATAGAACATCCATGGAAGCAAAAATGGGATGTTTGAAGACCTTATTGAAGCATCAGGACTGATATAGGTTGGGAATCATCATCCCCATTTGAATCTCTCCTCCCCAAGCTATCAACTAAGAAAAATGAGCCACCCTCCAAAATGGTAACTCATGCAAATCATCCTCCACCTGAAGCTCCGGCAAGGTAGGTGGGATGAAATTTTGGACATGGTAGATATAGTAGCCTACCCCACATTGTCTTCCTCTCAACTTAAGATAAGTATGGAGGATTTTCTAATCTTGGGCTGCCATCATGTTGCCCTTAAATGGCAAGAAGGAAGCTAGACCTCCAAATATCCCTCTCCCAGTGTTGTGCATCAAACTGGCCCAACCCATCTCATACATGGTGGATAATAAATCATCACCATATGGCACTCCATCCATCTCATGGTCCTCCTCATAAAGAGAAAAATATTTTTCCATAGAGGCCATGTCTCTTTCCACGCTCCCCTTAGAGCATGTAATGCAAAATGTGTGGGGAAGCTCCTCCCCCAAGAACACACCCACTCCATGTGTTCCTCCTCCAATCATGCTCCTCATATAGGAAAAAATAATATTAGCACATAGAATCATGATCATCATCATAGTGATAGAAAGAATGAAGGTTCTATGTAGTGCTGGGCAGTACCAACAATCTCCCAAGTGGTCACAACGCATTCTTCCCCATTGCAGCTTCAGAAAATAGTATGGAAAGTTGTCTCTTGACAAATGTCTTGTTGTATAAGTCATCACACTTACTAGAAAATAGTAGATGGCTGAATATGTCAATTGAGCACATAAGAAGCAACCATATACTTGCCTCGGATCATAAATTGGATGGTTGTCTCCGTCATAATAGCTGGCCAAAGATGGACCATGGAGCCCAAAGAAAAACTTGCCCCTTTGTAGAGCAATGCACTGCAAGGAAATGGTAAGAGTATACAAATATTGTGATGAACAATCAATTAATGCCAAAATAGAAATCTTACCATGTAAGGAAGACAAGATGGTGACAAGATCCATAGACGAATCCTCCATAGTGGCATGACATACCCATATGAAGAGGAATGAACCATGTGCTGCATGAAAATTCTCCTTCCCCATGCTTGGAAATCTAGATCAAGGAGAACATGCCACAATAACCAATGAGTCCATCCACCACTCCATCAATCTCACCTCCTCTATCCCCATCAAGTGCATCAAATATGAAGTGATCCTAGGAACACTCCACTAATAAGCTCATGCTCAAAAGTGACAACACTGTTGGCCTATGCAAATAGGCTCCTGCCAACTTATAACTCCATTCTCTGACATGCCCAATGTCAAAGGCTCTTCCCATAATGTTGCCATCTCCTCCCATTGCAACATCATGCAAAATGTGAGAGAAACTCTGCCCTTGCTCTCTCTCAATCCTCCAAAACAAAAAATGACTTTGTTGCCTCATCAGACCTCCATTATACAATTGATGCAGTGAAAAAAAAATGACTATATCATCATAATGCATCCACACTCCTTTCTTCCCCATGATGAAATTATCCTGCCTATCTTCCTTCCTCTTCTCACCCCATGGAAAAGGACATGTCATAGGTTGACCAAACTCTCTCAAGAGTAGCCAACGCATCATTACCTCTTGTTGCCCAGTATCATAGAATTTAAAGTGGTTTACAAGCCTCTTGCCTCCCATCCACATCCACTCAACTCCTTGTGGATGCTTCTCATCATTCTGCATCTTGGTATTTCTCCAATGAGATCTAGCATCCTCCACAAACAGTTTCTTTTCTTTGCCCCTCATGAAGAGATGAAAGGCATATCCTTGGAGATATATTAGAGAATATCTCATGTCTACAATCATCTTGAATCCATAAGGATCCAAATGTGAAGAAGGCAAAAACCTCTTACTGCTATCTCTTGACAGTGCTATATAACTCCTCCGTGGTGTACAAACTATCTCATACTCCATCTCAAGGTTCATGGCTCCCTCCAAAAGATCACACTTCAACCTCAAGGGTTGTTTTGTGACTCATCAATGATACATGAGGTTGAGGGTTCAAATCTCCCTTAAGCCTCTCAAGCTTGCACAACGCAGTGCAATCCTGCTGCTCTATCTTAGCAATACCATTTGATCCTGGGCCCTATGCAAAAAAATCTCCGAACCCTTCCATAAATTTTTCTGAAATGTTAAGACATGGAAACTTATGCATACCTTTGTGAGCACTTGGGACATCTTCTATGGCTGCAGGAGGTCCTCTCTTCAATGTGTTGGCTGATCCAACTGCTGATGTAGAAGGTTGATCTCTCAAGGCCATGGCAGCACTGGTACTTGCCTCCTCCCATGGTGGTGTAGGTCTTCTCTCCTCTGATCTTTCCTCATCAAAGGTTCTGATCATCTCTTGAGTGAACTCAGAAAAAGAAGTCACACTTGTGTGGTTTAAGTGACTGCACCACCAAACATTGACTTCACCCTCCAGGTGTAGTGCTGCAACTTCTCTGCCTCCCTCTCTTTCACTGGATGAAGTATGAAGAATGCCTCTAGATTTCTTGCCCAAGCTCTTGCTGTAGTTGACCCATCAAATTTAGACAATAGGAATCTATTGCCTTAGATCTCTTCTTTGCTGCAAGGTCTTCTTTCTTCTCTCAGTTGAATAAACTGAGGAAAATCTAGGGTCTCTTTGAAAGCCCTAGGTTGGCACTTTTATTCTACCAAATACCCACTTATAATTTCATGCTCTAAGTGGTATACTTTCTCTTCACTTCCTCTACAAGAACAGGAAGTGCAGGCATCTACTTCTGCTTCTTGAAACCCTCTAGAGGTTTCTCTACAAATCTCTCCTCCTTGAAACCCTTTTGGAGTTTCGGTGCATTTATCTTCTTATTTCTTCTTGGATCTGAAAATGTATGAGAGTAATCTCATCCTCTTCATTTTCTCCCTCTAAAATTGAACTCACAAAATGAGCACTGTAAAGTTCCCTTCTCAGGAATATCAAAATTCTATTCCAGAGATTGACTGCAGGGGCATTTACTGGATATGTCACCTTTGAAAAATATATGAGATCCAGAGGCTACCTAGCCATCTGCAGACTCTTTCTATAGAGTTTGAAACATTCCTCTTCAGGGATTCAACACTTTGGCTTGAAGCCACAGGCTGAGCCAAAGATCATGCTTTGATACCACTATAATGTTCCTTTTTCTGGAACTTAGCAATGAATAAGCTGTATAATGATAGTGAAATGATGAATCAGCTTAAAATATGCATAAGAAACACATATACATCATTTTTAGTTACAACATCAACTTGGATTTCATTTCATGATCCAAAAAGTGGGAAAAATGGGATTGTATGCCCTAAAAATGTCATTTTCAGAAATGAGCGTAAAAATAACCAGGGAAAATGATTGGATATGATATATTAGGTCAATAGGGACCTATTCTCCGAATTTAAGCTCAAACTAATTCTTCTAGATATATTAAACAATTCCTCCTTTCCCTACTAGGCTAGAAAACACTAATTTCCAATGACTTTACTAAAAAGGAATTTCTGAATACAGTGAGAGCATAATTCCCATGAGGGTTTCTAAAAAAAATGCTGAAAGAAGTCTGATATGAAACTTATATTTATCAAACAATAGATAAATGGATATTTACAAGCTTATACAGTAAAAACAAGGCCCCAAGCAAGATTTCTGACAAAATGCATGTATAAAGTAGGACTTCAAAAAATAACGCAGTATATAGAAAATCTTCATTAAACATGGCTTATTAAAACCTAGAAGAGCTCAATAATATAGAAATATGGCCAAAGGCTTCTCTAACAAACTCACGGAGGGAAATAAGCACCTCCTCTTACAAGATAAGCATAAAACCAAAGGGTGCAACATTGCTGCTGTTGCCCCTGCATCAAGGATGCAGTTTTCTAAAGATGACTGCGCTGTAGCTGAATGTAGATGAATGGAATCAAGCCAAATATATAAATTAATCTCTAATACTTCCCTCTTGGTCAATTAAGGAATCTTATCTAAAGAGAGGATGGAATTCCCGCACGGGAATTCTTTGCACTAAGTAGTGCAACAACTCTGGCTAAATAGCTGAAGTATGAAAATGGTCTCTAGAACAAAATATCTGAATACATGAATAAATCCCCTTTGATGATATGCCCTCCTTTTATCTTTGGTGATATTTCTCACCTTGGACCCCACACAAAGTTGAGGTGACTTCTTCATGAAGCTTCCTTTTTGAAAACTGCGCTGCCCTAGCTAGCTTCCCTCCTTTTGTGGCTGCGCTGTTGACTTGGTCAACTAATGCACCTCCAATGCCTCTTTTCACACTATGGATCTTCAATCTATTTTACACATACGTGTTTAGGCTGATCCTTGTTCACATTGAACTAGTATATTTGAGTGTTTTCTTCCTCCTCAAGAATGCATGTTGACTTAGTCAAACTTGGCCCTGTCCTCATCCAATTTGTCCTTGCTCACACTCGGAAGTGTAAAACCAGATCCTAAGGTGATTTCCTTCCTTACTAAGATGGAATTTATTTTTAATTTTATTATTCATAGGCCTCCTTACCCATTTATTCCTCTTCTAAGTGAAAGTAGAAAAATCTAATGTTCCAAATTTCCATGTGAAAATTTGGGAACATTACATACCCATAATGAAGAATTCTGAATATGAAAATAGTGTATTAACACTCTTGCATGCATGTGCCAAACTATGGAAGTTTTGGAAGAAAGATACCTTTCAAGAGGAAGTTAAGTTCCATGTACTTCAATATTGTCTTGGGCAAGATCAGCTGCAAGAGTGGTAGCAAAAGTGGGGTGACAATACTCCAGCATGTGACTTTGGCATTAAGCATGTCAAATAGGAGAGCCATGATATGATAGGAACTTCAATTCATATTTCTACTACGCTGTCATTTTTGGGAAGCCTAGATCCATATTGGGAGTCCCAAGTCTTGGTAGAATATTCCAAGAACCTCTTGACATGTAAGGTTCTTGATGGGCAAGTAATGGATAGGAGGTATAGAGTGGTTGATGGAGTCATCTATTTTCATGATCAGATCTACTTGACTAGAGACTCAAAGCTCAAGGATGAACTACTACATGGAGCCTATGAGACCTTGCTTTCCAGTCCCACTGATTTCATTAGAACATGCCATATTATCTTGGATGGATTCATGTGGGAAGGCTTCAAAGAGGAGATGCACTATCACATGAGGAAGTGCATAGATTGTTTCCAGATTGAGGAGAGACATAGCTCTTGGGAAGATTTATCATTACCACCTCCTTATTCATTGGGTGTGAGAGGGAGCTTATCCATGAGCTACCTCACTAGCTTGAACCAAGTGTATGGTAAGGATTTTATCTCTGAGCATCATGATATAATTACTATATACTTGAATTCTCTTACCACTCATGTGTAGGGCATTTATCCAAGAGGGGGTACTCTTTCTTATTAGCTTCATGAGATATTTGGGATCATGAGCAGTGATGATGTTGATCACTCTCTAAGAGATCTTGTGGAGATGATGTACTCTTTATGGTATGCTTCATTGACACCAAACATCATACACCTTCTCCAAGTGTGTGAGGAGAATAGGGTAGCAAACAAGTGGTGGGAGAAAGACTTGTTCTATCATATTCTATGGTTGTTATGAGAAAAATTGTGTTGGTTGCACATGAGGGATCATTTTCCTTCTACTTTACTTCATATGGCAGCTAGCATGACTTTGGTTGCGATTCCATATGTTGATGATGTTATTATTTTTATTGTGAACATGGTTGGAGTGAAGGCACATTGGTTGGATGTGTCCATGGGGAATGGAATTTCCCACACATTTTATGCTTCATGTTTCAAGGGGAGCATGGGAGA
This sequence comes from Pinus albicaulis, assembly GCA_034641835.2. Taxonomy (NCBI): domain Eukaryota; kingdom Viridiplantae; phylum Streptophyta; class Pinopsida; order Pinales; family Pinaceae; genus Pinus; species Pinus albicaulis. Next base: position 1,106,481,223 of record CM076584.1, read on the forward strand.
TGATATGGCCACTACAGTAGATCACTTGTTTCTTTATGAGGTAGGCCATATGATTGTTTGGAGCACTTGGAACATGCCTCTCATGAGCATTTGGGGGGAACTTTTCTATGAATTACCAAGCTAGAAGGTGATTCACTTAATTTGGATGATAGCATGGAGATTGGAGTTTCTCATTGAGGTTGAAGAACCTAACATTTATCATCTCTCGTGCCTTAAGGAGGCCAATGGACAGCATATAACTCTTTCCATATATCTCCCACTTCTTCATGCTAAAAGCTATTTGGTTTATTCACCAAAGGCAAACTTGTATTCTTGGGAGGAGACATATCCTTTGGATATTTTGCAGTATCCTTGTAGTTTCTTGAGGAAAAGCAACATTTTGGAGGGGAGGACTGTAATATTCCTAAATTAGCCTACAACTAATGCGAACATTAATTTTTTTTATCACTTAGAAAGGTGAATAAGTGGGTAGGGAGACCCATAAAACTCTTTATTGTGAATAAGACCACTTCTCATGTGAAAGTGGATCATATTTTCAGCTTAATAAATCACCCTAAGGTGTGGACAGGGGCTAAATAAATTTTACTAGGTCAACCTTGACCAAATCTACATCGATGTCATGGAGGAGTGGCCATCAGTGAGGCACAACACAGTTTTAGATGGAGATGCCTTGTGTGAAAGAAGTGTTATCATTGGATGTGGTTTAGGGTTTGAAAGTTCTTAACTAATAAAAGGAAGGGGATGGAAGCATTAGAGGGTTTTTGATGTTTATCATATCTCTAAATATATTGTTTGTTTATACATATATCTTCCTCTTTCTATCTAGCTGATATTGAATGTTGTTTAGCATTGGGTGTTCTTGATCAGGAATCACACCTCTTCCCATTGAGTAGCTCTTGGGAGAGTTTGTATTTCATTTTCCACTATTTGGCTTAGGGAAAAGCTTCTTATTTCAACTACAGTACAGATGCTATTGAGGGTTTGGTTGTTTTTGCAAGCTGCAGCAAGTGGAGACTATATTTCTCAAATCTAGGTCATTTCAGTGCTCATTTTCAGTGGAGGAGGTTTCCACTTCATTGGGAGGATAGTATTGGAGTGCTTGAGCATAATTTTCATATCTTGGCATCAGGCCAACTATATCCTGACCCCTACAATGCAGTATACTTCCAGATCTGCATTATTTCTGTAGGTTTAGTTGCAGGGTGGCTCAACACACCAATTGGAGAGTGATTTTCTGAGTGTTCGGGATCTGCCCTTCACTTTGGAGATATGTTGGAGGAGGATATTCTATTGCTCATATCAGATCAAACACACTTTATATATCTATATTTTTTTTAGTAGATCTGCAGTCTTAGATCTCAGATCTACAACTTGTGCTTGGTGTTTTTATGAAAACCCCAAGGGGGTTCATTAGAGGAGCTTATATAGTGCATGGATATAATATATATCTAACTTTTTATTCACTTATTTTCTCTAGATATGATCTGTAATCTACATCTATGCAAAGGCAATAAAATAACGCTGTATGGCTTTGTCAGTCTTAATATATGGTTACATCACCTCATTTTGAAGGCTTTCTTTCATTGGAGAATTGTATTTCCTATTATGCATCTTATGGGCCATTTCTTACATATGTTTTTTTGCTGTAATAACAAATGAAAGGTCTCCATATTGGCCTCTTGGTATATAAAATATGATCTGCATTATTTTCATATATTTCTGCATTATATTGCTGCATTCCCCATTTGGGAATATTACAGAAATGTTTCCACCCTTGGGGGTGGTTAGTGAGATACATCAAGTGTTGCCTCATGTGAGGCATATTGAGGAGTTTGTGGAGAACCATTGTGTATTGGTTACTTGAATAAGGGATTAAAGTATATAAATATAGGACTTAAAGTGATTGGAGACATGCTACAACTGCAGTAGTGGTGTGCATATTTGGTAGCCATGCTTTCCAGCAAGTCATTCGAGGTAAAATGATCTTACTCGAGATTATTCTTGTATGGAACTACTATGGGTGAGCCTAGATGTTATTGAAATCACTAAAACATCAGTTGAGTCTATGCAAGTGGGTGACTAATGGAAAATTTTCATCGCAAATAATGTTATGCTCATTCTTCTTTGAGAAGATCCTCACCCTTTGACAACATGTATAGATATATGATGGGTTCCCCCAAGAGCCCATGATGTGGTCTTGGGGACACCTATTGCAATGAGAAGAAGGAGGAGGAGTTGTATGTGCATCTTGACCTGAATTTTTTGGCTCATTGGGATCAAATACATATCTATATATATGATTATCCATACTCTAGTATGAAATTCTGTTTGGATACTGAGCGACCACTTCCACCAGGATGAGCATGGGGACCAAATGGTGAGTGCTAGATGTTAGATTTTGGTTTCTTTCATAATTTATAAAATATGTGTATATGGTACTAATTTCCAAATGTTTCTTATACATATATAGCATCAGTGAAGTCGACATGATATATGGGGTGAGATGCAACACCTGGATCGATAGATTAGAGAGGGTCAACATCTCAGTAGAGGCCAGAGAGTGATGGAGTTCTTGGAGGATCTTTGGCACAGACTCAACATAGTATTGAGTGGTGTGACAGAGTGTGGATGGCATGAGTTGAAAGAACAATACACATATGTGTTTTTGAATCTTCCCTATATTTTTTCAGTTAATATGAAGCACACAACCATGGTCAGTCAAGCTATTACAAACTTATGAGTTGGGGGAGTGGCCCCACTAGGCCAGGACCCTCTAGAGGAGAGTGATTAGGAATAAGGGTGTAGGTGCACCCAAATTTGTATGTCTGGATGTAGCATGCTATGGACATGCCAGATTTATTTAGAATAATGGACTGCAAACACTTTATAATGGATATTTTGATACATAATATGATTATGCATGATTTTTGATATTGTCTTCATTTTATATTTATTGTTGTCCTCTTATGTATGCATGTGTTAAATTCCAATCGAGGATTTTATTTAAAATGGGATATACATAGTTATTTTGGGCTCTATGAACATAATTGACGATATGAATTCAAATTCACGTGCCAAAAAATTAAATCATAAATATTTTCTAAATAAGATAGGATTACACACATGATAAACACCATTCAATTAAATCATGAGAAACATGCAATTAAGAGAAACATGAAGGAAAAGGATGCGATGAGAAATGGAGTTGGCTAACAAACTTATCATTGCATCATATTTCACCAGATTGTTGGTGGTAGATTCGATGGATACACAATTGGAGTGGACTAACAAATGTAAAGGGGAGAAAATAACCCAAGTTTTCAAGGATATATTCCTGGAGAGGAAAATTGCACCTTTGGCATAACCAATATATGGTGTGGATGATGGATCAATCTAAAAGGCATAAGAGGAAGATGAATGAGATGATGAAATATGTAACCTACCTAAATGAATGAAAAAATAAAAATAAAAAAATATGCATTCCAGTGGGGAAATGATATGGATAGAATTGCTTTAGGTATAGTGCATTGCAAGGTTTGGGAGTAATTTTTCATTTTAGGCCCTCTAAAATATATGCCCCCTTTTCTAAACATTTACAAATTATATAGGTATTTTTCCACAGTGGCTCGAATTTTCCATACCCCAAGACATCATGTGCTTGATTATAAATAAGAAGGATATTGCCTTCATGGTATGTGTTATCACTCAAATTGAACCTCAGGCTGTAAAAGGAAATTTCGAGGTAACCTCAAACCACGCTTAGCCAAGTAGCTAGCCCTACTAGGTGAGGAGAGGGCTCTTTCTATATAGATCATAGCCAAAATGACTATGGAAAGAAGACATTATGCTAGGTACAGTAACTCAGGGTTTTGATTTTGATTGTATAGGGTTTGCTCGAGCAGGAGGAATCAAATAGTCAAGGAAAGGAAATTAGGTCAAGATTTGTAGAGTGTTCTATGGGGCAAGATAGGTACAATTTTTAGCAGTTTAAGGTTTCGGTGGTGGGATGATCAAGACAGGTGAGGAGATAGAAATAGCAAGGTGAATTCATGTTTTCTTTCTAAACTAAATAAATTACAAATTATGAATGTTTACCCAAAACAGAGCATAGAAATTATGGATTATGTTCATCTAACTTGAAAAAATTCACTTAATAGAAATGAGATTATGGATGAAATACATAAAAATTTCCAACATATGAGCACAAAATAAGAAACTGAAACTAAACACAATACCACATGGATCCCATAAAAATAGTTCAAATTTAATTAATGTCCAGACCAAAACAGATACAAAAGTGTGTTTCTCGAGAAGCCAAACCTCAAAATGAGTCCAAACATTACAATGACTGAGAAAATACATCATATAGACCTCAAAAAAACTCTCTCTAGCCTCAGGGAGTCGAATCCATGAGATAGGAATCAGTTTCACCTGCTGACAAACAAGAAACTGAAGACTAGGAAGACCCAACAATTTGCCTCTAAAAGAGGGGAAACTAATTCATTTGACCTATAGAGGACTCACCCAATGTATCTACCTTTGATGAAATTCAAAACATGAGATTTAAATTCACTATGACAATTTACATCAGTAATTTCTTCATTTTTCAGGCAAACGCACAGTGCCCTAACATGAAACATATCCTCTTTTGAAAGCAACTTTTGAGTGCCTTCCCGGTATCCAAATCAGCTCCATTATAGCTCATTGGAAATTTCTCTAAGTCTAGTTTCCAAATATACCTCCAGTTTCAAAAATGGTGCTCATTTTCCCTGTTGAAAAATAAATCTCCCAAGACTGGTAAACGTGCAACAACCTGGTCAAAAAGGAAGTAGAAACATGAAAATTTGGTAGTTTTTCACAGTTTTGAGGGACCATTGATCCTCCAAATTTTCTGGAACTTGCTAGGGTTGATATTTATCATTATGAACATGATGGTGGTGGCCATTTGTCAATTAGAGGCTCCAAAAAGGAGCACAGTGACCAGGTCACTATGCGTTTGTCAGAATTTCTGTGTGCCAAAATATTCAAAAAAACCAAAAATGACTTGAAGGGCCAACTGTGCCAAAAATTTACCAAAATGGTGAGGGAAATTTCTTCTCGAGTGGTTTGGGCATGAAGAGACACCTCAAAAATTATATATAACCTCTCCTTATCCTTTTTCTTGGTCAAAGTTTGAATTTTTGCATGGGCTCCTTTGAGCTTGGCCCTTGCAATTTTATTCCTCATGGCGTAGTGCTTTGCCATTTTCCTTTGAATGTCCTTGTCCTTGTTGGTATTCTCTATCAACCTCTCCAGATGAAAATTGGCTCTATCAAGCCATTATTCTCTATCCTTTCTAATCTCTAGGGCAAGTAGCTCACTTGGTGGGAGTTGTTCTGCCAACTAAACTTCTCTACGATAGGTCTTGGGAAATGGCTCAACATCAGTCACATTAGCCAAAGTTGCCTCAATGTCCTCTTCACTGCTTGATGACTCGGTATCATGATGTGATGGTGAAGGGTTATGGAAAGGTAAGAAGTAGGATCAACATGAGGTGAATGCATCTGACTTGGTGATGATCTATGAGCAGCAGGCTGAGATGGAGGATTGGATATGGGAGGATGAGATGATGAGGGGATAATATGCTCATGTTGACTAGGTGGGGTAGTGAAAACTTCTTTTGATATGAATGTGTCCCATGGAATGTTATTTTTCTCAAGATGATGCATGACTACCATCTTGATGAGGGAGTGGTGGAAAAGACTCTGCATTTGATGATTATAATCCCTCTTTTGTACAATGTATGACATCTTGTCAATGATGTGGGAGAGATAGTAGGGTATGTGAAGCATTTTGACTCTAGTGAAGTGCATGAGTTGTCGGATATGATATGAATATAGTCGAGAAAACCTTCCCTCACAGGTGAAGTATTTCATGATTATTTTCATCATAGGGACATATCGGTCAAGCAGATGAGAGAAGGGGAAAATGGTCTTTTTTTCATCCTTGTATCTAGGTTTGACGTATGGTTCATAATAGCTCTGATCAAGGTTTCCTTTTTTAAACCATTTCTCTTCCACATTAGGGATCCCTATAGCATCTGCAATGGAATTAGTGGACATGGTAAAAGTAACCCTAGCAAGAGTGACCCACCTATCATAGAGATTGGTAATGAAAAACCTTGTCAACATAGGGTGATATTGGACCCTTTGCACCCTCTCACAAAACTCATAACAACCAACATGTTTAAAACATGACACGGTTAGGGGAGAGGCCATAAGCTCTTTTGTGGTTTTTGGCTCATATGTGATGATTTTCCCTGCTTTCTTACATGATTTCCTCTTTGGTGATTGTTCCTCACTGACGCTTCTGTCCTCCTCTTCAGAAATTTTTAATTTGAAGGCTTTGGAAACCCTAGGGTAAATGGAATGAGATGAAGGGAGTGAGAGATGAAATGAATAGCTTAGGCAAATGGAGGGAGTGAATGTAAATGAGAACCTAGGTCTATGAAAACCCTAGGATTTAATAGTGTTTATGACTGATATATGTTTAGGGACATGAATATGGATATGATGTATGAAAATGAGAAGGAAATGAAAGCTACAGTTTCATAGCAATTAAGTACTTCAATTCAAGTGTCTTATGAAACACCAAATAAATGAGAAGAGAGATGTATTTGGCTTCAGTTATTGTTTTCAATCTCTTTGAAGAAATTTGCGAGGAAATGAAACTTGTTGGAGGTCGTGAAACCCTTTGAAACTCTCCCTGAGCAAACACGCAACATCCTGGAGAAACACACAACACCTGGGTAAAAATGCAATGACCAAGGGTAAAAGTATAGTGCCTGTGTAAATTGGTATGCAGTTGAAAGGAAAACACGCAGTGCCTGTGTAAATTGGTTTGTAGTTGACAGGAAAACGCTGAGTGCAAACGTGAAGTGATCGGGTAAATGCACAACGACCTAAGGTAAATGCGCAACGACCCTCAAATTTAACTCAAAATGCTTGAAAATTTGAAATTTATCCTTTGCTGGAAACTCCTGATGGTTGAATGGAAATAATGAATTTCTTTGAGGTGTCTGAAAGGCTTTATTACTTTAGTGGTTTTGGATTTTTAATTTGAATAACCCACTTTTGTTATGTTCACTTTTCCCTTTGGACTTTGGCACTAATACTCTTTATATTTTTGACTTTTTGGCTTTGTAGGTTGATCAAGTTTGGCTTTCTTTTCTCCACTTAGGTCAGAAATAATTGCATTTGACAGCTTGGGATGAATTCATTACATATGACAACATAAAATTACATTATAAAAATATAAATAAATTACATATTGAATTTTATATCAAAATTGCATTTTTATATAAAAGTCATTAAACTCAAAAATTACAACTCTGAAAATTGATAATCACATCATGATGATCTTCATATGGGAAGAAAAAATTTATTGTTTAGCCTTTCTCATATATGTGCCGACCTCAGCTGAAATGATGGAGTGACTTTGACAAATATAAAAACCTAATGACCTAAGGGGACTGCTTTAGACCTGACTTTCATGGATGAGATTTTAACAAGACTTCCTGGTGAAAAGAGCATTTCCATAGGTGATTTTATGCTCAAGGAGACATGATAATGAGTCATCCAATATGATATTATGAGGGAGAATGAATTTTATTGACAAGGAAAACCACCAGTGGAACAATTTTATATCATGACCTAATGGAATGATTGTAAATTTCTTTAGAGTGGGACACCTAAGATGCACATGCAAAATGTGTTTTGATCCCTGGTGGAAGTATGAAAATATTGACACTAACATTGGCCTTATTCGGGATGGAAGCTCCTTGGATGTGTCAAGAACACCATAGAACAAGTGCCTAACCTTTGGGCCAATACGGTCAAAAAAATTTAAAAGACTGCAGACTATAAAACTGACTCAAAAACCAATCAAAGTGACTGGGAACTGACTTGAAAACTGACTTTGGAACTAACTCAAAGCTGACTCAAAACTAAATTTGAAACTAACTCTAAAAAAATAACAGAAAATCAACAAGCTTTGTAGCCTTCACTTTGGGCCCCAAGCCTAAATGATTTTCTGCTCCAAACCTTGAAGAAAATAAAAATTGGTATTTACAATGAAAGTGGAACATTATTTTAGCAGTTTCATCAGAAATAATAATGTTTCAAGATCCTACCATTGACTGGTCCTCCTGAACATTATTTTCCATTCATCTCTTCCAGCAAATAGGCATTTTTTCCTCGATAAGCTAAAATCTTTTAGGGTCCTTTCCATAGATTATCAAACTTCCCATGCTTTACTTTCTCTTAATTTTTTGCATCCATCGCATCACTACATCTTCCAGCTGAAACTTATCTACCTTGGTTTCGTGATCACAAAGCCTTTCGATTTTCTCTTGAAGTTTAGAAGTAGTCTAAGAAAAATCCTCCCTTGTTTGTTGAAGGTGAATCATTTGATTGATTTGACGTTGAATATCATCGTCCTCACTACCTGATTCCTGCAATAGTCTCATAACCGGGACTGCAAGTGATGTAGGAAACACTGTATCTATACCATAAACCAATTCAAAGGGTGACATATCTATAGAATTCTTGGTGTTCACTCGGTCTACCCACAAATCATTGGTAAGCTTCCTATGCCAATTTTTCTTCTTCTCTTCCAACATTTTCTTAATGATATTAAGCAAGGATTTATTAGAGGACTCAACTAATCCATTTCCTTGTGGATAATATGCAGTGGAATGGCCCAACCTGATATTATACTTGTGACAAAACTCAGTCATATTCTTTGACTTGAATACTGATGCATTATCTGTAATAATCTTGTGAGGACAACAAAAATGAGATAAAATATTGGATTCTAAAAACTGAATAATTACCATGTTCTTAGCTTGCCTTATAGGAATAGCCTTGATCGACTTGGTGAAGTAGTCAGTAGCTGTTAGAATCCATCTATGTTGTGCTAATGATGTGGGATGAATTTCCCCAATTAAATCAAGTTGAAAAGGATATTTTACTACAATAGGTTTTAGCGGAAGAGGAAGGAGTTTCCTTTTTCCCTGAAAAAATTGACATTCATGACAGTTTGTGACTAATTTGTACAAATCTGAAAATAGATTCAACGAATAATACCTTGCTCTCAACACTTTATTAGTTTCTTTTTTCCAAAACAAGTGGCCTCCACAATATACCCTATGGAAATCATCCATTACCCGTTTATCTTCATCTTCAACCAAACAATTTAAAAGAACACCTCTGGGATCTTTCCAATAAAGGGCACTACCTAGAATGTAGTATTTAGCAAATTTTAATTTCAAAGACCTGCCCGTATTTTTTGACATTCCAGGAGAAGGAAAGAAGTGGTGAAGAACATAAATTATATCTGAATACCATGGTTAAGTGAGAAACATTTCTGATACCTATATCAGAGTGCCATCTTCTTCATCATCTGACATTGCTACAATAAATTTTATGTCAATACAATGAAAATTGGATTCATCCATGAGTTTGGGTAACCCATGTCCCTTGATCAGCTTGGTGGGCCTGATCTTGAGATCATACTCTAGCATTGCTACTATCCATTTACCTCTCCTTCCCTCCGTATCGGTCTGCATGAGAACTTATTTTACAGCTACATTTGAAACATAATCTATAGTGTGTGAATGTAGAATATAGATCCAGAAATCCTTCAAGGCTTTGATTAAGGAAAAATATTTCTTCTCAATAATATTATAGCGAAGAGCAGCATCTATAATGACTCAACTAAAGAAATCAATAGGATGCTCCACCTGATCCTTATTTTGCATCAAAACCGCAGCCAAGGTGTGCTCAGATGCAAATGAAAATATTATAAAATCACTAGTATAATCTGGACCAACCAAAACAGGGGCTGTAGTTAAAGAAAGCTTTACCAAGTTGAAATATTTCATAGCATCTGTGGTCCATTTTACATTATTTTACTTTTTCAACATATTTTTCATTTCATGCCAATTCTCAGCCAAATTAGGAACAAATATGTGTAAGAAATTCATCTTACAATTGAAATCTTGCATCTCCTTTTTATTACGCAGAAAATCTATTTGCTGAATTGATTTTACTCTGGAAGGATCAATGCAAATGCCATATTTGGAAATTATGTGACTGAGAAGTTTTCCTTCCTCCATGGAAAAAGGACTCTTCTTTGGATTCAGAGAAATTCCTAACTCCCTACATTTCTGAAAACAATGCTTAGATGATATAAATGTTGATCATCAGAACCAGAAAACACTCTCGAATCATCTAAATATACCACTAAGAAAACATCTTTCTCATTAGCAAAGGCTATATCATCGCCCGCTGAAAAGTAGCCCCTGCATTCTTGAGTCCAAATGGAATTTTAACATACTAAAATGTCCCCCATGGTGTTCTGAAAGCAGTTTACCTTGGTCTTATTCATGCACCAAAATCTGATTATAACATGAATAACCATCAAGAAGTGACATCTGTGATGCTCCAACTACCCTTTGCAGAACATGGTCCATCTTAGGAGGGGGGTAATTATCCTTTAAAGACACTTTATTCAAATTCTGAAAATCAATGCACAACCTTATCTCTCTGGTATTATTCCTTACGAGAACCAAATTTGAAATCCAATCAGAAAACCTAATTGGAACAATGATACTAGATTTATACAATCGATTTACCTATTTCTCAATGGATGGAAACAGTGTTGGATTTATCCTTCTTAACTTCTATCTGAAGGGTTTTTCATCTGGATTGATGGGAATAGTGTGTTGAATAATGTTTTTCTCATAGACCTTCAAATCTGCATAATCCCATGCAAAAATATCAGAAAATTTAGATAAAAATTTGATTTTCTTATATTTTTCCTCAGGAGATAATGTGTTAGACAACTTAACCATATTGGGCTTATCTGTTGTTCCGAAGTTCATGTCTTCCACACCCTTTTCTGTAGGAGTCAATGTTGGTTGTCTCACTACATCATCCTCACCAAATATTTCTTCTAAAGGTATGAGACCTCTACGAATAATATTATCTTTCAGCTGGAAAATATTCATGTGATTTGCCTCTATTTTTGATCATCAAAATCACAAACATCATCAATAAAATCATCTTTGAACTTTCCTTCATTCTATAAAAAGATATTAATTTCTTTTTCATCCAAAAAAAAATTCCAGTACCTTAAGTTATCAAGAACACTAGGTCTATGTTTGACATGAATTTAAAATTTATTACATGTGTTCATCGGAATTTTGAGATTACTTGCTACCATAGCAAGCGAATCTGCAATGATATTTTGACTTCTTGGTCCTGTTGTTAATGTATATTCAGGAAAAAATTTTAAGATATCCAAGACTGCATTCCTATAAGCTCTCATTCGCAGATTATTTTCTTGATATTCTCCTTTCACTTACTTTATGAGAATCTCAGAATCACCATAAACATAAATTCCTTTTGCACCAAGTTTGTTAAAAATTTTGAGACTTGTGATCAATGCTCCATACTCCGCTTTGTTGTTAAAACAATCAAAAACCAATTTATAAGCCAATTCCACTCGGCCTACCAATATGACTTCAGTTCCAAATAAAAAAACCTACACCTTCCTTACCCAAAGCACCATCGAAATCCATGCTCCAAAGTCCATCTTCATCTTCTAGATGTTGAAACTTTACTATTGGTTCTGATTTAATTTTGCTGGTCACCTCATTTTTCTAATCTATACTAATTTTTTGTTATTCTGAAGGATTTTCAGAAGAAGTCGCCATTTATTTTTCCTTGTCAAGAACTTCTCTAAAACTCTTTGAAACTTCAGGTACATCATCTACCACTACTAGCTAATTATTTACATCATTCAAATCACCATCATTATACAAAATAAAAGATTCTAGATCTGTATGTACAGCCTATATTGGATGATTTATGGGCTTCTCCTTACTTGTTATCATATACTTCATTTTATTTTCTCGGTACAATTTCCTCAATTACCCGAAAATAGGAATAGTAGCATAAGAGAAGTCAAGTTGTATAGTACCTTTGAGTTTGGCTCCCCATGATCTAGATAATAGCATACCGAATCGAGGCGATATATCAGCCACCACCACATCCATTAAAAAATTCTTAGCTGGGATTTGATCTAAGGAAACCACTAAATATTTAATGAGACCAATGCAACAAACTCTACCAAAATCAAATGAATACAAATCATGATATGGTAGGGTGATATCCATGCCCATATTTTCCATAATATCCTTTGGAATTAAATTGTGAGAAGCCTCGGAATCAGGCACAGCATTATGAAGTATGTACTCATGTAGTCTAAGGCTTAAATAAAAAGGGGGAACTTCACTCTCTTCTAACTGACCAACTATAGCTGGACTGAAAATGAGCTCAGGGTGATCATCTTCAACATCAACCATATTAGACAAAGGATCATCTAGCAACATTTTAGACACCTGATGTTTATAATGACTATTCTTTACTAATTCTGTCAAAGGAATGGACACTTTCAATTTAGCTATTTCATTTTCTAAGTTAAAAGTTGTGACTTTATCTACCTCTTTGACAACAATATCTCTTACATTAGTTTGATCCTTTTTTGCATTCTCCTTTTTCTGAGTGTCTTTCTCTTTAGTATCTGAGCTTGTTGATGGCTGGTTGACGTTGCTATGATTGTGATTGGCATGCTCTTTACCCTTTCTTTGATTATTTGGAAGATCATTCTTTGAATGGACCTATTTTCTTTTCTGAATAGGTTTGGCAGGTACATCTCTGCTCCTTAAAGAATATTGTTTCTGTTGTGCACTCAAAGAATTCATATACCCACGCTGGTAATCATTTGATTCAGTTTCCAAATCATCATCATTATCCAAGATATAGTCCTCATCTTTTGGAGTATCCAGATTTTCAGTATACTCTTCATATTCAGTCAGAAACATGGGCAAACCATCTGCTGTAAATAAATGATTTGTTTCGACCACCGGATCTTCATCTTCTTCCTCTTCCATTCCTTGAACATAATTTTGTTGTAAAAGGGTCCAAGTCTGTTGTTGTTGTTGTACTATTTGGTCTAGTTCTTTTTTATCTCTTTGATTGATTCTAAAGTGAGGATGTTGTTGCCCTCTGAAATTTGGGTTCCTGATATATGGTTCAGGTTTATCTGAGATGGACAATTGGTCAACCATTATTTCCATAGTTTGGAGTAACGAATCCATCTTAGCATCAGAAGTAGATGTCTCCTCTTTGATGGTCACTCTCTTTTCAAATCTCATCCTTTCTCTTTTGGCTAGCAAATTCACTTCCACGCTGACATCATTCTTTTTCATATCTACTAAAGTTGTAGGATCACATTCATGCAACTGATATGCCATATCACTATCAAATCCATCCGAAATTTTACGAAAGCCAAACCTTCCAGTGGTTTGATATGTATAGGAAGAGCATTGTACACTGCATTAAATCTCACGCAATAATCTTGCTCAGTATCACCAACATTTATTTTGATGTTCTCATATTCAGAAAGAATTTGAAGGGGATTTTTCTTTTCTTCCTATCTTTCTACAAACTTTTGATGCAAAACTTCTAAAGTGTCAATAGTCGCTCCTAGTAGAGCTATGAACCATTTTCTTACTTCCTTCCTACGCTTTGTGAAAACAACCTCGTCTTCACATCCTCTATGTCCATTTCATGAATATCAAAGAATTCATTCATCTTATCTATATGATTTTGGGCTGTCAAAGGTTGGGTGTTGTCAAAAAAAGGGATTTTGGTTTGGTAATATTGGCGCATAGCACCAGGGTTCTGAGGGAGAATAAGGGGGGCATATCTTGCACCCATGATGACTAGAGGTGGAGGATTTATAACATGGATTTGGATGTTTGATGTAATCAAGGGAGGATTGGTCACTGATTTAGTGTGAACAATAGATGAAGTGATGGTATAAGAAGTTGAGATCTGAGGTCTGTTTATCACCCAAGCATTTACTTGCGAAGAATAGTTCTGTAGATCTTTAAGAACTTGTAAAAGTTGTGACCCTGATTTTGAATTTGAATGAGAATGTGGAAACAAATCTTCAAAATGGATTTGAAAGAAAATGGAGGAATCAACAATTTTTTCATCAATCCAACTCAAAATTTTTCACTAGAATAAAGTTTGTTCAAAATTTATATCAAAATCAATATCTTGCAATTTTTCTAACTTTCCAGGGAATGAATGGAATGGAACTTTTCTCTATTTGATTTCCATATGAACTAGATGCCTCCACAACAATTTTGGATTTTATTCCTATGTTTTGAGGATTACTAACAATGGTGGGAGGATTTGGATTGGGATTGGATCTAGTGTATCTTCGGGAAGCCAATATGTCTAATTTCGAAAACCAATTTTCACTTTACAAATTTTTCAATTCAGCCTTTGAATAAAATCTAAACTTATCATCCACAAGTTTCATAATTTAAATGAATACTTACTGGGGTAGATCTAATCTCACTATTCTTCCCTAGTGGAGTCGCCAAAATGTTATTACTTGGATTGAACCTCAGGCTGAAAAAGGAAATTTCGAGGGAACCTCAAACCACATTTAGCCAAGCAGCTATCCCTACTAGGTAAGGAGAGGGCTCTCTCCCTATATATCACAACCAAAATCATTGCGGAAAGAAGATATTAGGCTAGGTATAGTAGCTCAGGGTTTTGATTTTGATTGTATAGGGTTTTGCTGGATCAGAAGGAATCAAACAGTCAAGGAAAGGAAATTAGGTCAAGGTTTGCAGAGTGTTTTATGGGACATGATAGGTACAATGTTTAGCACTTTAGGGTTTTTATGGTGGGATGATCAAGACAAGTGAGGAGATAGAAAGAACATGGTGAATTCATGTTTTATTTATAAACTGAATAAATTACAAATTATGAATGTTTACCCAAAACAGAGCATAGAAATTATGGATTGAGTTCATCTAACTTGAAGACATTAACTTAATATAAATTAAATGATGGATGAAATACACAAAAATTTCTAACATATGAGCACAGAAGAAGAAATGAAACCAAAAAAAATACCACATCGATCCCATAAAAATAACAGCAAATTTGATTAATGTCCAGACCAAAATTGATACAAAAAGTGTGTCTTTTGAGAATCCAAACCTCCAAATGAGTCCAATCATTACAATGACTGAGAAAATACATCATATAGACCTAAAAACCACTCTTCCTAGCGTGAGGGAGTCGAATCCATGAGATATGAATCAGTTTCACTTATTTCCAAACAAGAAATTGAAGAGTAGGAAGACCCAACAATTTACCTCTAAAAGAGAGGAAACTGATTCATTTAACCTCTAGAGGACTCACCTAATGTATCTACGTTTGATGAAAGTCAAAACATGATATTTACATTCACCATGACCATTTACATCAGTAATTTCTTCATTTTCCCAAGTAAACATTCAAACTGGAGTGAAACTTCAAAATTTGTTGAAGATTGTGAAAAAATGCATTTTCCTAGCAAACGCACAGGTCCCTAGCAGGAAAATAGCCTCATTTGAAAGCAACTTTTGAGTGCCTTCCCGATGTCCAAATCAACTCCATGATAGCTCATTTGAAAGATCTCCATGTCTAGTTTAAAAATATGCCTCCATTTTCGAAAATGGTGCTCATTTTCCCTGTAAAAAAATCAATCTCCAAAGAATGGTAAAATTTCAGTGACTAAGTAAAAAAGGAGGGAGAAACATGAAAATTTGGTAGTTTTTTGCACTTTTGAGGGACCAATTCTCCTCCAAATTTTTTGAAACTTGCAAGGGCTGATGTCTTCATCATTCTGAACGTGATGGTGGTGGACATATGTCAATTAGAGGCTCCAAAAAATATCCCATCGACCAGGGAACTGTGCGTTTGGAAGAATTTCTGTGTGCCAAAAATACTCAAAAAACCGAAAATGAATTGAAGTGTCAAGTGTGCCAAGAATTTTCCAAAATGGTGATGGTACTTGCTTCTCAAGTGCTTGAGGCTTGAAGATACACCTCAGCAGGTATATCTAACCTCTCCTTCACATTTTTCTTGGTCAAAGTTTGAATTTTTGCATGGGCTCGTTTGAGCTTGGCCCTTGCAATTTTGTACCTCATGGTGTAGTGGTTTAACATTTTTCTCTGAATTTCATTGTCCTTATTGTCCTTCTCTAGCAACCTCTCTAGATGAAAATTTTCTCTATCAAGCCATGATTCTCTATCATTTCTAATCTCTAGGGCAAGCTGCTCATTTGGTGTGAGCTTCTTTTCCAACTCAACTTCTCTCTGATAGGTCTTGGGAAATGGCTCAACATCAATCACATTAGCCTAAGTTGCCTCAATGTCCTCCTCACTACTTGATGACTCAGTATCATGATGTGATGGTGAAGGGTTATGGAAAGGTGAAGAAGTAGGATCAACATGAGGTGAATGCATCTGAATTGGTGATGATGTATGAGAAACAGGTTGAGATGGAGGAGTGGATATGGGAGGATGAGATGATGAAGGGATACTCTGCTCATGTTGACTAGGTGGGGTAGTGAAAAATTCATTTGCTATGAATGTGTCCCATGGAATGTTATTTTTCTCAAGCTGATGCATGCCTATCATCTTGATGAGGGAGTTGTGGAAAAGACTCTGCATTTGATGATTATAATCCCTCTTTTGTACAATGTATGCCATCTTATCAATGCTGCGGGAGAGATAGTAGGGTATGTGAAGCATTTTGACTCTAGTGAAGTGCATTAGTAGTCGGATATGATATGAATAAAGTCGAGAAAACCTCCCTTCACAGGTGAAGTATTTCATGATTATTTTCAACATAGGGACATATCGGTGAAGGAGATGAGAGAAGGGGAAAATGGTATTTTTGTCATCCTTATATCTAGATTTGAGGTATGGTTCATAATAGCTCTAATCAAGGTTTCCTTGTTTAAACCATTTCTATCACACATCAGGGATCCTTGTAACAACTGCAATGGCATTAGTGGACATGGTAAAAGTTACCCCAATAAGAGTGACCTGCCTATCATGGATTTTGGTAATGACAAACCTTGTCAACATATGGTGATATTGGACCCTTAGTACCCTCTCACAAAACTCAAAACAACCAACATGTTTAAAACATGACACAATGAGGGGAGAGGCCATGAGATATTTTGTGGTTTTTGGTTCATATTTGATGATTTTCCCTCCTTTCTTACATGATTTATTCTTTGGTGATTGTTCCTAACTAACACTTTTGTCCTCCTCTTCAGAAATTTTTAATTTGAAGGCTTTGGAAACCCTAGGGTAAATGGAATGAGATGAAGGGAGTGAGAGATGAAATGAATAGCTTAGGAAAATGGAGGAAGTGAATGTAAATGAGAACCTAGGTCTATGAAAACCCTATGATTTAAGATTTTTTATGACTGATATATGTTTAGGCACATGAATATGGATATGATGTATGAAAATGCGAAGGAAATTAAAGCTAGGGTTTCATAGAAATTAAGTCCTTCAATTCAAATTTCTTATGAAACACCAAATATATGAGAGGAGAGTTGTCTTAGGGTTCACTTACTGTTTTAAAGCTCTTTTAAGAGATTTGTGAGGAAATGAAACTTGTTGGAGGTTGTGAAAACATTCGAAACTCTCATTGAGCAAACACGCAACATCCTGGAGGAACGCACAGTGCTAGGGCAAATGCGTAGTGACTAAGTGTAAAAATGCAATGCCTATGTAAATTGGTCTACATTTGATAGGAAAACATGTAGCACCTGAGTGAAAACATGCAACGACCGGGAAAACATGCACCGACCTAGGGTAAACGTGCAACGACCCTGAAATTTGACTCAAAATGCTTGAAAATTTGAAATTTCTCCTTTGCTGGAAACTCCTGATGGCTGACTGGAAACAATGACTTATTGTGAGGTGTTTGAAAGGATTTATAGCTTTAGTTGTTTTTAATTTTTAATTTAAATAAACCACTTTTGTTATGCTCACTTTTCCATTTAGACTTTGGCACTGATGCTCTTTATCTTTCTGACTTTTTGGCTTTGTAGGTTGACCAAGTTTGGCTTTCTTTGCTCCACTTAGGTCGGAAATAATTAAATTTGACAACTTGGGATGAATTTATTACATATGAGAACGTAAAATTACATTTGGAAAAATATAAATAAATTACATATTGAATTTTATATCAAAATGACATTTTGATATAAAAGTCATTAAACTCAAAAATTACAACTCTGAAAATTGATAATTACATCATGATGATCTTCATACAGGAAGACAAAATTTCTTATTTAGTCCCTCTCATATATGTGCTGACCTCATCTAAAATGAAGGGGTAACCTTCACAAATATAAAAAACTAATGACCTAATCAGACTGCTTTAGACCTAGCTTTCATGAATGAGATTTTATCAAGACTTCCTGGTGAAAAGAGCATTTCGATAGGTGTTTTTATGCTCAAGGAGACATGAGAATGGGTTAGCCAATATGATCTTCTGAGGGATAATGATGTTTATTGACAAGGACAACCACCAGTGGAACAATTTTATATCATGACCTACTGGAATGATTGAAAAATTCTTTAGAGTGGGACACCTAAGATGCACATGCAAAATGTCTTTTGATCCCTAGTAGAAGTATGAAAATACTGACACTAAAAATATGTACGAGGATGGACATTACGGCCATTGTATTGTTTGGTGCACATTTTAGCCACTTCAATGGTTTGCAAGGCAACTTGGCAGTTGTCATTGGCACATTCTAGCATGGTGAGTCTCTGTTCTAAGGGTTGGGTCTCTGGGAGGAGTTTTATGGCAAGGTAAAGGTAGGGAATTTCACACTTAATTGATAAGATTGTTCCTTCTTTATAAAAAAGGTGGAGAGTAGTGAACCAAGTGATGGTTTTAATACAACTTCTATAGGCCAAAAAAATAGGGATGATCATTAAATGCTGGTTGGTATTGTGTTTATTCATTGTATGCTAAAGCATGGTTTTAAGGATTTTATTGATAAATTCAACTTTTCTGCTCCCTTTGGGGTAATAAGATTATGAATATTGATGTTCAAAACCTAACGATGAGGATATCTCACACCATATCACATCTTCAAAGTGTCGACCATGGTCAGAAAACAATTTCTTTGGAACCTAAAATCGAGTGATGACATGGTTAAAAAAGAAAAGGCCTGCAGTAGTTGCGACATTGTAGGCATGGCTTAGTCCCACTTGGTAAAATAGTTGCAAACCAAAATAATTTATTTGTGGCCATAGGAAAATGTGGGTTGACACTCCATGAAATTGATGACCCATTTGTATAAAGGACCAATTGCAATAATAGTGAAGAAAATGGCAGGGAAGTCATTGCCTTCCAAAAGGAAAATGATGAAATGTTAAAGAAAATCAAGCAGAGACTAGAAGAAACTAGAAAAAAGGCTAATTATTGAGACTTATAAAGGTTCAAAATTATGTTACAACAAAAGGATTGGTGGAAACTAGAAGAAAGGATTTGATAGTAATAATTGAAAAAGGTGTTCACCAACTATGCCCTAGGTTTTTATCAACTACTGAATTTGAAAGGAATATGCTTAATCTAAAAATGTTACGACTAGGGTCATATATAATTAAAAAATACTTGGTTTTAGGGCCACTTCTATTGATATCAACTTTTCCAGGATAAATGAAATTGATATGATTAATTGGCATAGACAAACTAGGGAGGTGGTGGCAAGAATATTGTTAGAATCATCTACCGACAATAGGAAGTATCAAAAATCAATGCTAAAGTGCAAGGATAGTTGAATTATGCGAGAATAGCTATAAGGACTAGAGTCAATCAAATTAAATAACTGGAGGAGAAAATAATCAAATGACTAGATATTCCTAAATATCATATCTTAACTAAAGATTTGTTGCAATTAAAAGATAAAGAAATAAATAATCTAAAGGCAGCTACAATGTTTCAGGATTACTGCATGAAAAATTTAATGGACACCTTCGAGAAAAAAGGAAATACAAGAAAAGAAATTATGGGAGCTGAAGTAATATATTGAAATTAATGAAGCCAAATGTAAATAACTAGAGGAAAAAGTAAATAAAGCCGTCAAAGAACTCAAGAACAAAGAGAAAATAGATTTCGAAGAAGTCAACAAATTTTAGAACACTCTGAATGAAGCTCTAGAGAAGAGTGCATCAAGAAATGAAAATTTTGATAGAGTCACACTCCCTCAAGCCAAATTCGATGGATTAACGCAGTAAAGAAAAATTGAAAGATCAAAACTCGAGGAGATTCTTGAAACCATGAATAAAAAAATTGAAGGTTTGCAGGCCTTGTTAACATAGAATAATGAAGAGGTTAAATCCTTGCATAAGTGTCTTACAGAATCCACCTTGGAGAAAGAAACATTGCTATAAGTCAAAGAAAAAATATGGTTTATGATTAATGAGAAAATTATTTTACTAAAGCCTTATGCTCAAATGTTCTCCGACTATCATTGAGAATTTTAAAATTGAAGTCAAGAAGATGATACCCTTAGTTGAAGGAAGACTTAAGCATTTCAATCCCATCATTGATATTTTTTATTCTCTAATTGATGAAAAATTGTAGTGTTTGTTTTTTTTAATAGGGAAGAGGGAATTGTAGAAGTGAAACCTATTAAAGAATACAGGAGACTACTTCAAGAAACAAGTGATTAAGTCGCCAAGTCTATGGAAAGTATTGAAATATTTAGATATGAATGGAATTATATTCAAATATTTGGTTTTCCCTCTTTATGGACTAGTGAGTGATGGTTATCAGAACAAACCTTTCATTAGTCATTGAACAAGTTGAGATGTGATCTTAAAAATTTCCAATACGATAAAGAAGGTGGTATTACAAGTCAATCTATATTGGAATCTTTCCTCCTAGAATTCAACATTCTGACTTTACTGGATAAATTGGTACAAAAAATTCCTAAAGCTAGGTACAAGATTAAATTAGACTCAATTTTTGTCAGGTCAAAACTGAAGTAAATTCATTCGTTAGAAGAATTTGAATGGGAAAATTTCTGAAACTAAAAAAGGGCCTTGGAAGATCGAATATATTGCCCTCAATTATGCAGGATACTACATCAGTTCCTCCTCTACAATCGACAAGTGAGCAGGTTGAACTATCAAATACAAATGCCCAAGCCATTTTCCCTAACCCTGGAGGAAGGATTTTGATTATATTGGGGATTCGTATTCCTGTCTTTGGTCGAAAACAAAATCCAAAGAAATTTAAGAAGCTAGCGAAGAAAATGATACTTCCAACCACCCTTTTAATTTCACTTATTTTAAAGCAGTGACATGTTGTTAAGAGACAATTAAATATTTCAATTATTTTTATTATTGTATATAAGACGTTGTTTCTCATTTTCAAGGGGTCAAAAACATAAGGGTACAATATTTTGAGACTTGACGATTTAAATGTACTTGTTGCATGATTCAATTGTTTAACCAGAATGACTCTCTTATGAAATTTAGAATTGGATGTTTAGCCGCCTTCTTAATTTTTTATGTTCGTATGCAGAAATAGATGTTCTCTAATTGTAAACTAGATTGATGATTTAGATTGCATCTACTATCATTGATTGCATTTATTCTTTGAAATCATATTATTTAGACTGAATTAGTTGAGAAATTTTTGTTAAGCTTTATAGGCTAAGTTTCCAAGAGATTGAATTTGTTATCTTATTATGTTCACTGATGAAGATAATCTTTATTTGTTGTTTGATTGTCATTGTAATAGTAGGGGATGATTTACCGTGCTTATGATTCAACATATGAACAAGATTTAGTTTTACTTGATAGAGATTAACTCGTGAGAATACATCTATAAATGTCCACGTTTCAATATCTAAACTATTGGCATGTGTTGATTGCTTAAACCCTGCCATTGTTAGTTGTAGAAGTGATTATACTTGTTATGACACTTTCTGCAATATTTTGGGTAGAGTTATCTATATATGAATTTTAATTATACATTATTTGTATATTTTCATTGTTATATATTTTATCTATATATTATTCTCCTACTATTGGATGCTATTTTATGGTTACATAAGTAGTTTCATTTAGTTAATGCTACACACACACATAGATTAACTTTGTGTATTTTTAATACCTTTTGTAATTGATGTTTTACCATGTCAACTATTGGCAGGTCATCAATATTTTTTTCATTTATCTATTTTATTATTGAATACCTATTATGAATTATTAGTAGGGAATACCCCTATGGTGTGATGGATACTAGCCCTATTCACCTAGAGCGAGAGGGCCTAGTCCTCATTGATTTGTTTCTTGAAATGCTCTTGAAGCCCGAGGAATTTAAGAAGCAACACTCACCATGTAATTCTCAAATATTTTTTCAGTCAGCCCGATATGAATGCAAGAATATCTAGGTGGATGGAATTACTTAGAAAATATGACTCTAATATTAAACACATAAAGGGGAAATAAATTAAGATCGTAGATGCATTAAGTCGAAGTTCGAATCAAGTGTACGAAGAAAAATCAAATTGAAACAAACCTCCTAGAGAAGATTAAAAAAACAACATGAAGAGATCAAGATTATAATGAAGATATGTGAATGCCTTAAAATTAAATATGATCAAGATAAATTCATTGGTTGCAAAATTAGTAAAAGCATGCCAGAGGATATAAAAATAGATTTTATACTCTAATAAAAGAAAAAATTAAAAGATTGATATTGGATGAACAACATAAGAGGATCTTCTCAATTCACCCGGGGTATGGAAACATAATTATAATAGCAGAAGTGTCTTGAGATACAAAATTTTTATTAATAAGGAAAATAAAAATTACAAAAATTCTACAAGATCTTACACGTAATCACTCGACACTCTTGCAAGTGGGGAGGAACAAGATTTAAATAAGCTTGTGTCCTAAACTATTTTTTTTTATAGATCACTTATTTAATTTTGAAAGTGCCCATTTACATTTAATGCACATGTAGCAACACTCCTAAATATTTTCCTAAATTAGTTCCAAACAAATGACACCTTTCTAGATTTCATATCTCTTATAACAAATAGATATTCTAAGAAGACTCTAAGACTAAATAATTAACTAAATATTCTAACAAAAATATAAATAATTAAATATTAATTTATGTACTTTGGATCATGTATATGACATTCCCCCCTTTGATACAAAGCTACATTACAATAGATACCAATTTCATTCCTAAACTTAGTAAATTTTATCCTTCCAAGTGGTTTTGTAAAGATGTCCAAAATCTGATATTCTAAAGGACAAAATATCACCTTGATGGCATCCTTTGCAATCAGTTTTCTGATGTAATGATAATTTTTGTCCACATGCTTTGTTTTGGAATGGACAACACAATATTTTTCAAGTTTTATGGTTGGCTAAATGTCGATGAATAAATATGTGGCTTCTGCATGAGGAATGCCTAAAGCCTGTAAAATTTCGTGCAACCAAAAAATATCACATGTTTCATCCTATGATGATATGTATGCTACTTTCGCTGAAGACGTTGCCATTGTGGCTTTCTTCTTGTAACTCCAAGAGACTATTCCTAACCCCATGTTCATCAAATAACCCAATGTTGATGCCCAATCATAAATACTTCTAGCAAAATCTGCATCTGAATATCCACCAAGTACAAAATTCTTAGTCTTTTTTTAAACAAGACCAAATATTTCATCCCTTCAATATATCTAAGGACCATTTTTGCTACATTTTAGTGTCTTTCCCTTAGTTCATTCATAAACCATGAGAGAATAATAACTGCATAAGATAATTCAGGACGAGTTGTTGTCAGATAAATCAAGTTTCCAATCAATTGTTTATAAGTAGTATTTTTCACTGATTCCTCCCCTTCAGATTTTGAAAGTTTTAAGTTTTTCTCCATTGGGGTGAGAATGGGTTTGGAATATTTCATTCCAAATATTTTAAGTAGTACAAATGCATAATTTCCTTTACTAATGGAAATATTGTTTGGATGTTGGAATACTTCAGCTCCAAGATATTAGTGAAGTAATCCCAAATCAATCATCTTAAATCAAGCCTATAACTCTTTCTTTACTTGCATAATATGATCATTAGTGTTCCCATTAATGATAAAATCATCCACATACGTAACTAGCATCACCATATTTTTACCCCGTTGATGGACATATGAATTATCATTAGATTGACTTCGCTTAAATCCAACCTTGTGAAGCTACTCGTCCATTTTTGAATATCGAGCTCGTGGAGCTTGTTTCAGTCCTTATAAAGCCTTGATCAATTTACATACTTTTTTCTCATGCCCTTCAATATCAAAACCTTGAGGTTGAGTCATATATACTTCTTCCTACAATTATCCATTGAGGAAGGAAATTTTAACATCCATATGATGTACTTTCCATCCTTTTTGAGCTCCTAATGCAAGTGCTAATCTCATGGTCTTCCATTTTTTGTAGGTGAGAGTGTTTCCTCATAGTTGATTCCTTCTTGTTGCGCAAAAAAATTAGCAAAATTCCTTACCCTGTACTTGTAAATTTCTCCATATGGCTTATACTTAATTCTATAAACCCATTTGCATCTGATGGGTTTTACATTTTGACGATAGCCAACAAGTTTCCAATTGTTTTTTTCCATCATTACCTTGTATTCTTAAACCATTTCATTTTTCCATTGTACATGTTTTACATGCTCTTTGTATGATGAGGGATCAATAAAATCATTTGCAATTAAGGAAAATTTTTATTAATTTCTTTGTGAACTTCTTGTTCTTGTTTTGTTCTATTCATCTAGTTTGACATCCTTGAAAATTTGAATATCCCATTTAGGCAATAAATGTTCATTTGTTTTTGAATTTGAATAGTCACCATCATTATACTGTGGATTGATATAAAAAAAATTTATTCGATCATATGAAGGTTAAGCGGGTGGAGAGTCATTATAAGATGAATTGCTTCTAGAATATTTAGATAAATTTCTAGAAGATCCATATGGTCTAGATGAAGTAGGTGAGTTGGATGAACCATTTTCTGATGGAGCAAATTCAATATCATGCCAATATTGTGTACCTAGTTCATTTTTCATTTTTCTTTTCTTTTTATCACCCTTACTTTCTAATTTCTATAGAAGACTTTCTATCTCTACGACACTTTTTCTTTCTATTTATTAGTGTGAATTCTAATCACAAGCATACGAAAAAATATCACAGTAGCTCTGCATAACAAACACCCCTAACATCAAATGTGGTTGTCAATTTCCCTAGATATGTAGTCATTGATTAGAATAAATGCTATAGAAATCTATATCTATGCATTTAAATACATCAAATAGAAAAAAATAAGGAAGAGGTGCTCCATGTATCCAATGAACAAGACAAGAATTTTTAAAGAAATATTTGTATTATGACACCTAGGAAGCGAACATAGAAAGATGTTTCCAGTCCCCCTCTTGAGGTTCTTGTATGTCCTCAATGCTCCAAATCTAAGATATCTCTCTCTTGATGGTGCAGAATACCCAGACAAAAGTGGAACTCAAGGGGAACTCACAAGAAAAAAGTAGAAAAATATGACAATGATGGGCGGATAAAATTCAGACCAGAAGTATAGATCAAGAGTGATCTCTAGACAACAGAAGGTAGTGAATGAATGGGAAACCCTTCTATTTATAAAAAAATATTGAGTTAGTCTAGATATTGGTGCATAATTAAAATATTATTAACCAAATCTACATCAAAATTTTATGGAATATTTTATTATTTTCGTTGGAGGGAAAATGAATTTGAATTTGGTCAAATCCCTTTATTTAGAAATAATAAATAAATAAATGATTTGTTTATTATTTTAAGAATTTGGTTAAGTAATAATTAGATAAATAATCATTTATACAATTATTTATAAATTATTTAGTCAAATTTAACAAGGAATATTATTAAATAATTATTTAAATGATTATTACTACAAAATAATAAGATATAGTGATTTATCTAATTAATTTTCCTATTTTGGGTTAAATATGACCAGGAATATTAATTAAACAATGGTTTAGTTAATTATCCCTAGAGGAAAATCAAACAAATAAGGATTTATTTAATTATTCCTCATGGGGTTTCCTATTTATACTAGAAATAACTTAATAAACTATGGGTTATTAAATTATTTCTCATCGTGAAAGCAATTTTACTATGGTAAAATTTGTTTTACATGGTGTACTTTAGTCCATCTAATAGTAATAGGTTATATGAAAAAAATTGGTGTAACATATTCCCCCCATCGTGCAACGTATGATCCAAGTACGTTGTAAGAACTCAATCACTAGACATCGAAGGGGAGTCAAAGAGAGAGAAAAATATAACGAAGACTGAAG
Source organism: Pinus albicaulis (assembly GCA_034641835.2). Taxonomy (NCBI): domain Eukaryota; kingdom Viridiplantae; phylum Streptophyta; class Pinopsida; order Pinales; family Pinaceae; genus Pinus; species Pinus albicaulis. The sequence continues at coordinate 1,106,507,576 of CM076584.1, forward strand.
CAAGAGAGGAAAAGACCCTAATGAGGCAAGACTTACAGGTGTGAAAAGTCTCTTTTATGAGTGAGTAAATGTTCTACATGAGGAAGGGGAGGCATACCTATGCCTGCCAAGATGACAAAGTACAAAGTATAATGATGTGCTCAGCAAACATGGGAGTGACCTATATAGTACTTTCTGGCATAAACATGGGCTAGATAAAAACATAATGGATCCCACATACATACCGTGCCTGGAACAATAATGAGGACTTGTACAATAATAGATGAGTATATGAGATATAATAACAACCAAAGAGGCCCTATAAAATAGGAAAGGGATTTGAAAATCTGAATGATACATGAAAAATAAAAAGGCATTGGAAGCGGATGAGACCGGGAACATAAAATCTATAGATCTACATCCAATTTTGTAGTAAAGAGGTGATACGTCTATGTGGGGGGCTACCTGAAGGGCCACCCCCTCAGGATGTCTGAAACATCTCACACACACCTGTGAATCACTAGTACAATCTCCTGGATCACTGAACCATCAAGTATACTAATTTCAATCATGTCATAAGGAGTCGGAACTAAGAAACAGTCAAGTCCAAGGAAAATAAAGGGTCCGTTAGCCTGATCCAAGGCACCGAACAAGAGTGGAAGCTGGAACCAAGGTACACCGCCCTCTAGACCTGTCATCTGGAATGAATATGTTGATGTCGACAGAAGGAAATCCACCATAGGTGAGGCAATAAGGAATAATCAACTAAGGCACGAGGGATAATAGTAAAGAAAATGATAGAATGACACCAAGGATGATGGTGGAATGGGGGGTACTGAGTAGCAAGTTGAAGACTTCCCTTATTAGTGCATAAAGGGCATGGATAACCTGAAAACTACTAACTCAACTTTGGAGGGGATAGGGGACAGTATGACTGGAGGCAGAAATGTGCGACACGAGGGAGGTACAAAGAAATGAAGGATGGAAGCCTATGACGGGAGACAAGAGGAACTCAGGAAAGACTCCATGGATGTGATGATGACTCAACTCATATGCTCTAAACAAGGGCAACTGGATAATGTTTCCACACAAAATAGGCCCGGTGGGGACCATAAAAAAATGAGTAAAATATGGTTACTCATGATGAAAATTTACATGAGCATCTAAAAATATGAAGGAAAAGTGGTGCCCCAAGTACAAGTGTTGCAAGTGAAGAAATTCGATTTTGAGAAGCAATGAAGTGACCCTTCTTGGAAAAAATGATTCCGGGTGAAGTGTCAAATCACCAAAAAATGAATGGATACCCATTTAAGTGTCGGGTGAGAGCTTTCCACCAGTGCTGACAGTTCGTCAAACTGAGCTACGGTTTGGTCGCAATTGGTGAAAGGAAAATTGATGTTTTTAATTTAATAAGGAAATTTCCCTCCAGTTTGATTCATTTGCAAGTGTAGCTGTGGTGAATGTGAAGAGGAGGAACTGGCCATCAATATTGTGGCAATCGTAGCAGAAAAACTGACCATTAGAATCGAGATTCGTGACTTTCAGGTAGCTGAACTTACTTGTCTACAAGTGGCCTTAATGCTTCTTCGAAGGATGGTCCTCATGAAGAATCAAGGTAAGAAAAGAATACAAGAATGAACTGCTAGAGAAGGTCTAGAATCATCCCTGCCCACCAAGTCAAACACAGGGACCAAGTGGTAAGTATGGTATCACACAATGTAGAATATTTGAAGATAGGTTATCAAAATATCTACGATATATGGCTCACCGGAGAGGTTGGTAGGTCAAGCTATCCAAGGAATGGGAGGATAATCGACCATACCTAGGTCGGTGGAGTCTAGGTCGAGACTTATGAAAATCAAGTGAGAAGGTAGCCAGGGGTTCCATCATTCCCCCAAGCATAGGATACTGCCTCCAATCATATGTGATGGAGGGGAGTAATCTGGTATGCAAAGGTGGGAATGATGCCCCTAGCTAGAGGATTTTTTGGAGTACCATGGTGTTCCAAGTGCTGAAATAATGGATTCAAGCCTTCAGTATCATAGGCACTAAATCCTCAAGAGGATGATGAGAAGGTATATGGGCATAGGTTCCCCCAAGCACGTTATGGTTATACCAAATGTATTTAGAAAATTGGAATCTAAACACATTTTGATGGTGTGGTTTGAAAAATTGTTATGTTCTGTGGGAAGAATGGATAGATGTAGTTCAATAAAGGGAATGGAGGATTACCAATATCTTTTGGCACTGCATATATTTCTGGGTTCGCATACATGGTATCACTAACCCAAAGAGTGGATTTGGATATAATGAACTGGTGCTCATGTAGAAAACACATAGGTTGGTCAACAAAAATGTCTGGGGGACTCAGTTGTTGATGTAAGATGAAGGAATGATTCAGTGGATCACCGCTCGAGTGATCTGAAGTGATATGAGACTCCATAGGTTCTTCTAAATAGGGAAGAATAATGGTACTAGAGTCGACACTACCAGATGCACTAGAAGGGTTGTGGAGAATTGCTTCTCTTGGATTCTCAAATATGGTATCCCCCTTACCAAAACATTGGGTGTCAATGTAATTACCACAAGGCGTATGTGGTTCAAATGTATGGGTTCGATGTAAGGCGCGATAGATAAAGTCAAGGGTGGTGATTTCTTCCATAATGTCGTCATCGCAATAGAATAGGGGGTGAATGGTGGAAGAAAGACCATGTGTTGTAGTGAAGCTACCTGACTCATCATTATGAGAAGTGAGGTTCACATGCACATCATCATAGAGGGTGACAAAAGAACAAGTAGATGAAGAATCTACCGATTTTGAGCCCAAGGTGATCACTGAAGGGAGGTCAGGTGAAATAGAAGGGGATGCCCCAAACAGTTCCTTCATTGTGGATCTCATAGATGGTTATAGTTAGAGGATAGTGGCTGAAGGCTCCATCATGTCGACATTGGGAGGGGGAATGCTAATGGGAGTGGATGTGTCCTCTAGCTTTACCGAAGCATAAAACGCAAGTAAGGGAGAGGTGGACTCATTGCACTGTCCTCGTATTAGCGAACCACTTCCAAGGAGGTACGGTAATCTTCGAGGCGGGGACATAGGAGAGTATAATGGCCATGGAGATCACATAAAGCACAAGGGTGGTTTGTGTGCACAGTCTTGAGTTTCTTGGCTTCAGTTGGTAAATTAACATGGACTTTTGTGACCTTGGTCTCAAGAAACACTACGTTGAACATGGGTTTGATACGAGGCAATTTAGGGAAATTATGGGTGGCATAAACGAAAAAATCACACAAAGCACATGGGGGTGTATGCTTTGGAGTTTGAGGAGGAGAAGGGGTTGTTTGGGCAGCCTTGTCCTTAGGTTCCTTTTTGCAGGATTTTCCCCCCTCACCCAAGGCTTTCATAACAGGAGTAGGTTTTTGTTGAGGTGGCTAAGGCACAGAAGCAAGGGGAGAGGTCATGGTAACTGGTTGGACCGTGGTCAAAACAATGTAAGGGTTGGGCGGACCAGGCAGGGTATTGGATAGGGGACCAATGTACTAGGCTGGGATCCCTAGGGTCATGTTGAGAAGAGACAATATAGCCATAACAAGTACCGAAAATACTCTAGCAGGGGGAGCAGGAAAAATTATTTGACCACAGGGGTAATGGCCAGTCAGGAAAACTCCGAGATTGTTAAGGCTAGGGGAACCATTATAGGAGGATAGATAGGATCATGGAAACCAGCTACAGATGAGGGGCCTTGAGGAGGAGGTCCTAAAGGTTGAGTTGAAGTACTAGGAGAAGGTTGCAAAGGGCAGGGCTGCTAGCTAGTCAAGCCAGATTGTTTAAGGTCAGACCGAGAAAATTTAATCATGCAAACATTCGATGGGCTAGGGTCAAAGATAGGAGGGGGGAGACTAGGGAATGAACCAAGAAAAGAGGAATATTTATAGACTCTGAGTGAGACAATGGTCAAAGGTTCGACTATTTATTTATTTTCCACCGAAGAAATAATGGACTCTAGAGAGGTTAGAGGCTTTGGTTTGTAATTGCAGATGGGACATCAGAGATCACATAAGTGTAGCTACGACACAATAGAATGTTGTAGTCTGAAGGGGCATCAATGTCTTCAATGTAAACACAAATAGTCTTACCCATAAGAGTGATAGGACAATTGCAAAACATGCCAAGTGCTAGGAAGAGTGGTCATCCCATGCATAGAGGGTGATAGTGGAAGGGGCTAACTCAGGGGATCCTTGCTATTTCCAAATCGAAGAAAACATCATGTAGGTGGATGCCCCCTCATACACGATACAATAGAAGATGTTGGCATTCCGGATCTTGATAGGTATTTGGGAGGCGACAGATGCAGGAAGGGGGGCATGTTCTAACTTGTCAATATTGAATACAATCAAATGATCATCTGAAGGATCCACAATTCCCATAGCAGTTAGTAGATATTTTCGTTGTGAATGGCATGACTGGAGGACTTCCAATGTTGACATGGCGGCAGGGGAGTGTACCAAGTCATCTACTATACTGTAGCTTTGGGTGGCTTTATCAGAAGCAGCATTTTGGCATAATGGTCCCTTGGGGATCTCAGTATGTACCTTTGCCTTAGGATGAGGGATATGTAAAGGACCATTGGGTGTCAAAATTGGATCTGTGGGACCTGAAGATGGTGGGTTGGTTGTAGACATAGCAGGAGGCTTGGTGTACTGGCAAGACCGAGTCTGGTGGCTGAGGTTACTGATATTGGTTTGGTCAGATTTCATCATGAGGATTTGGTAATCATAGGTACCAAATGAGGGAGGTTGAGTGGCTGTATGAATTTCAGGGGGTTGGGCAGCCACATATCCTTGCTAAGGGAAAGGATTGGTAAGAATAGTTGGTTTGATGGGCGCAACATTAGGAGAGAATGAAGAAGAGGCTTGTTGTCCTCGAGGAGCTACTTGAGCTTCCCACATTTGATGCATATGAGGTAAAAGGGGACAATCATGGGTATAATGACCATAGAGACCATAATATGAACAAGGTTTACTTGTGTGAATAGGCCTATCCTGGTTGGGCTGAGCACCCTGTTGTTGGGTTGCAGTGTTAGATGTGTTCCCTTGTGGATTTTTTCTGGCATTACCTGGAGTAGCTTAGTTTTGGTTTCCTTTACTCTTATTTACAGAAGTGGGAGGATTAGTCGCACTCTATTGCACATACACCTAACCCTGGGGGGGGGGGGGTGGTTGTTGTTACGGAGCTTGAGAAGGAAAGGAAGGCTGAGGTGTTTTTGTTGGAGACGCTAGAGCACTAGGCTATGGATATAGATAATAAGGAGTTTGGGAAACATTGGAGTAAATAGGTTGGGAAAAAGTAGGCCCTGGCATCAGAGGATGTGCTTGGGAAAAAGTGTGAGGCATGTTGTGTCTTAGATACATGCTCCCGGGAGGGGAAAGGTGTTGGAGTAGCTGGCCCCTCCCTAAAGGAAACCATAACCCATGGGAGGATGAGTGTACATATGTGAAATGGATCCAACGATACCATCGGTGGCATGAGATATCCTCAATGCATTGGCACCACTAGGTCTAGGGATATCAGATAAGACGGTATAAACATAACCAGATTGTGTGTAGATCAAGTCATATTTTAACTCAATCTAGAGGGCAGGTTCCTCGGTCTGAGGGAAGTGAGATGCAACATATTTACCAACAGCAAGAAAAAGGGATATGAGAAACTAGTCCATGTAGCCACGGTCTTCAAAAATAGGGGCTCGACATAGGCTCTTCCTTCTACGCCATTCTTGAATATGGTTAGATAGGAGAGTGACAAAATTTTGACGGAAAGAGGTTAAGAGTTCGGTACCGGTGTCATAGTGAAGGGGAAGCTGGAAGTAAGACATAAAATCCTTGGCAAGGGTCACAAAAGTAGTATGAGAGTAGGAGGCCTAGTCGACATACCACTTGGAAGCTTCTCCAGTAAGCGTATGCTGGAATAACCAAATACGGATAGATTCATCGGCGATGGATTCATATGTACACTACATGTGGAAAGAATGAACATGGTTGGTAGGATACTCTCCAGCATTTCCTTCAAACTTGGGGATGTCTGAGAGAAGCTTGGTTTGCATAGCAAGCCAACCTAAATCATGGTGTATGGGGTAATTAATCAACTGGCTAAAATCGGAAAGGCTTAGGCCTGCCATATAAGGAAGCAAGGGAGCAGTTAGAATAGTTCTTGTTGCGACACCAATAGTGGTGTTTCTAGCATTAGGGTTGGGGCCACCACTAGCGTTAGCTCATGAACTAGACATGATGAAGGTGAAAGGTGGAGGAGAGCCATGGATAGAAACAGAAGGGAAACCAGATGAATAAGAATCATAGTCAAAATGGGGACTCGGTGGAGGATGAAATTGAAGCCTACGCAGTGGGGTAAGTCTTCCTAATGGAAACTGAGGTTGAAGGTCTTGGAGTCTTTAGGATAAACACCTTGGGGGCATAATTATGGAAAAGAGACACAAAACCCAATAAGGACGAGAGGTAAGAAAGGGCAGGAAGGTGTAGATAAATTAATTAAAATGTTTAAGTCTTGGCTTGGCGGTGTAAACCAGGTGCTCTTCGCTTTAGCTATGTGTGTATGTGATAAGTCTGTTAATTCTAATTAAGCCTGGACATGTGTAGAGAAAAAAAAAAAAATGCTTTGTATAGCTGTAAATAAAACTAAAACTGACAGTAAAGGAAACTGAAAGCGACAGTAAAATAAATAGCAAAAGATGCATAAATTTAAACCCAAGGAGGAGGGCTCCTCAACAACTAGTTTATGGGTGGGAAAATTTTACTCAAAACACACCAAATGGCCAATGGATCTAAGGTAAAGAGGGACAGGGATCTAAAGGTCAGATCTTCTGGAAAGATGTATAGAAAAAAACAAAAAAAAGGGAAAAATATTGCAAAATAGGTTGTGAAAGGTTACAACCTGAAGGGAAATAGAGGGGACCCTAGAGGAGGACCAAAAAAAACTGAAAAGAGGTGTTTTGGATGCATAAATAACTAATCTAGAATTGATCTAAAATTGCAGGTTCATATCTCAAAAATGGCTGAAAAACACTGAAATATTAGAAGACCTGCTTCAACTAAACTCCTCCTAAAATGGTAGAAGCATATTGAAGTCCTAAGGGGCTTGGTTCCTACTTCAATGAGTAAAAATAAGTCAGTATAGGTCCAATATAGGTGAAGAGGGAGGTCAAACAACCCTAAACAGTGCCCCAGAAAAACCCAAAAAAATCACGGAAAAAATCCTGCAAAAAGTACATGTCGCAGGTTCTAACCTATTTTCCATGGAGGTTGTAGTTTTCAGGCTGTTATTCGCTACCTGAGAGCTGAGGTCGCAGGTTTTGGGCCAAAAAGTGTGACTTGCACTTCCGGCTGTCTTAGGAGCAGGTTTCAAAAAAAAGTGTCATCTCTGTTGTGGCTGATCCCTGTTACTGGCGCAAAGGTCCCATAAACACACGAAAGTTAGAATTTTTACTATTTTAGGGTTAAAAAGGTTAAAAACAACACCAAGAAATGAAAAATAAGAAGGTGAAGAAAAGCCTTAAGGGTTGAAGTAGTTGGTCATGCAGGGATTTGAAAAACAACAACGGTCTTAATTTTAAACTCTTGTGGCGTTGCGAGTTGTTAGTGTGAATTCTAATCACAAGCGTACAAAAAAAAATCACTTTAGCTGTGAATAAAAAAAAACCCTAACATCAAATGTGGCTTTCAATTTCCTTTGATCTAGAGTTAGTGATTAGAATAAGTGCTATAGAAATCCAGATCTATGCAGTTAAAGACATCAAACATAAAAAAAAAAAAGGAGCAAAAGTTGCTCCATTCATCCAATGAACAAGACAAGAAATTTTAAAGAAATTTTTGTATTATGACATCTGGGAAGGGAACACAGAAAGATGTTGCCAGACCCCCTCAATGGGATAGGTCCTTGTATGTCCTTAGTGCTTCAAATCTAATATCTCTCTCTCTTAATGGTGGAGAAAACCCAGACAAAAGTGGAACTGAAGGGGAGCTCACAAGAAAAAAGTAGAAAAATATGACAATGATGGGAGGATCAAAGTCAGACCAGAAGTATAGATCAAGAGTGATCTCTAGGAAACAAAAGGTAGTGAATGAATGGAAAACCCTTCTATTTATAACAAAATATTGAGTTAGTCTAGATATTGGTGCATAATTAAAATATTATTAACCAAAACTAGATCCAACTTTTATGGAATATTCTATTATTTTTCTTGGACGGAAAAGGAAATTGAATTTTGTCAAATCACTTTATTTAGAAATAATAAATAAATAAATGATTTAATTATTATTTTAAGAATGTGGTTAAGAAATAATTAAATAAATAATGATTTATTCAATTATTTATAAATGATTTAGTCAAATTTAACAAGGAATATTATTAAATAATGATTTAAATAATTATTCCTCCGAAATAATAAGATAAATGGTGATTTATCTATTTAATTTTCATGTTTTGGGTTAAATATGACCAGGAATATTAATTAAACAGTTATTTAGTTAATTATTGTTGGAAAGGGTCTCCTACGTACTGTGAAATTGGTTCAATTTTGAATAGTTTTGATTATATTTAGTCTAGTGCAGGGGTTTTGGGGTGGGTCAAAGCCTCGAAAGCATTGTAATGGGCAAAAGGGTAAACTAGGGGTCCGAAAACCATAGTTTGCGGACCATAGAAAATTTTAGGCTTGATTATTATAAATAGAGGAACATTTTGAATTGGAAGATAGGCAATGAAGAGCTATTGATGCGAACTGTGGTTTAAGATATCTATTTGGGTTTTTGGGGAAATGACTCCTATTGGTTGTGTGCGCGGAGATCCAGAGTCCAGCTATGTGCAGACCCTACTGCTGTGTGCACAGGCTGGGATGGGTATTGTAAGAAGGAATTGATGAATTGATGAATAAGAAAGGTTTCTTGAGAACTAAATCTATGTGTACTGTTTGTGTGAATCATTGGTAATTACTGCATTTTGCGCATTCTGTATTCAAGCTGCAAAATATCTGTGTAAGTGTTTGTTGTATCTAGATCTGTTCTGTTATGTTTTATGCAATATTGTGCTACTACCATAGAAGTATATAATTATAGGTCTAGCACACATGGATGCGAAAAGAGACCTATCGACCCTATGTAGAAAGAGGCGATTTGTGTATCACAGGGTAGGATGCAGCTCTACTTGCCTTACCTATCCTTTCTCACGATGTGAGAACCTGGTTGCAGCACCCACCCATACTACTTCGGGTGAGACTTTAACCCGTGCAAGCAGGTCACTGCCGAAAGGGCAAGTAGTATAGGGGTTTTTTGGCAAACCTCGAACTCTGAACCTGGGTTAGGACCCCTCGAGCCAACAAATGGTTCTGTTGTTGGGACCTGGAGCATTTTGAGAAGGTATCAAGTAATGACAAGAGAGTACTGGAAGCTTGACAAAGAATAAGAACATGTTCGAATGAATGAATTCCAATCTACACAGAAGCACAACGCTAGAAGGAAACATGGCAGTGCACTTAAAATTACCTACCTTTGAAGGTGTGGGTGATGAGGACATGGCTCGTTTTTGGTTTATGGCAGACTCGGTATGGACTGCGTAGGGTGTGGTAAGAAATACTGTGAAGAAAGTGTAGTTGTACCTGGCCTTCGAAGAGAGAGCGTTGGATTGGTGTATTCGGTAGCTATCTCAAAATGGGAGTGCATCCATTCAAGATATTAAGGATGCCCTGAAACAATAGTTCTAGAAGCCTAAGCCCTACTCTCAGATCATTTCAAACGTGAAAGATTTCAAGCAAGGAACAACTGAGTCTGTGTGGGAAGTTGATCAACATCTAAAGAAAGCTATCAGAGAAGGAGAATTTAAGTATGATGACAGACATCATACGAAATGGTTCATCGCCATGCTACTCCCTCACCTACGCATACCTATGGGTCACTAGAATTTTGACTCACAAGAAAAAGCTTTGGAAGCCACTATGAAACTAGAAGCTATGCCCAGGATAGATGCTTCGTTGGAAGTACAGAAAATCCAAGCGTAGCTCGAGGCAAGTGCACCTGGAGATTCAGGACCTACAACAGAAATGAGGAAGGGAAGCTAGCGCAGAACTATAGCAAGCATCAGGGCATATTAAGGATCTATGCCCAGGCCATCCGCAAATAGGAGAACCTAGTCTGAGGCACCCTGGATCAGAGGATCCTAGGCTAGGATGATGGGGCCCAAGTGGACCTGCATTCTAGTACAAGGATGGCCGCGTAGATAGCCTTCATGATACCAACTGTTGCCCCTGTCCAGGCACCAACGTCCCAGAACAAAAGCAACACTGGTGGCAGTTCTGTCAGTCAGTGGGCCATGATGAGCATAACTGTTGAATCCATAATTTATTGATAGGCCAGGGAAATTTTCCTAAAGTACAGTTAGACCCCGCCTCACCAAAAACCCCTGCAGGCTTGAATGGCTCCCCCTCCGGAAGCAGTGGAAGCCAAAGTGGAAACCCAGGTTGAGGAAGGGGCTAATTGATCTTCTATAACTGTGGGGACACAAGGCATTTTGCAGGAGATTTCCTGAACCCTACATGATATTCCTACAGGTATTGCAGACAGTTGGACCATATTCTCTAAGATTATCTAGCCCTGAGAGTAAAAATATAGCAGAAGCAGCTCCCACCTATGTAGAAGGTGCAGAGGGTTCATACTGAGCTAATGGGTAAGGGTCCAAGCATAAATGTTGTTACGCGCAGTGCATTGGCTACTAGGGGGATTGAGGAGAAGGTTAAAACTAAAATGTTGATCCGCAAAGTAGTTAGCAAACAAGAAGGGCTGGACCAGGACAAAGAAAGGGAAACGTTTATGGAAGCTCGAAGGGACTTCATCGGGACTGAGGCATCTACGTCTCTATGCCCTGGGGATCTAAAGGCAGATGAGTAGGTCAAACCCTTCCTACAGGAATGTATGAGATTGCTGCGCAACCCGCACTGCCATGTCTCCTTATATTAAGGATGTACACAAATTATACAAGTATCAGAAATGCACTGGGAGGGAGATGCGATTGATGGCCCAGATCGACAGCTACGAAATGGATCAGGTTATCTTAGACCTCGGATCAGATGCTAATGTAATACATAAGAAAACTTGGAAATGCATGGGTGAACCAAAGATGGAATGGTCCACTATCTAGCTACACATGGCTAATCACAAAAATATCATACCATTAGGGAGGATCTCAGGGATTATGGTAGATATCGCAGGAGTAAAAGTCTGGGCTAACTTCGAAGTAACTCAAATCGTCGAGGATGTGGGCCCCTACCCTGCGCTATTGGGACTGGAGTGGGCCATCGACATGGGTGGTATCATTAACTTAAGAAGAAGAAGCATGGTGTTCAAAAATAATGGCACAAGGGTAGTCATACCACTATACCTTGCAGAAGGTAAACGTTATACGGAACCAGTACCAAAGGAGGAAGATGTGGACTATATCTATAAGTTGACTTCGCAAGACAACCCAACCGAGTGTGAAGTAATTTTTTGCAAGGGGGATAATGAATGCTTATCTGACCTCGATGAGGAAATAGAGACTTGGAAGAACTTGTTACATGATGTCTCCACGCTGTGTTGTCTTCGAATCACAAAAAACTTCCGCTATGTTTCCTCAAAGGTAAGGACTCAGACAGAACTAGGAATAATAAACTACTACGGGCCAACCCCAGGAAAAGGTCAGGCTGACCCAAGAGCAAGTAGCAAGCTTTCTATGATAGTCGTATGCTTAGGAAGTAGAGCTCTCATACACTTAGCCACCTCTACAACAAAAAAATAGCTACGGTTAAGACAATCTGCTTTGACTACGGCCCACCTTAAAGCCTCACTTGCACAGACGATAAGGTTCTCTTGGTCATGGGTCTTGAGTTTCCTAGGAAGAAAGCCTGTGTTGGGGGGGGACATGCAGCTACTACAGATGGGTGACCATAGCGTAACAAATGGGTCAAGCCTACCGAGGATTCGAAAACTAGCCATTGGAACATTACCTATTAGTAAAAAGTAGAAGTTACCATTGGAACCTCCATGCATTTAATGAAATGAATTATGCGGATTTTTTACCGTTTCCTAGGGAACCCACCTCAAATAAAGTTTACCTCACCATCGCATACCTGGGGGTGCTAAAAAAGAGTAGGATAGTTCAGCCAGAGGTACTGTCTCACTTGCACAACCTTCCTGCCTCATTCGTCTCGTAGAAACACTTGAGCAATCATATTTTTCATATCCAAAATGTCCCTCTCATGTCTGTCAACTTAATCTATCTGATAGTAGTCACTTAGGGCTGGGATTCATTTTTCGGGCAAGGATGCTGGCTACTAACCCTACCGAACCCTCAGCCCCAACAGGGCCTGATGTTGAAGAAGTTCTGGAGGTTGAGTCTGAATTGGAAGAAGTTACCCCCACGCTGGCCATAAGGAAAGGCAATGAAAAAGCACAAGGTTTAGGAAAAACCTCGAAAGCAGCGAGGTGGGCTACCAAGAAGCTTAGGAATTCCCCAAGACATGCCAGATCTCTGCCAGCATCACCTCTAGATCAAGACACACAGGAGGGTGCTCTTCCTGCTAACCTGATCAATTGGTGACCTCCCTTTGTTTGCCCACGTATGCCATCTACGTGAACGCAAAAAAACTTGGATGGCTTGGTCACCTATCTGCAAACCCCCTAACCCCAAGGGAAGTCCCTGTCCTTAGTGATCCTTGCGGGTGACTCCACAGGGTCAAGTTCGATGATCATGATTTGGCAGACTTTGAAACCCTCCTGAAATCAACCCCTGCATTATACTTTGATACAATCCATAGAGATGATGGAGTCACGGTGGTGCCCCAACGCTGGGTATGTGGCTTGGCTGGAACATGACTTTTAAATATGCTCCGAATGCTTCATTTTGGCCATTACAATGTCACAAACTGGTTGGCTTGCTAGTTGCTCATCCTCATTCATGATGGTTTCTTATGGATTCATGACAGGGTCCCTATTGATGTTGCGTTGATCCACAAGATTACAGGCCTTCCTATTCAAGGGTCGCACCCATTAGAACGGGTAAGAAAAAAATACGAAGCAGCTACTACTACGTTTGAACAAGAGACCTATGCGGTGCGTCGAAATCAGTGAGGGTTTGTGATCCAGACTATTAATGACCCTGCCACACAGATCGGTACTTGGCTCTTAGCCTTCAAGCTCATGAGAAAGTGCCAAGTTGTGATTGTCCCCACCTATGTGATCTGGCTGGCTGGTCGGTGCACGAAGGGAATTTCTTTCAATTGGGCTCAATACTTGTGTGATGAATTTCTGGCTAATGTCCACGAATCCTAGGAGGAAGGGACGTCTTTCTTCTATTCATGGTTATTATTCCTAATAGCGCTAGTCGCCTGGGACAACCCTGAGGAGTCAGTCCTCCCTGAACTTCCTCCTGGGATGTGTGAAGGGGCTTGGTATTCTCACTTATGGGACTCTAAGGATACGCAGTGCATCGAGGATAACAAGGTTTTCTAGATCCTCTTCCAGAGCAGTGTAGCAGCCACCATAAATTCCCGACCCCAGCTGTCCTCGACAATATATGACAAATACAAGAGTGTTGCCACGTTCCAAGTTACCATGCACCATATTTGGATCCGCAGCCTAAAAAATAAGACATGGACAAAACTCCCTTATATGGTAGCAGACGAGGAAATTGACCTGATGATCTTGCTATGGCCCCCTACCTGGAAAAAAGGCCTCACCGAGACCCGTGCGGAGACCATGGAGCCCCCCCAGATGACCTTCGACGTAGCCCAAAATAGGGATACATAGCTGCCACAGACCACTATGGCTAAGGCCCAGGTAGGGCCTGACAAAGCTACCACCCCTCCCCCTAGCATGAAGCAGTCGGGGGAGTTGGCACCAGGATCCTGAAAGAAACAGCGTGCCCACCACATGCAATACGATGTGACAGTCACACTTACTGATGGTGACCTTGAGCAAATTGTGGACATGGTCGCCTTGGCTACAGAAGACAAGTGGGAATTTGTCAAGGCACCTCAGAAGGCCGGGGTCGACTCTCTCCAGGCCGAGCTCCATGTACGCACCCCTTTGGTCGACAATAGTTCGACGCTATTCAAGGAGGACAGTCATATCTGGGCTATACCTAGCACTACCCTAGTAGGAACGCAGACCCCAACAGACACAGGAACCCAGCTGGACCTAGCTAAGCTACCCCACAGAGCCTTATAGGGCCTCCATCACGTTGTCTTCCAGGAGATTCACCATCATTACTAGCAAGTAGAACAATAGTTTGGTACAGCTGAGCACACCATCACACCGCAGGCTACTGATTTTGTCATTTCCATGTCACAATAGGTGGAGCTCGAAACAGTGATCCACCAGCTCTATGCAGAGGTTACCGATGAGATCCCAGCCACGAACATGCCTTGGGCTAAAGTGGAAAAATTGGTTGCAGCCCTCAAAGCATCTCAGATGGAAATACACACCTTCAAGACACAGCTGGAACAAAAAATCACTGACTTACAAGCCAAACTACAACCATAAACGTCGTCGGATGTCCATGCCCAGTGCGCCGCCCTAGTCACCGACACGACAACTGTTATTTTGGGTAATATTTCTGAAAGTGCCCAGGTGCTGGAGTCAGTCATGCAACTCTGGACTAAGGTCCAGCACGATCTGGTCCTTCAAAAAAACAATTAGGACATACGACAGAAGGAAGAACCCTTCGAGCAGGTCAACGCTATGTTGAGCACGGTTAAAAACCACCAATGATCTCCAGGACAAGATTGAGAAACTTCGGTATAAACAACACATAATAGTGGAACGTCTGAAGCCTTGGGCTGCCACAACCCTCCAACTTTCACAGGATATTGATGGCGCGACCGAGCGACTTAATCAGATTCTTGCAAGGGTCACCACGGTGACTGAAGTACCTACCTCCCAGAAGCTGGTAGACCTTGCATAGAGTGCTGCTGCCCAGAGTCAAGAAGTGTTACCTCCGCTTATCGCCACCCTTACTACCTTACGTGTGCAGATAGAGACTGCACCACTATAGTGACTTGAGACGAGTCATAAGATTGTGTTGGGGGACTGTTGGAACATGGTCTCCTACGAGCTACGAAACTGGTCCAATTTTGAATACTTTTGATTATATTTAGTCTAGCACAGGGGTTTTGGGGTGGGTCAAAGCCCAGAAAGCATTGTAATGAGCAAAAGGGTAAACCAGGGGTCCAAAAACCACGGTTTGCGGACCATAGGACAGTTTAGGCTAGATTTTTATAAATAGAGGAACATTTTGAATTGGAAGATAGGAAATGAAGAGCTATTGATGCGAAGTATGGTTTAAGATATCTTTTTGGGTTTTTGGGGGAAGGACTCCTGCTGGCTGTGTGCATGGAGATCCAGAGTCCAGCTGTGTGCAGACCCTGCTGATGTGTGTAGAGGCCGTGATGGGTATTGTAAGAAGGAATTGATGAATTTATGAATAAGAAAGGTTGTTGCAGAACTTAATCTATGTGTATTGTTTGTGTGAATCATTGGTAATTATTTCATTTTGCGCATTCTATATTCAAGACGCGAAAGATCTATGTAAGTGTGTTTTTTGTATCTGGATCTATTTTGTTCTATTTTATGCAATATTGTGCTACTATCATAGAAGTATATAATTATAGATCTAGTGCACGTGGATGTGAAAAGAGACCTATCGACCCTACGTAGAAAGAGGCAATCTAGGTATCATAGGGTCGGATGCAACTATGCTTGCCTTACCTATCCTTTCTGAGGGTGTGGAAACCTGGTTCTAGCACCCACTCATACTACTTCGAGTGAGACTTTGACCGGCGCAAGCAAGTTACTGCCGAAAGGGCGAGTAGTATAGGGGTTTGTTGGCAAACCTTGAACTTCAAACCTAGGTCAGGACCCCTCGAGCCAACAATTATCCCTAGAGGAAAATTAAAAAAATAAGAATTTATTTAATTATTCCTCATGGGGTTTCCTATTTAGACCATAAATAAGTTAATAAAATATGGGTTATTAATTATTTCTCATAGTGAAAGGAATTTTACTATCGTAAAATTGGTCTTACATGGTGTACTTTAGTCTATCTAGTAGTAACAGGTTAGATGACCAAAAATTGGTGTAAGATATTTTATCAAATATAACATCCCTGCTGACAATAAACTTTACATTGGACAAAAGATGATATCCCTTGTTTTCATCGAAATACCAATCAACGTACAATTCAAAATTCATGAATCAATATTAGTTCGATTTTATTTTGGAACTAAGGCATAACACATTGAACCAAAATATCTAATATTATTAACTCGAGGGTGGAAACCAAACAATGCCTCATATGGTGTAATTCCATACAACGAAGCAGTAGGACACTTGTTCCTTAAGTAGATTGTTGTATGTATTGCCTCTTCCCAATATAAAGCACTCAATTTTTTTAAAGTTAGTATGGATCTTTCCATCCCTAAAAAAGTGAAATTCATTCTCTTTGCTACTCCATTTTATTGTGGAGTGTAGACATTTGTAAGTTCTATTTTGATAACATAGTCTGTGCAATAAGTTTGGAATTCATTGAAAGTTAACTCCCCTCCATTGTATGTCTTGAGAGTGCTAATTTTCTCTTTAAATTCATTCTCAACTAGTTGACGAAAATTCTTGAACTTTTCAAAGCTTTCTGCCCTCTATTTCAAGAAATAAACCCAAGTCATTCTACGAAAATGATTAATGAAGAGTAAAAAGTATCTACAAACTACTAGAGAAGTATTTAGAGGTCCACAAATTCCATTGTGAACCAATTGAAAATGCATGTTTGCACACCATGAACATGGTGGAAAAGTCTCTTAAAATTGTTTCTCATAAATTCAAGCTTCACATATCTTATAATTTAGAAGTCCTTTAACCATTCCCTGCTTTTGAAGTTGAGAGAGATTTTCAAAGTTTAAATTCCCATGTATAACATGCAACAACCTTATTGGTGAAATATTTGTACATGTTGCTCTGGCAAAGAAAACCCTCGTGGAATGATTATTTATTTCATATAAGTTTTCCATCTTCATATCCTATCATGAATATTTTGATATTATTTTTAATGGAATTAATTTTTACGAATCCATCCTCCACAACAGCCTGATGTCATGCTTGTCGAATCCTAACTAATGACACTAAATTATTCTTGAATTTTGTGAAATACCAAATAGTTGAAATTATTTTCTCTCCAATTCCAGGAAGAGAAAATTTTACTACACCTTTTCCATAAGGAGTGTGTCTTGTATCATCTACAAGAAAGATTGAAATGAGTTGGAATTGCTGAAAAGTCCAAAATAAGTCACATCAAAAAGTCATATGTTGTTTTTCCCTTGTATCTAAGATCTAAGCATATTCATAATCACTTTTAAGATATGTGGAAACTTATAAGGCTATCGATTCTAAACTTTGAAGTACAGTGAAGACATATCTTGAGTCGCCATCTTCTTGATCATTAGAAAACTGTGCCAAATGCTAATGAAATTTTCAAATTTTTTTAGTAAAAGTTTGACAATCTTCTGCATAATGACCAACAATGTTGCATCTTCTAAAAACAACTTGATTGAAATATTTCCTCTTCCTTGACTATTTCCTCTACCTTGATTTTTTCCTCTACCTTGAATTTCTCCTATTCCTTGATTGTTGCCTATGCCTTGACTTTTTCCTCTTCCTTTCTTATTGTCATTTTTTCCTTTATCCTTACTTCGACGAAGACCTTGTCCTTTGTATGCTCCTTGATTTTGATTTGTGTGCCCTCTTCCTCTAACTTTGGAACTTTTATTTTAAGATTTAGTAGTGTTATATTATGTAAATAAAACATCTTATCCAACCCATTTCTTCTTTCCAAATTTTTTTTCATGTTGAGCTATCATTTAACTTAATTCCTCAAATTTTAAGTTCTCTAGCTTTCCAGTTACCTGTAAATTTTCCAAGGAATGTGTATATGAAGAAGGAAAACAAAAAATAAAAGTAGTAGTCATGAGGTTATCATCCATTGCTTGAAATCCATCCTTTACTATTTCCTTCTTCATTTTCTTATGCCTGGAAATGTACTCAAGTAAATCTTCCACTTCTGTCAATTTCTATTGAAGCAACGTCAATTGAAGATCAAATCTCTTATATTCTGGTTGTATATCAAATAAATATTTAAGAGTTTTCCAAGAAGAACATGCATCATAATAATTTTCAATGTGAACATACATTTTATCATTAACCAAAGATTTAATTAATGATAATGCTTTGGAATTTATGATCTCCCATTTACGTAGTGAGTTTACATCTGTAGGTTTTTCTGGTTCAACAATGCCATTCAAAACATCTTTCCAAAGTTCATTGGAAATTAAAATTATTTCTATGTGCCTTTTACATGTCATGTAATTCTTTGAGCCTTCAAGTTTGTTAGATTCAGAAAATAAAATTACCAGCTTGAACATTGTAAAATTAAATGTATGCACCAAGATAGATCATGCACCACAAAAGTAAGATGGAAAGCACACCACACACATAACGCCACAATAAAAAATTACCTATCGAGGCTTGGCCTTGACCTTCGTATACTCGTTTGAGGAGAAAAGTGACTGAGTTTTGCTCTTGGTTGTAGTCAACTTCTCTGAAAGTTTTCAATAAAACTTTCAATTTTTTACTTTTTGCAATGCTATTGAAATTTAAACTCTGTGATTATAGCAAGTTAAATTTTCAGAACCTCGCTCGAAGTAAAGACATTTCTTCTAGTTACAACTTTATCACTCCAAAAATACAAAAAAATACACCTTATTATTCCAAATTTACAAAAAATTACACCTTATTACTCCAAATATTACAAAAATTCCCCAAAATTCAAGTTATCACTTGCAATACCACTCCAAAAAAATGTTAAAAGGAATAGTTATCGGTCCATTAAAATTACAAAACTCAAAATAAAAATTACACCTTCTCACTCCATTAATAAACTTTAATTTTTTAATTTATTTTAAACTCCCATTAAAAAGGAATATATGAAATCGTTTTAACGTTTATGATGTCACTTGAGAAAGTTAACAAATCTTCTTTCAAAGGTCAAAGCACACTTTTAAAAAATTCGTAAAGTACAACTTTAAAAGAATTCGGTCGAGAAGTTAGATATGAAAACAACAAAAATTTTCAACACATTTACTTATCAACATAATCCTCAACACAAATAGATTCCACACTGGCTCAATGTTACATTCACGCTACACATTTCCACGGTATTGTTGATTGACCTCCACAGAGGTGTTGATTTCTATTAAAAAAATTTAATAATCATCCTTTGAACAGTCAAAATCATTCAAAATTTCATTATTGTAAAAATATTTAGCCTACAACTACAACGATCTAGGGGTTTGTGCCTTCATAAAACCAATAATATTGTTTCTTGATACTTCCAAAAAATTAAGCTATGATTATTGAATTGATTAGCATCCCTGCTCAAATGAAACAAAGTCTCCACAAGTTACGACTCTTCTAGATGCCTACGATTTACGTTGGTTTTTTTTTACATCGCCGAGATCTACTTTATTGATTCTTTTCATGGCCAACAACAAACTTTATCTTTGGCAGTCCAAGGCCTCTAAGGGTATGAGAGGTTGAGATTTCGATGTAGTGGCAATCCAAATACTAAAAGCTTTGAATGCTATGTTAGCATTTCCTTGATTTAGAGGTATTTTTCTAAGCACAATTATGAATTTTTCTCCAACTTGGCCAATAATAATTTTAATACACACTGAAAAAAAAAACATCACTCAATCAATAAGTCACAAAGTGACCAATTTTTATGGAATTTTCCATAAGCCTTAAATGGTGGAACCTCCTCCTCACACCAGCTGCATCATTGTTTCTCTGATAACACAATAATAGTAGAAGTGCCCTGAGACACACATATTTTATTAATAAGGAAAATAAAAATTACATAAATTTTGCAAGAGATTACACACAATCACTCAACACTCTTTGCAAGTGGAGATAAACAAGCTTGAAATAAGCTTGTGTCCTAAACCAATTTTTTTATGGAACACTTATTTCATTTACAAGTGTTCGTTTACATTTCATGCACATGTAACAACACACTAACTATTTTCCTAAATTAGTTCCTAATGAATGACACCTTTCTAGATGTCATATATTTTATAGTAAATAGATATTATAAGAATACTCTAAGACTCTAAATAATTAATCAAATATTCTAAGAAAACTATAAAAAAATAAATATTAATTTATGTATTTTGGATTATATGTCTAACAAATCACAACCCTTAAAAAGGATTTCTTTTGGCCTGGGATGAAGAAGGAAGTTTATGAATATTTGGAAAAGTTCCAATATTCTCAATGGGTGAAAACAAAACATCAACACCATGTTGGATTACTAAAGCCCCTAAATTTACCAAAGTGGAAATATAAAGTGATATCCATATATTTTATTATTAGATTACCACAGAAACAAATAAAACATGATTCCATTATGGTGGTAGTATATAAACTAAAAAATGATTCCCAATTCATTCCTATAGAATCTATGTTTAAAGCTGAACAAGTGGTTAAAATCTTCATGAAGGAAATTTTCTTGCAGCATGGTATACCTTCAATAGTTATATTATATAGAGATATGAAGTTCAGCTAAATTTTTTGTAGGTCACTATTTATGGGATGGGTACACAACTAAACTTTAGCACTACATGATGTTCAAAGACTGATTGTAAGACATAAAGAATCAAACAAGTTCTCGAAGACATTTTACACATGTACATAATGAACCAACCTAAAAAATGGGAGGAATATATAATAATTATAATTATGTTAATTGGGTGAGAAAGGGACATAAATTCCATTGCTTGAGGCAGGTCATTGTTTGATGATTGGCTTTTTTTAAAAGGAAGGCAAGTGTTGGTTGAAGTGGTATTAAATGGGTTGATTGTGCAATAACTTTAAACAACCAGAAAAGGATAAGTGCAAGTATCCCTAGCCTATAATATAAATTAATACATGAAAAAAATCTAATGGAACAAAATGAGTTTTTTTGTACGAGGAGGGGACGACATGGAACCTCAGGAAGAGGTAGGTGTTTGGCGATTGAGCGAACAAGGAAAGATCAATAAGGGAACCTTTTGGGTGACTCTTACAATCACTCTCTGGTAGACACTCTTGGGTGGAGGAATATGTGTGCATAAAGGAGAGGAGCATCGAAACAAAAATATAGTATAAAATTTGAAAGAGAAGGAAAAATGATTTCTATCCTTAAGTTTTGATCTTTTGGATTAGAGCACAAGCTGAAGAATCCTTTGAAAAAGGGCTTGTTAGGTAAAAAATATCATAGGGAGAGAGTAATGGCTTTCTTGATAGTTTGAATAAACCACTAGAATATGGTGGCTTGAAGAACCTGATAGATTGGAGGGAATCATCCTAATGCTTGTGAGGACTAAAAGAGCCACTAAAAGTTTCCTTGGGATAAAACTTTGTGCTTGAATCACCAATGAACCACCTAGAGAGGGATTTCCTTAACATAAATAACTTAACCACTAATGAACATTCCTTATTATTTCTCTATTCTTTTGTAGAAAGCGCTGAAGTTATCTATGTTTGTGGTATCTTGGCATGAAGTGAATATGCCTAAAATATTGAATATCATGTGGGTAGATAGTGGATGAAGGTAGTGTAGCCTAGTGTATTTCCTATTTCAAATATTCTACTAGTAAAAAGCCAACAAAACAACTCATCCTAAAGCTTTTGAATTTGGCTCACGGGTGATAGCAGAAAGTGAGATTTGGTTGCAACTATATATGGTTGGGTGGAGAGTTGAAGTCCCACTTTCAGTTGGAACACTTATGTACTGAATAAGATAAGTGTTTCTTATGCTCTTTATTCACAACAAAACCATGTTCACATTCATGGTTTGAAATGGTGTTATTAATGCATGAGAAATTACTATGATATTATTATCTAGAAGATTGACTAATATGTTGTGTCACTATTTTAAAGATTTTGGAGCAACATGTCCTCATGTTGTTTATCTTCCAGTAGAAATTATTATGGAGACCCTTCCTTATTAAAATTACATCATTACATTGATTGAAAACTCTTACTAACATTTCTTATGTGGTTTTGATGTCTTACACTATATTTCTTCCTCTCTCGTCCTTATTGACTTGTTTATTTTTCACAGTAGACTTCTCCAAGTATTTAAATGTATACCCTCGTTATGGGTTTATATTCCCCTATTAGCAATATCTCAAGTGAGAGTGAACCTTGGTTTCATTTTTGTAGATGACACTACTTCATAACCTTGAATGACTTGATTTACATTCTTGCACTGAACAAAATGTTTTATATTTTCTATGCATGTGGTGATATGAATTTCTCAATGTTGGATGTTGTGTTTTGTATGTAGTGTTGGTGTTGCAATGATGTGATAAATACCCGTTCTAATGGATATTTATAATCATGGTGCTAAAATAGATTACACAGATATATATATATATATATATATGTTTGTGTGTGTGTGTGTGTGTGTGTGTGTGTGTGTGTGTGTGTGTGTATTATACATGTCGTAACATGGAGCATCATGCATAAATACATGAGATAATTGACTTTGTTTTATTTACAGACAGGCTCAAAAGGTAGCATACCAATGATTTATCTCTCCTCACTGGTCTATTGGTTTGTCTATTTCATCTAAAGGTTATCTAATCCTTCCAATAATTAAAAATTGGGTTCTTGGGTCAGTATGTTTAGCTTCTCCAAGTTTATGGTTGAGAAAGCCTTCTCCTCCTTGTGGTGGAGGAGATTAATTTAAGAGCTTTGATAACTTTGTTTATGATTCCTAATATTTGCATGATACTACCTTTAAGCCATAAGTATGATGGAAATTTGTTCCTCTATTGGCTTTTACTCTCATGTATGATTTTGGTTAGGTATATGGGTTGTGGTATGCTGAATAGTCATAAAAGGAGACCGCATGCCTCTGAAAGTTTGAATGGATAAGTCCTTATCCTAAGTGGAAAAGTTCTTGGATTTTGTCTTGTATTTATGTGATCAAGAATCCAAAGAAGGTATTATTGTAGTAATCTCAGGAGTTATAGAACCAACATGTGCTTTATAAACCCTTAATGGCTATGGTTAGTCTCTAGCACAAGTCTAGATGTTTGCAAAACCACCGTAGTCGAGTCATGGTTAGGCCACTTCACAAAAGACTCACAGTGTAGAGTGGGTGAAAAGACCTTAACTCATATGTTTAGCCTATTAAAATTATCCATGATCGGGATGGGATTTATTGGAAAATGTGAAGGTTGGGTTGAATGGTAGGTCACTAACCCATATTACCACAATGCATAATTGAGTGAAAATCTAACATGATGAATGGTTGATATTGAATGAGAAAAATTAATGGCTAAGAAGAAACCCGGGATGGGGTAAGCCCAGAGGTTATGCCCCAGAAGCTCAAACGACGTCATGTAGAAGGAAGGCTAGGTTGATGAGGATAAATCTAGCATGGCAGAGCTAGTACCATGGAGTGGCCTTGGATGATGTGGAGGTCATGCATTGGTTGGAAGGAGAATTAATTCCCACATAAATAGGGTGTATCAAAACATTGGGTATTTCTAAGTGGGACCCAGTTAGATAGAAATTGTCGTGGTGTTTGATGGGTAATTTTTTAAATATTTTGCATGTCTAAAATGCCACATAAATGCATATATTAATATAAGGTTGGCAGGAATGGGTCAACTCTGTGTGTGTATGTGTGTGTGTGTGTGTGTGTGTGTGTGGGAATTTAAATATATAATTTATGCTATGAATGGGTTAGTAGCTAATACAAATTTTCCATGTGGTGTTGGGAAGTTGGTTAGGTAGCCACATGGCACGTTGATGTTGTCGAAACTTCTAATTCGTTTGAAACTCAAATGATCATATATCTTGATCAAGAGGTTTAAGTGAAATTTTATATCACCAGAATTATCTTTACGAGGTAGATGCAATGGCGATGGTTTCTTAAGGATTTAAGCTACTTGAGAAGATCGAAATTTTAGACCCCATTTGCATATCAACACCTTGGATATTAGGTTAAGCATAATAACCACCTCCTTTTAACCAATGTTTTGGAGGGGATTAGAAAAGGGTGTGTTACATAGTGGTATCAAAGAATTGACATTTGACACTTAGACTAGATGTGATTTATCATGGACAAGTAATGGTAGGGTTCATGTAAAGGGGTTCATTGTGACTTTTTGAAAATTAACTGAACAAGTATTTAGGTGTTAAAAGGCAGTCTGTGACTGACTAATTGTATACATGATTGACATAATTACCATGTGATTATGTAATATGGGATTAATGTGTGAATCCTTGGATATAGGGAGGAGCTCAATTATGAGAGTAATAACTGAACTTAAGCATGATAATATATTTTTGATAACATTTGATCTCTATTTCACATTAAATACAATAATGTTTAACAATTTGACTTGACAAATGCCTTGGATATGCATGACCTTGCTATTTTGCACCTTGAAGTTCTATATCACCTGTGGTTGTGACCTTGGAGGTCTCTCAATTTCCTTAATTTTGTAGAACTTCCTACATGGAACTAAGTATGGTTATTTGTAGCATATGATCACTACTAGTTAAGTGACTGATTGTGTGTACTTTGAATGATTGTGCATGTGAATGCCCTTGTGATATGAGGGATGCGAGGAAAATCACTATGATGTTGTAGCCAAGACAACATGGCTTATTTCTATTTAAATGTAAGTATATGTATATGAATATATTAATTGGGATGGGGAAGTCCCATTACCTGGTTTTTATATGGAAAAGAGCCTTGTTAGAGGTTGATTATTTTTCTTTATGATTGCAGACATTATTTTTTCCTTAGGAATGCTTGATTTTGTGTTCAATGCCTGCCCTGTTTGAGGAATGGAGTGTGACATAAGAAAACATTTCGTTAAAACCTGTAAAGGCTTTCATGTTGATATGAGATAGGACATCCATGATCAATACCTAAACCAATTGAGTGAAAAGGAAAGGGCCTTGTATAGACTTTGTAGATGGAGGGTTTGCCACTCTGTTACAGAAAGAAATTGCAATATTATATTTTACCTTTAATTATTAGGAGTCCCATCTGTAACATCATCCACTTCAATAAATACTTATCTTATCCACATGGTTACTCTTCTAGTATGGTGGACAAAGCAGTTGCATAATGTGGCTTAGATAATGAGGACATGGTTGAAGATGTTGATGATATTGCTGCATATGGCAACAAACCTTATGAGGTGCTTTATTGTTTCTAGCCTCACATGAAAAGGCTGAATATGCCTGACACTTAGGATGCTTGTGGAAAAGTTGACCTTTTTATTACTATTGATAGTCTTAGTAAAGATATTAAATGAAGCCTATGGAGGCTGACACTCCTTTCCACTTCAAAAGTTGATATTAGAAAATAATAATGGGGGTTTTGGTAAAGAGGTTGATAGAAATCAATGGTGATAAATTTAGGTTAAAGTATAAAATTTAATCCAGTAAGTACATGATTATACATGAAATTATGTTAGGGTGTTAAATGGTTTTTAATTAATTCCTTTAACACTGAAAATTCCCTAATCAATAGCCTTTGTATAAATGATGAATTTAAACTGTTTATTTGGTCTTATTAGTGATCTTAATGGACTAAAATTGAAATTCCTTAGATTGAATTGAAACTACGACTAGATCTAAGAGCTCATAGCAATGTTTCCAATGGTGTAGATGGTGCCTAATCCGACTTCCTATGAGGGAGTTATGGCTAGTCAATGATTTTGGTGAAAGAGGAAAAAATTCAAAGTCATGCAAGGTGGATGAATTATCTTTCTATACTACTGACATCAACATGAAATCAATGATGATTTCAATAGGGTGACATGGAAACCTGAGAGCATGCCATGTGTCACCTTATGTGGTACTTATGGACCACCAAATTGACCAATAAATAAGCATCACGTGGCACCACTAGGGCACGCTACATGGCACCACCGTACTACTTGCATGGTGTGACATGGCATTAGAATGGGTAGATGAATGAGTGGGGACATGGTCCATTCAGTGTGTGGCACATGGCTAAATTGTTGGGAAACATGTTGCACTCCAAAATTGGCCACTATGGTCTCTACAATCTAAAATTTTATTCATTGAAAAAATTGGATTTGAGCCTGGACTTTGGCGAGAAAAAACCCAATGGAATACTGTTTCCATGGTTGTAAGTAAAAATATAGCCCAATGACCACACATATTTATCCTCGACTATGTATATTGTGGGTTTACGGAGCTTGTAAAAATTATAGGCTACAAAAGAGTTGATTTTTGGTTTGGAAACTATTCAACGAAGTCCGTACCATGGTTGGATAACCCAAAATTGTTAATGGAACCATCAACAGTTACAGTTGGAACGACAGATGAAAAATGGTGTTTCTCCAGTCTAAAATTATTTGACAATATTTTTTATATGGAAAATGGTTGACTGAATAGTCATGAACCATAAATCGGTGAAATGTTATTTATATTAGACAACAGTTGGAAGATTAGTTTGGAAAACATTCAAACCATAATAGATTGAATGAGAAATATTTTAAAATATATGCAAGCAATTTGTTTTTTTAACGATGCGAAAAACTATTGCTGGTGATCAATAAACCTAATGCCAAATATTTTTGGCGGTAAACCATTTGTGCGATAGTTTTACAGGACTATAATGGTTTGACCATTGGTTCATTTATTTTTTGTATAAAAATGGAGGCATGGTGGTTTGAACCCTCGACTAGCCTCTAACCATTCACCCCTATTAACAAACTACCAAGCATTGCACCACTCAAGGATGTTGTGATATTAACGTCGAAGCATTATATTAAAACCCTAGTTCATTTACTATGTAGGAGAGGAAAAACAAGGCTGGAGCAGGAACCATGCATAGTTCATGGAAGCAAGAGGCCCAGGAACCCTGAAGTGAAACCTTGTTGTGGCACATTTTTCAAGAAATATTCTAGAAAATATTATATATGATATTCCTATAATATTCCATTTTTATGTTGTGAAGAATCTAAAAGATTCCTTGAGGGGAAAAATTTGTAGGCGGTGGAATGTGGCAAAATTTATACTCATTTTAACCAGAATTTTGCAAGAATCAGAATGGAGTAATCAGTTTTTCCATCCAAGAATCAGAATTTAGGGGACATGGCAGAAACCCACCTTCATCATTAATTGTTGGGCATAAAGTTGAAGAAAATAATGCACGTGTTAGAATTAGATCATGTTAACAATAAAAAGTATCAGTAGGATGGGACAAATCTACTGATGTTGTGATTTGAGAACCCTGTTGGAAATATGACTAAAGTGTTGTCCTTAATGGAAACTTGCTTGATAAATATGTACTTGATTTCATCATAGTGATAATATGATGACTGTTAAAATAATATAGATATCTAGAATATTGGTACAGATGTTATAAAGGATATGGACAAAGTAATGGAAGTTTAGTTATAGATTGGTAAAAAATATGAAAATTGAAAACTATATGCACTTTCTCTGAAGAAGGGTCATGTAAATATGCAGGTCCTATGAGAAAACGTTGTGTACATAATATTAACCATGGAAATCTAGATACTAGGGGTCACTACCATGGTAATTCCCATATTAATTGAGACAAAAACGTTTATTTTATCTCGTTAAAAAATACTAACAACATTACCAAGGTATCTACCTAAAGTATTGGCTAAAGAAAAAATTATATAAGAAAATGGATATCAAGGTGTTAATTGTGCAAGTGATGAATTATTTATGTATGATATGATATGGAACATGTGTGAACCAAGGAGCTAGGAAAAGACTCATATTTGAAATATTTGAAGATATATTTGATTTCTTGATTTTCTTGTTAAGTAGCTAACAATGATAGATGTGGTTGTAGTGAAGGTATATTTAAGGAATTTAAGATCTGTACACTGGTTTGATTCTAGGTAGTTACGTACATACATGGATATGATTCTGGTTAGTCACATATATACTATGAAATATGTCTTTCGGTATGTTGAAACCTGTACCCGGGTATTGCACATTTTAAGTGTGTATATACACAACTCTTCTTAATAAGAATTACATATATATTTTGAGTTATATCTGGTCATAGTTTATAGTGTTGCTTGGTGATGAAAGTTGGCTAGTTCTATTATACTTGTTGTTTTTTGTCAATGATGTATTGATTAGGATGATTTGTATATGTTATGGATTGGTTTTGAATTGACTTGATCTGGTTGCAACAGTTGGTTGAGATACAATAGAGTGATTGGTTTTCTTCATATTTAGCGGGATGATGTTATAGTGATTCAGTTGGTTCATTGATTTTATTTTAGATTCAGTATTTAGTTTGGTATTAAGCATAATGTTGGGTGTGGGTCCAGTGTGAAAATATAATGAAAGGTGCCCTACAGGTTGTTTGATGATAGTTTGACATGTGGATCTAGTATGAAACATTCTGAAATGTGGTCCACAAGATGTCGAGAGTTGTAACCTTGAGTGAGGGGGTAGGATCTCCCTTCCAATAGGAGTTGGTAAATGATATTAGTTGGGTTGTATCTCTCTTCTATTGGGTTCTGGAGAACGACTGGAGTTTGTAGCATCTTACAAGTGGGTGTTTGCATGTTGTGCAAGAGTATGTGCTAGTACAAGATGTAATGAAGTTTTTATTTATAATAAAAGAAGAAGACAAAGATGACGACAATGGTGGTTTTATCCCACATTGTGTTTCAACCTAAAATCCTAGTGTTCCTATGTGTTGATACGTTTCTTTTGTGTTTATGATTTATCTTCCCTTTATTTCTCATGGATTCTTCCGAATAAATGAATAATGAAATAATTATGCACTAGTCAAGGATAAAAAGTTGATAGAACACACGAAAAGTTAGTTATATGGATATACATAGTTTCCATTCATTGGAGTCACGTACATACATGGATTACATGAAGAACAATATCACATAGAAATTTGAATGTGAAATTTAATGTTTAAAGTGAATTAAAAATATTGATTCACCCCCCCCCCCCCCCCTTCCCCTTCTAGGTATATTTCCTAACACAGGAAAATTTCAATTCACTTCCAGGAATGGGGGTAGAATTATGTATTTTTTCATGTACTTGCATTTATTTTTATGATATGAATGAAAATCCTTCTCCGCTATTGAAGAAATTCCTAGATATGTAGTCTACACTAGACGAACTTTGATACAAAACATTGTATGCATTGTCTTATGATATCATTTTATGTTGTTTCTTATTTATGTGTTTTCATACATGGTTTTTACATGCTCTTTCATGAAATTTTGCTAACATCAACCAAAGAAAATATATTGGATGATTCCATAAAATCGTACATTCCGGATCAAGTTTGGTATTGGAGTGATCTTCTTTCTAATGTGAATTATGAGTGCGAATGATAACCAAAGATTGAAAATGCAACACAAATAAGGGAAATGGATAAGGAAAAATATTTCTTTCAATCCTTGTACAAGATGGAAGAAATGGTAGATATATTTTTTTCATATCATGAGGAGAGATTAGTGATAAAGGAAAATAAGAAGAAATAGAAAGTAGATGATTCTTTGATGAATGAAGGAGAACCTCCATATCCATCTTCAAGTGAATATTCTTATTCATCATATTTTTCTCATCATTCAAATGACCATATCAACTAGAGCATTCAAGAAGAGAATGTTGAACTGAGGAGACTTCTACAAGAATAAAAAGAGGAGAAGCAGAGATTTCAACTTCAGTTTCAAGCCACGAAAGAGGCTTTGTGGTGCATAGAATAAAACAATAAAACACCATATACCCTATTAAATCAAATCACTCACCAAACTTGTCTTCACAAATGAATTACATGGCTGTTTATTATTGAGGAAGAAAACTCTCAAATTCCTCAAAGAGAAACTTCTTCCTAGATATTTGGAGGAAGTTGAGAGTAATCCTCTCAATTTTGAATCTATCATAACTACCTAATATCGAAAAAATTCTACAATTATTCATAAAATATATGACTTTCTAGTTTCCCCTAATTAAATAAATACATAAATTTAATACATGAGATTCTCTTGCATCATACTACCGGGGAGGGAAAGATACATTCAAATTTTTTTTTTCCTGAAGTTATTCAATACTAGAACCATATTTTGATATCCTTGGTGTTGTCATCCAAGTAGCATCTTCGACTAGTTGATTCTTCCATTTAACCAAGTATTGAAAATACTCTTTATTCCTAGTCTTTTTAGTCACTCTTTGATCGATGATTGATTCAATCTTCTTTGCTAGTGCTGAAGGTAGTTGTTTCTCCCATATAATTTTTTCACAGCCAGGTGCATCTGTAGGATCATTCATTGGTTCCTTAAAGGGGTATAGATCTAAAACATTAAATATTGGTGAAATGACAAAGCCTTTGGGTAGTTCTATTTCATAATAATTTGAAGAAACACTCCTCAAAATTTTGCATGGTCCAAAATTTTTCAATTTTAACTTATTATATTCCACTTTAGGAAATATTTATTTCCGAAGATGTTCCATAACCGCCTCCAACATTAAAGTCCAGTTGTCTTCTTTTGGAATATACTCTTTGTTTATACTTGTTGTTTCTTTCTTGTAATTGTTTCTTGACTCTGTCCTATAATTCCTACATATTGGTTGAAAAATCATCACCATATGCACTTATGAATTGTTGTTTTCCCAATTTCCTGAATTCATAAATTCATCTTGGATTCACCCCATAAACAATTTTGAATGGACTCAATATAGTGCTTCTATTGGGTGAATCGTTATATGAAAATTCTATTTGAGAAAGTACCTAATCCCATTGTTTGGGATGTTCACTTAAAAAACTCCTTAAAATATTTCCAAGACTTCTATTTACCACTTATGTTTGACCATCAATCTAGGGATGATATGCAGAACTAAAGCTGAGATTGGTTCCTAACGTTTTCCATAGATTTCTCCAAAAATGACCCACAAAAATATTATCTATTTTAGAAACAATAATTGTAGGTAATCCATGAAATTTAACTATTTTTTGGAAGAACAAGTTTTCTATGTTAGTTGCATCATTTTTCTTTTTACAAGCTATCAAGTGTGCCATTTTCTGGAAGCTGTCAATAAAAGAAAAATATTAAGTCACTTCCTTTTGTGTTTTGGGAAATATTAATACAAAATCCATGCTTATAGAATCCCATGGCCGATTTGGTATTGGTAAGGGTTTATATAGTCCAGTAACTGGTACAAAATGGCTAATTAGTTACTAAAAAACCGATTAAAATTTTCATAGAAACGATTATTTTTCAGTCGGTGACCAATAGTAGCTAATTTACAGTATCTTATAATACGACCAAATTTTAGTCATTTTTAGCTTAGTCATTACTTGGTTATCTCAATTTTGTTGTCTAGTAGTATATTTGGTCATTAATTTGGTCATTAATTTAGTCACTGATTTGGTCATTAATTTAGTCATTGATTTGTTCATTAATCTAGTCACTGATTTGGTCATTTATTTAGTCATTGATTTAATGTTTTATTTGGTCATTAATTTCCACAATTAATGACCAAATATACAACAAAATATATTACTATATGATCACCCAAGAAAACCTATTAATGATCAAAATGTTGGTCATGTTATAAGATACTATAAATTAGCTACTAATAGTCATATATATGCAAGTTTTAGTCATCGTTTGAAACCAATTAATGACTGAAGAAATATGACTAAATTTTGGTCGTGTCATAAGATACTGTAAATTAGCTACTAATAGTCATATATATGAAAAATTTAATCGTCATATGTAATCACAAATTTATCATTTGCAGTAGTCATTTATATTTTTTCGGTAGTTTCATATTCATTATATAAATGAATAATTTAATAGTTTATATTCATTTCATTTACTTTCATGAATAATCATTATAAATTACTAATTTAGTCATATATTCATTTTATTTGTGTTCATCATTAATCAATATAAACTACTAATTTAGTAGTTTTAAATTGATTTTGTTTTCATTATTAGTCAACATAAATTAATCTTTATTATTTAAAAAATGACATAAAATATGCATGTTCATCTAATATGAAAACAAAAAGTTTCATATGTTAATTACAATACTAAACAATATCAAATGCAACTATAAATAATTTCAACCACATAAATTATATTATATGAAATATTAAAGTATTAAAATATGGGTTTCCAACTTAATATTGGTCGGACTACAATTTACACACAAAATGATGTTTCATCACTTCAAAACATTATCGTTGTGTTGTCAAGGCATTGTAGGTGAATTCAAAAACTCTGAAGACTTGACCATCAATATTTATATGTGTGTCTTATGCGGGATATTGGCTCTAAGGGTATCACTAGACGAATTCTCCTATCTCTCGTTTTGCATTTGTCACTCCAATGTTATTTCTCCACTCATTTTTCAATTCCTGCTTCTTACCATCAATACTGAGTTCATTTTCTAAAAACAAAAAAAAAGATACAATGTAGAGTGTAAGACAAGAAATACAATGAACACTAGAATATAAACTAAATTAGACTATAAATTGTTTATACAACATATACCTTAACATCAATAATGTCAAATCCATTTCCCCCCATACGAGTAATAAACTCGAACAAATTTTCTTCATTGGGATGATAATGGCCACTATAAAGTGGCTAGATAACGTGTATAAACAAAGAAAATAAAATGTCACCATATATAGAAAAGAACGCCTTAGTAACTTAGTATTGAAATTTCAAGGAAAGCTTAGGAAATATCATGTCAACTAAGTTATATGCTAAAAAGCTCAAGCTGTAGATAGCTTGTGAAAACAAATAATATGAGGTATGATGTTTAATCCTTGTCATTTTATTCAAAACAACATTACATTTTCTAACGCATGAACTTAGTCAAGTACATAAACAACATGTACTCAAATAACAACATGAAAGTAACCTTTTATGATAGTCATGAAAATATTTTAACACAAAATAGCTATAAGGATTCTAATCAATATAGTGTAATATTAATTTCATCTTCAAGCTTTGGTTTTTGTTTAAATGAACATGATACTAGGTATTTTCAATTTCATAGTTAAAATATAAAACAAAACCAAAAGAAACATCCAAAATACAATCAAACAATAAAGAGAGGATATCATGGAATGGAAATTGAAATTATAAAAAAACTGTTTACCTGTCCACCGATGTCGTGTATGGAATTCCTAAAACATTTTCTTGCCCAAAATAACCATGAGGTGAAATAATCACAACATTAAAAACCATAGTAACTCCTACTAGAAACATTTCCAAAGTCGATGGTTCAGGTGGCTAAGCGATCTCTAATAGCGAATGAACCATATCCAAGACGTGATATGCATTGTCTCCCCTTCCTTTTTCCAATCACATTTTCTGTAACCTACCCACAACAGAGTCAAGTAACAATCGAACAAAGACATTGACATTTGTTTTTATCTTTTATATCTATAAAATTTGAATATGATTTATTTATGTTATAACTCTGTTGAGACCACCTTCTCTACAGTCAAAAATAGCAAAGGATCCATTAGTCATACTGACCCATGGTCTCTTGTAGGCATGATAGAAGAATAGGTTGAGCCATTAATTAGAATTGTAAATATATTGAGGAAAGACAATTCATTATCTAGTTAACCAATTACACATTGAACCCTATATGGATAAGTATCCCTAAATAAGGCCAGTTTTCTTTATCATGTGCCTTGGAAAGACAAAATCGCTAACATTGCTTGTAATTTTTTGGTTTGATGTTATAAATTCTTTCTTGGGCTACTCCTATTCCATAATGGATTTTTTTCCTAGGAAGGATGCAAAATTTTTCTAATGACATGGAATCAGCTTAGGGGATTTTGACCCTACATGCACTAATTTTTGCAATGATTTTGCTGATGTAATTACATAGTGATATGGGTCTGAAATCGTCTCATTCTTCTCTAATTTTTGGGATTAAAACCTAAAATTTTGAACTGAAAGCTCCCAAATCCTTCTTGTGTATTTCTATTTGTCATCAATTCTTAGTTGTTCTGTTCGAAGGAATTCTTAGAACCCTAGAAGAATTCTATTGTCTTGTGAAGTGGCTGAGGGCTCTTATACTTTTGGAAATAGTGAAAGATTATTTGTAATTCTTCCTTTGATATTTGATCCATCAATGCCTCATTACCCACCTCATCTACAAAAATGGGGAAATATGAAGTCATCTTTAACTCTCTCTTAAATTTATACTATCATCCTCTTTATAAATTCCCTCAAAATGGTCTATTGATTAGAAAATTGCTCCTCAAGATAAGAAACCTTCTCATGATGCAAAGTTCATTGATAAACCCCATCTTATGAAAAATTTTCATTATAATTATGAGATGTTGAAGAGAGAAAATATTGGCTATTTAGTAAACGTTATGCACAAATATTAGTGATTTGGTACAAGGAAATACATGGGCAGTGAGAAAATTGTGGAGATTCCCTACAAATATTTTCCCAAATGTGACACATGAGGATGCATGCTTATTAAAATACTATATTTGAGAACATGCACCATTTTTAAGGCAAGAATATTTTGGATGTACGTGCAGGAAGTTTGACGGAGGCTCCAGCACCTAACCCAATAACCCACCTGCTTACCTATGACTACAATCTATGTGCTTCCTAGCTTGTCAACTGTAGTTTCTTCAAATCTCGGTCATATTGTGCTTGATGACACGTCATTGTGACTTCAACTAGGTTACTCGACCACATGTCTGTTGGCTACTAAACTTGTAATAACACACATCTAGCTGGCTCTGATAGCACTCCTCCATCCACAAAATAATTATGCTGACAATTTCCCTTCTATGGGTCATTTTTGTGTCTTTTCCCTAGTGATTAATCAATGGCTGAGTGGTGTCGAATAGTCTAGACTGTGTTGCTTCCTTCTTAGTGAATTGCCACCTTATGCTTCTTGTGGTTTTGTTATTTCTGAGTGGGGGCATGTGTGCAGACCACAATTCTTCAACCAAAGACTGTCAACCATAAATTCCCACCTCTCCTGTAAAACTACAATCAAAACTACATGCTTCATCGAGGTGATGCTGGTAGATCCTTTTCTACCAACTGAAATGCCACCCACCCCTTATTCACGTAGTTTTCTTTTCCTATTGGCAGCATGGTTTTACTCTTATTTCAACCACTTTATTTTTTCCATGAATGACACAACCTTGTCACTTGTTGAAATTTAGAATTTGCAGTCTTCCCACCTATGTCACATAATAGTATGAATTATTAAATTCTCTTCTTTCATTATCCAAAAAATTTATTTCCTAGACACATGATTTTGCAAATAAAGGTTCTTTGGCAACATAAGTCCTTGTTAAAATTTCATCTCTCATACCAACTGGCATCCAGTCAAAACTGCAACCTGAAATTGGACCTACACTTATTTTTTTAATACTCAGAGATGTGAATGGTGGAATATCTGCTATAGCACTCTTATCATATTGCAGAGGGTGAAACCTCCCTCCTATTCCCTTTCCAAGACCTCCCTTAGCACCAAGAGTCAAGTGGCCATCATCATAAGCTCTGTTTGTTGAAGGTCTTGGCATAGACCAACTCTCAAAGTCAGCCCTATCCACAATCGGAGCATATTGACTGGTGAATTCATGATCACGTGGTTCCATATGGGGTTATGGACCTTTAATCCCACCCATATGTGGAAATAAACCCATTTGTGCACCTGCCATGTAAGGTGGCATCGCAGGTCCTCTCACACCATGATCAAGTGGTGTCATAAATATTTGACCTGCATGTCCCATATTGGTACCTCGAGAGTGACCTCCCTGTCCATGTAGTTCTTGCACAGCATCCCAATGCACTTCATCTATTTTCTTAGGGTCTTCAACTTTCCAACTTTGTTTTCATCCATTCCTCCTCAGATCAATCAGATCCTTCAACATCAACCTCAGCCTAGAGGGAAGCCCTTGGTTACTGGAAATATTTGTCATCCTATCGAAGTAAGCATCAATATGTTCCTTTGCCTTTGAATGGTAAATCATATGATGAATAGTGCTCATCATTTTTCACAAAGCTTCAACATTTTCATCCTCTGGAAGCTGAAATTCACCAAATAATTTTTTGATGATTATATGCATAATTGTTTCGATCAACATACTTTATTTATATAGCTCACCAATAAACCTTATATTTCTTATAATTTTTCATTGTATTGCAGCCTTCTTCTCCGATATTTATTGTACTGAAAGGATTTTTTCATCATCGTCTTCTTCTTTCTTAGCCTCTACCTGTTCTCTTTAATATTTTTCAAATTCTTCCTGACATTTGTTCAAAATAACTTTCTTGAAAAAAACCTTCTCATTATCTTCATAAAATTATGGTAATCCTATAGCAAGCTGAAAACAAAATTTTTCATACATTTCACAGAAATTCGGCTCCATCAAGGCTTTGTCAAATACTTGATATATTATACCATGAAGACATGATGCAGATTCAATGTTCACTTCTTTGACCTATTCAAAAAGTTTTTCAAAGTTTTTTGGCGTTACTTTATTAAGGATGGATTTAATTTGTAAAAATTTCAACTGATCCTCATCATAAACCTTGCCCACTTCATATCGGTGCTTTGATTTATGAATTGTGATTAGAGAAGGCTATGAAGGAGGAATCAAACCCTTCTGTGAACAAGAAATATGCTACCACCTATCAACATCGTAATTATTTCTCGCTAGTCCAAATTATGGAAATGGTGCTTGCACATAAGGCCCTCCAGGGAGGATGCCATTCATACCCATTTGTGCTACGCAAGTATTTCTTGCAAAGCCAATATTATAACCTTGGCTAACTTGAAACATAATAGAGGAACCACTAAGACCCACATCCATCCACATATCACAATCAACAACAAAAGCATCCACTGACTTGGCCCATCTATCATCATCCAAACTGACCATATTGCTCCCATGAAATTCAAGTAGATAATTCCCACTCAGTTTCCTTTCAAGCCCTCTTGCAATTCTTGCTAAAGCATCAACCTCTCCTACATGACTTGCAAGTGCTTGGGAATTTCCAACTAATTCAACAGTGTCTAGAAAAATTTAAAAATTATTTGGTAGATCTTTGCACTGATCCTTGATTGTCAAAAAAAATCTCTATAGTACTTTCTGTCTCCTGAACATTTAGTAACTAAAATAGCTACTTGATTCATAGGAGTTGAAATCTCAGCTACATCTACATCTTCCTAGTCAACCACTTCTTTCAGGACTTGCTTCTCAGGCTCTTTTGAAGAAGTCTTACTATTGACAACATTGGTTACTACTTTGGATGGCTCTAGAAGGTTCAAATATTCCTCCTTCTCCTCATAGACATTATATAAATCACCAGTGGGAGCTGCAACATTTTCCTTAATAAAAAAATATTTGTTTTCTTCTTATTGTTGACAAATACCTTGGAAACATCACCAATATGTGCAACAGTATTCTTCACAAAAACATTGGAAGAACTCTTATTCTTATTTTCTATCAATCTAGCTACTAAATCCTGCTTTCCTTCACTTTCAATAGGAAAAGATGAGACATGAAGTTGAGCACACACTTCACAAATATCGCTATTAGTGGTGGATACTTGACCCTTATATTGTGTGTCAATTGCCTTCACATTGGCAGCTGAACTTTCCCCAAGTAATTTATCACTATCATGGTTAACCCTACATTCGTTTCTATATTCAAAATATTGTTTGCATTCAAAAACTTTGTTACCAGACAAAAAATCATTTTTTTCTTCAAAATAGCCATATCAACTTTACGAAGCATTGTTGTAGCTTCTGATAGTAATTCCCATTCAGACACCTTGCATGTATTCATTGTTTTTTGATCATATACAACTAACACTTCACCCTTTATCTCTTTGAGCATAGTTTGATCAACAACCATTGTGCCATTGTCATGTGTAGTCAGTTGAGATTCCAAACTACTCTCATGCATTCCATTGATTTTTCTCTCCACAACATGCAAACTAGATTTTTCTTTTCCAATGACAAAATTGGAAAAATAAGTCAGCTTTTTGTTTATGTCAGCATCAGGTGAGCCTGAAAAATTAGATAGGAAATCATAAACCAAAAAAATCCCATGCTCAGGATGGAGAACATTTCCAAGATCTTGCTTCTCTCCAATTATGGAGTTAAAAAAATTATTGATGAAACTTTATCTATCATTATCGTTGTTGATTTAGATTGTTTATTCTTCACATTTCTAAGTGTTGAATCTCATTTAATGCCATCCTCACTGCAAGTTGGGCTCTTCAATGTTCCTACAAGAACATTATTATTATCAAACTTCATATATTCTACTTCTTTCTTTACTATTCCAACATCATTTGTAGAAAAATCTATAACTGGCCTAGAAGTTTCTGTTTTTCCTTCATATCCCTCACTAGAGTTTCCCAAAGATGAAGACATATCATAAATGATCAATTCACTCACAGATTCTGAATCTTGTAAAGGTTCAAGGTTCCCCTAGGAATATCCCTTCCAGTGATCTCATCTACAGATGTTGGAACTCCTGATATCCTTAACAAGGGAGTGTCCACAACATTAACCATGTTTCCTGATGACTTCTTTGGCAATAGTATTGTTAGGATGAATTTTAATCGCAAACGTACGAAAAAAACTCACTTTAGCTGTGCATAAAAAACAACCCTAACATCAAATATGGCCACCAATTTCTTTACATCTGCAGTTAGTTGACCAATATAAATGCTATGAAATCTAGACCTATGCAGTAAAAGACATTAAGCAGTAAATAAAAGAAAGAGTTTCTCCATGCATCCAATAGGCAAGACAAGAATTTTTTTTATTTTTGACACCTGGGAAGGGAACATAGAAAGATATTACCAGTCCCCCTCAATGGTATGGGTTCTTTTAAGTCCTCAACACTTCAGATCTAAGATCTCTCTCTCTTGATGGTGTAGAAAACCTAGACAAAAAATGGAACTCAAAGGGAGCTCACAAGAAAAATGGTAGCAAAATATGATAATGATGGAGGATCAAAATCAGACCAAAAGTATAGATCCAAAATGATCGGTAGGCAAAAAAAGGTAGTGAGTGAATGGAAAACCCCTTATATTTATAACAAAATATTGAGTTCGTCTAGATATTGGTGCATAATTAAAATATTATTAACCAAATCTAGATCCAACTTTTATAGAATATTTTATTATATTTGTTGGAGGGAAAATGAGTTTGAATTTGGTCAAATCCCTTTATTTGTAAACAATAAATATTGATTTATTTATTATTTTAAGGATGTGGTTAAGTAATAATTAAATAAATAGTGATTTATTCAATTATTTATAAATGATTTAGTTAAATTTAACAAGGAATATTATTTAAATAATTATTCCCATAATATAATAAGATAAATAATGATTTATCTTATTAATTTTCCTATTTTGGGTTAATTATGATTAGGAATATTAATTAAACTGTTGTTTAACTAATTATTCCTTGAGGAAAATCAAACAAATATGGATCTATTCAATATTTCCTCATGAGGTTTCCTATTTAGACCATAAACAACTTAAACAATTAAGGATTACTAAGTTTTTTTTCATAGTGGAAGCAATTTTACTTAGGGTAAAATTGGTCTTACATGGTGTACTTTGGTCCATCTAATAGTAACAGGTTAGATGACCAAACATTTGTGTAACAGATTTCCCCCTAGCATGCGAGCGTTAGGAGATAATCATATGACCGAAGTACGTTGTAAGAACTCAATCACTAGACACAGAAGGGGAATTCAAAGACAGAGAAATATAAGGTAGACCAAAGTGCTATAGGACAATAACCTGAGGAGGTGAGAATTATAGGTGCGAAAAATCTCTTTTATGAGTGAGTACCTATGCTACAAGAGGCACGGGAGGCATACATATGCCCGTTGAGACAAAGTAAGAAGAATAATGCATCCAGTAAACAAGGG
Organism: Pinus albicaulis; assembly: GCA_034641835.2. NCBI lineage: Eukaryota > Viridiplantae > Streptophyta > Pinopsida > Pinales > Pinaceae > Pinus > Pinus albicaulis. The sequence goes on from CM076584.1 coordinate 1,106,547,672, forward strand.
ACTGAACTATATAGTACATGCTGGCATGAACATGAGCCAGATAAAAACATGATAATGGATCCCACATACATACTGTGCCTAGGATAATAGCAAATACTTATACAATAATATTTGAGTACATGAGATATAAGTACAACCAAAGAGGCCCTGTAAACAGAATATGGTTTTGAAAATATTTATGATACATGCAAACTAAAATGCGCTGCAAGCGGCTGAGGTCGAAACCACCAAATCTATGGAGTTGCATTGAAGGCTGTAATGGAGAGGTCATCCGAGCATGTGGGGGACTACCTAAAGTGCCACCCCCTCATGAGGTCTGAAACATCTCACACACACCTAGGAATCACCGATACAATTTGATGCATCACTAAACCATCAAGTATATGGATCTCAATGATGTCGTAAGGAGATAGAGCTGAGAAACAATCAAGTCAAAGGGAAACAAGGAGTCCATTTTCCTCGTCTAAGGCAACGAACAAGAGTGGAATATGGAACCAAGGTATGCTGCTCTCTAGACCTGTCTTCTGGAATGAATGAGCTGATGTTAGCAGAAGGAGGTCCACCATAGGTGAGGCAATAAGGGATCCTCAACTAAGCCACGAGAGATAGTAATAGAGTGACAAAAAAATGGACATCAGGGATGATGATGGAATGGGGGGTCCTGAGTAGTAGGCTGGCGACTTCTCTTATTAGAGAATTAAGAGCATAGATGACCTAGTAGCAACTAACACAATATGAAAGAGGACAGGGGACAGTAGGAATGAAGGCCACAATGTGCGACACGAGAGAGGAACCAAGCAATGAAGGATGGAGGAATATAGTGGGATACAAAGGGACTCGGGATAGACTCCATGGATGCGATGATGACACAACTCAAATGCTCTAACCAAGGGTGAATCGATGATGCTGCCACACAGAAAAGGTCCAGTGGGGACCATAAAGACATGAGAACAAGATGGCTACTCACGATGAAAAATCGACATGAGCATGGACAAGTATGGAGGCAAAGTGTTGCCCCAAGTACAAGTATTGGAAGTGAATAAATTCAATTTTGAGGAGTTGTGAAGTGACCCTTCTTGGAAAAAATGTGTCTAGGTGAAGTTTCAAATCACAAAAAAATAGAGGATACTCATTTTAGAGCTCGGTGAGAGCTTTCTAATGGTGCAGATGGTTTTTCAAACTGAGTGATAATTTGGCCGCAACAGACAAAGGAAAAATATGGGGCTTCTATTTTAATAATGCATTTTCCCTCCAAATTCAGTCATTTGCAAGTGTAGCTGTGGTGAATGTAGAGAGGATAAAAGACCCTAAATCTTGTGGCAATTGTAGTGAACAAACCGACCATTGGAATCAAGATCTGTCAGTTGTAGGTAAGAGGCCTAACCATAATCCTTCAATTAAGGGGATAAAAATGTCATTTTAGGCACCTAGAGCTCATCAAAAGGCCACATCACATTTTTTGGGGTCTTTTCTATGACCTGGGTAGCAAGTATTGGGAAGAGAACTGTGATCTGTCCCAGGAAATGACCTGAAAAGTGTGAACTCTCAGAGAAAGGGGGTTTTAGTGTTGTTTTTGGCTAAGAGCTGTGATTTTTATGGTTGAGGGGAATAGGTGCCCCCAGGAATGTTATGTTCATGCCAAAATGTATTTAGAAAGAAGGAATCTAAACACATTTTACTAATGTGGTGCGCCATTTGTTTTCATTATGGTTATGTAGTTCAAGAAAGGGAATGGAGGATTACCAATCTCTGTGGGTACTACATATATGAAGAAAATGGACTTAAGTTTCTGGGTTGGCATACATGGTGTCACTATCCCAAAGAGTGGATTTGGAGATAATGAACTGGTGCTCTCCTAGAAAACCCACAGGTTGGTCAACAAAAATGTCTAGGGGACTGAGTTGTTGATATAAGATGAATGAATGATGAGGGGTATCATCCCTAGAGTGATATGAAGTGATATGGGACTATAGAGGTTCTTCTAGATGGGGAAGAATAATGTACTAGAGTCAACACAACCAGATACACTAGGAAAGTTGTGGAGAATCACTTCTCCTAGACTCTCAAATATGGTTGTCCCCTTACTAAAACATTGGGTGTCAATGTAATGACCATAAGGTGTACATGGTTTGAATGTATGGTTTCGATGTAAGGGGGAATAGATAAATTTAGGGTTGGTGGTTTCTTCCATAATTTCATCATCGTAATAGAAGATGGAGTGACTGGTGGAAGAAAAACCACCTAACGTGGCAAAGATACCAGACTCATCGTTATGAGAAGTGAGTTTCACATGAGTATCATCACAGAGGGTGACATAATAACAAGTAGATGAAGTATCCACTGATGTTGAGCCCAAGGTGATCACTAAAGGGAGGTCAAGAGAAACAGAAGGGGAAGTCCTAGGGTGGTCTTCCACCATGGATCTCATAGATGATGACAGGTAGTGGACAATGGCCGAAGACTCTATCATTTTGACATTCGGAGGGAGAATGTCTATGGAAGTGAATGTTTCCTCTAGTTCTGTTGAAGCTAAATTCACAAATAAGGGAGCGGTGGACTCGTTGCACTTGGCCTCGAATTTGCGAATTGACGCTAGAGAGGTACAAAAATCCTTGAGGTGGGGACAAAGGTGAGTATAGTGGCCATGGAAATAACACAAAGCATAAGGATGATTTGTGTATAAAGACTTGATTTTCGGGACTAAATCAGGTATAGTGACATAAACCTCTACGATATCAGACTCTGGAAACACTTCAATAACCATGGGCTTGAGATGAGGCAATTCAGGAAAATTATGGGTGGCATGAATGGCAACATCACACAAAGAAAACGGGGGGGTGGTGTGCTTTGGAGGCTGAGGAGGAGCAAGGTTTGTCAGGGCAACCTTGTCTTTAGGTGCCTTCTTGCAAGCTTTTCCCCCTTCACCCAAAGCTGTCACAACAGGAGTAGGTTCCTATTGAGGTGCCTAAGGCACGGTAGCAGAGGGAGGGGTCACGGTGACTAGTTGAACTAGGGTCAAAGAAAGATAAGGTTTGGGTTGACTAGCTAGGATAGTGGCTGGGGGATCAATGTACCAAACTAGAATCTCGAGGGTCAAGTTAGGAAGGGATAAGGTAGCCATAATAGGTACCAAAAATACACCAGGAGGGGGAGCTAAGAAAGGTATCTGATCAGAAGGGTAATGGCCAGGCGGGATAGCTCCAAGATGGTTAAGGCTGGGAGGAACCGTGCCGGGAGGGTAGAGAAGCTCATGGATACCAGCTATAGATGAGAGGCCTTGAGGAGGGAGTCCTGAAAGCTGGGTTGAAGGGCTAGGAGAAGGTTGCGGAGGCCAGGGATGCTGAATAGTCAAAGAGGGCTACTTAAGGGATGCCTGAGACGATGGCATCATGAAAACATTCGACGAGCTGGGATCATAGGCAAGAGGAGGAAGACCAGGTAAGGAACCAAGAAAAGAGGAGTCTTTGTAGACTCCGGGTGAGACACTGGTCAAAGGTTCGATGGTTTTCTTATTGGCCACTGAAGAGATGATGGACTCAGGGGAGGTCTGAGACTTTGGCTCGTAATATGTCAACTGGTTAATGGTGACCATCTTTCCATTATGAGGAAAGGACATCTTGTGGTGAACTGCTTGGGACAACAAACATTGCATAGGTGTAGTTACGACCCAATATAATGTTGTAATCTAAGGGGGCATCAATGAATTCTACGTCAACACAAACAATCTTGCCCGCAAGAGTAATAGGACAATTGCGGAACAAGCCAATGGGCTGGGAATTGTGTCCATCCCACACTCGGAGGGTGATAGTGGAAGGGGCCAACTTAGGTGATCCGAGTTTCTTCCAAACCAAAGCAGACATCACGTAGGTGGATGCCCCCTCACTAATGATACAATGGGAGACGTTGGCATTCCAGATCTTGATGGGGATTTGGAAGGCGATGGAAGAAGGAAGGGGAGGATGTTCTGACTGGTCAACATCGAAGACGATCAAACAATCATCTGAAGGATCCACAACATCCATGGAATTTGGTAGATATTTTTTTTGTGAAGGGCACGACTGGAGGAGTTCCAACATTGAGATGGTAGCAGGAGATTGCGCCAAATCATTTACTATACTATACGGATGGGCAGCTTTGCTAGAAGCAGCATTTCAGCGTAATGGTCCCTTGGGGATCTTGGTATAAACATCTACCTTAGGCTGAGGGATCTGTAAAGGACCATTAGTTGTCGAAAGAGGCTTTGTGGAACCTAAAGAAGGGGGCTTGGCAGGAGACGTAGCAGGAGGCTTGTTGTACCGATAGGACTGAGTCTAAATGTTTTGGTCAACGCTAATGGGTTGGTCATAGTTCATCATGAGAATCTGGTAATCGGAGGTACCAAATGGAGTAGGTTGAGTGGCTACCTAACCTTTAGGTGGTTGGGTAGCCATGAATCCTTGCTGAGGGAAAGGATTGGTAAACACAGCTAGCTGGATAGGTGCAGAATTGGGAGGACCCGAAGGAGAGGCTTGTTGTCCTTGTGATGCTGCTTGAGTCTCCCACATTTAACACATTTAAGGTAAAAGAGGAAAATCGTGGGTGTAATGAAAATATACACCACAACAAGAACAAGGATTATTCATGCGAACATGCCTGTCCTGCTTGGGCTGAGTTCCCTGTTGCTGCTTACAATTGTTAGGTGTGTTCCCTTGGGGATTGGGTTTTGGATTACCAGGGGCAGTTTGATTTTGGGTGCCTTTCCTCTTCTTTTTGGAAGTAGGAGGATTATTCGCACCCTGCTATGCATATACTTGCCCCTGTGGGGGTGGAGGCTACTGTTGCGGGGGTTGAGAAGGAAAGGGAGGCGGGGGTGCTAATGCTAGAGGAGTTGGAGCACCAAGCCGTGGATACAGATAATAAGGAAGTTGGGAAAAATTTTGGTAAACAGGTTGGAAAAAAGGAGGAGGCATGCCATATCCCGGATACATGCTACCAGGAGGGGGGAAAGTCCTCTCGAAGCTAGCCCCTCCCTGAGGGAAACCATAACCCATGGAAGGATGACCATACAGATGAGAAAGGGCTCCAATGATACCGTCAGTTGCATGGGATGCCCCTAGTGTGTTGGCACCACCAGGTCTAGGGAGATCGGATAAAATGGTATAAACATAACTAGACTATGTGTAGATCATGTCATATTTTAACGCAATTTGGAGAGCGACTTCTTTGGTCCGAGGGAAATGAGTTGCGACATCTTTGCTAATAGCAAGCAAAAGGGATCTAAGGAACCAGTCCATGTAGACACGGTCTTCGAAGGTAGGGGCTCGACATAGGCTCTTTCTTCTCCATCATTCCTTGACATGATCGAATAGGCAGGTTACAAACAATTGACAAAAAGTGGTCAAAAGTTCGGTACCAGTGTCATAATGAAGGGGAAAATAGAAGTAAGATAGAAAACCTCAAGCGAGGGTCGCGAAAATAGTATCAGAAGATGAGACTTGTTCAACATACCACTTAGAATCTTGTCCAGTAAGCATACATTGGAACAACCGAAGACAGACAGAATCATTGGTGATGGAGTTAGATGAACACCACATGTGGAAAGATCCAAGATGGTTTGTAGGATCTTCTCCAGCAAGACCTTCAAACTTGGGGATGTTAGAAGGGAGCTTGGTTGGCATAGCAGGTCAACTAGTGTCATGGCATATGGGGTCATTGATCAACTGGTTAAAATCAGAAATAGTGAGGCCTATCATATAAGGGAGCAAGATAGCAGCCGAGATAGTTCCTGTTGCGTTCCGACTAGTAGTATTCCCAGCATTAGGGCCGGGGCTACCACCAGCGTTAGGTCCTCAACTAGACATGGTGAAGGTGACATGAGGAGAACCGGGGATGGAACAAGAAGGGGAACCCAATGAAATAGAGTCAGAGTCAGAATGAGGACTCGGTGGAGGAGTAACTAGAATCCTACATGGAGGAGTAAGTCTTCCTAACGGAAACTGAGGATGAAGGCAAATAATTCTCCCGAACAAACACCTTTGGCGTCCAACGATGAAATAAAAAACATGGATTACAAAAGGAAGAGAGGCAAACAAGGGCAAGGAGGTGTAGCATCAAATGATTACAATGTCGAAACAAGGGCAGAGAGGTGTAGGATCAAATTATTACAATGTTATAGTCTTTGCTTGGTGGTGTTAACCAAGCGCCTCTTCACTTAGGGTGTGTGTGTTAAATGTGTTAATTTTGATTTTTAAACCCAGACATTTGTAGAGAAAAAAGAAAAAGTGTGCTGTATAACTATAAATAAAACTACAGATAACAGTAAAGTAAACTGAATATAAAATAAAATAAACAGCTAAATATGCATTAATCTAAACCCAAGGAGGCGCGCTTCTCAACAACTAGTCTGTGGGTGGGAAAAAATCTAATCAAAACAAACCAAAATAGCAAATGGATCTAAATTCGAGAGGCACAATGATCTAAAGGACAGATCTACTAGAAATAGGTGCATAGAACAACAAAAAAGAAGCGGGAAAAGTGTTGCAAATGAGGTGGCGAAAGGCTACAACCTGAAGGGAAACATAGGGGACCCTAGACGAGGAACAAACAAAACTGAAAAGAGGTGTTTTGGATGGATAAATAACCAATCTGAAATGGATATGAAGGTACACGATCAGATCTGAAAAATGGCTAAACACACTGAAATTTGATGACCTGCTTCAGTTAAACTCCTCCTAGAAAGGTGGAAGCGTACTAGAGTCCTAAGGAGCTAGGTTCCTACTTTGACGAGTAAAACAGAGCAAGTATAGGTCCAAATGGGTGGAGACGGAGGTCAAACAACCTTGAATGAAGGCCTAGACAAATCTAGAAAAATCTCAGAAAATTCCCGCAAAAATTACATGTCATAGTTTCTGACCTGATTTTTGTAGAGGTCACAAGTTTGAGGTTGTTTTCTGTGTCCTGAAGGTTCAGGTTGCAATTTATGACTTTCTTTCTGTAGAGGTCACAGGTTTGAGGCTGTTTTCTGCATACTGAAGATTCATGTCATAGGTTTTGGCCCAAAAAGCTCAACCTGCACTTCTGGCACTCTCGGGAGTAGGTTTCAGAAAAAAGTGTCGTCTCAGCTGTGATTGATACTTGTCACCTACGTAATAGGTCTAGAAACACACAAAATTTATAATTTTTACTTTTTTTAGGGTTTTATAGGTTAAAAACAACATTAATAAAAGAAAAACAAGAAGCTGAAGAGAAACCCTAGGGTTTGAAGTAGCTAGTCATGTAGGGATCTGAAAAAAGACAAAGGTCATAATCGTAAACCCTTGTGGAGTTGCCAATTGTTAGGATGAATTTTAATCGCAAGCGTATGAAAAAAGCTCACTTTAGTTGTGCATAAAAAACACCCTTAACATCAAATATGGGTGCAATTTTCTTTAGATCTATAGTTAGTTGACCAAGATGAATGCTACAAAATCTAGATCTATGCAGTAAAAGAAATTAAGCAGTAAATAAAAGCAATATTTGCTCCATGCATCCAATAGACAAGACAAGAATATTTTTAAAGAATTTTTTGTATTTTTGACACTTGGGAGGGGAACATAGAAAGATGTTACTAGTCTCCCTCAATGGGATGGGTAGAGTAAGTCCTCAGCACTTGAGATCTAAGATCTCTCTCTCTTGATGGTGTAGAAAACCCAGACAAAAATTGGAAGTCAAAGGGAGCTCACAAGAAAAATGGTAGCAAAATATGACAATGATGGAGGATCAAAGTCAGACCAAAAGTATAGATCGAGAGTGATATTTAGGCAACAAAAGGTAGTGAGTGAATGGAAACACCCTTCTATTTATAAAAAAATATTGAGTTAGTCTAGATATTGGTGCATAATTAAAATATTATTAACCAAATTTAGATCCAACTTTTATAGAATATTTTATTATATTTTCTGAAGGGAAAATTAATTTCAATTTGGTCAAATCCATTTATTTGTAAATAATAAATTAATAAATGATTTGTTTATTATTTTCAGGATGTGGTTGAGTAATAATTAAATAAATAGTGATTTATTCAATTATTTATAAATTATTTAGTCAAATTTAACAAGGAATATTATTTAAAAAATGTTTAAATAATTATTCTTAGAAAATAATAAGATAAATAATGATTTATCTTATTAATTTTCCTGTTTTGGGTTATATATGACCAGGAATATTAATTAAACTATTTTTTAACTAATTATTCCTTGAGGAAAATCAATCAAATATGGATTTATTCAATATTTCCACATGGGGTTTCATGTTTATACCACAAACAACTTAATAAATTAAGGATTACTAAGTTATTTTTCATAGTGAAAGCAATTTTACTTTGGGTAAAATTGGTCTTACATGGTGTAATTTGGTCCATCTAATAGTAATAGGTTAGATGACCAAAAATTTGTGTAACAAGTGTATTTTCACATTTTGTGGGATTTATAAATGAACCATAAGGATGGATGCAGAATCAGGCTCTCGTAGTGAAGAATGTGGCACTATTTCTATAGCTAGATCAGAATTAACACCTCCATCAACAACTCTAAATGTCTTTTGTATGGCTTCCATTAAAGGAGTTATTGAGGTAGATGATGAATTCCAACTCAAAAGTAACTCCTCCACCTTCCTGTGAGAGCTACTAGGTTTAGATTCCTCTGGAACCACCTCTCTTTTTTACTCCCTTTCCATATTTTAAGAGCTTCCTACTAGTGACACATGTTGTTGCATCTACTGATTTTTAGGCTTGTGCTCAAATTTTTTCATCTTATTTGAACATTCATTTGTTGGAAGACCTGATTGTTTTCAAATATGTTTTTCTACTTTTCACTAGTATGATGGTTGAATCTAGACTCAATTGTAGAAACTACAGAACAATTTTAAATCATACCATCAGAGAGATCACATGTTGTTGCAACATGCATGCTCACCAGTGACAGTTTAATTCCATATCCTTTATCTATAGTCAATAATTCAGATGGGGGATTGATGGAAACTGTAAAATACAATTATCTTCATTGTTGACAACTTCAACTACAAGAGAAATTGACTGATTGCCGAGAGATTGTGGAAAGGATTTTTCTCTTTCCATCCATAACTTGAACTAGAGCCATAATGGTTTATGAAGCCTGTGGGAATGGTTTCAATATATACATCTCACCAGAATGGATCGTAGCCAATTTATTTCTTCCTGTTAATGTGTGTGAATTATTTTATATGCCTATTTTTGTCTTTAAAGGTTGATGAAAATTAGATTAAATGTTACCATATGACCCAGCTGGCATCGATGAGTACAAATTCAATGGGTGTGAACCACTTAAATAAACAAAACCTAAAAGTGGAGGTCTGTATGTAGGAAATCTCGCTGATGGAGGAATGTAATATTTAATTGATGAAAAAAATTATTGTCTATTTGCAAATATGACTTCATACCTTTTGGACCAAACTTAAGCTCTTCATGAGTCTCAGGGTGAGTGATTTTGACATCCATATTGGTCTGTTGGGGAATATACTTAGTTGTTGGTTCGTTGGTGAAAATATTGAGTTGGGGAATTTTTTTGAGTCATATATTATTAAACTTTTTCACCTAAATTCCTCACACAAAACCTCTATATTGCAATACCATTGAATTACACGTGTTTTTTTTACATTTACACATTATGATGCAACCCAGGCTGATAATGGGTGTTGTACTAAAACAAAAATCTTATACACCAAGGAGAAAATCTATGGAAACATCATTTCCTGTTTTCAATTGACCATATGTTTGTAGAATTTTCCGACCACACAAGTCATTAGCCACCAATTTTTGATGAGTCTCTGCTAGCCCAAGTTCCCAAGGAAGCCAACATTTTTTATTCATTTCTAGCAAGATTCTCAAGTACCACCATAATTTCCTCAAATCAATACATGATATGCATGGCCCTTTACTACACCACTTTATATAACTCCAACTCCAGCTTCAGAGACCAACTTTATGCTGATTCTAGCTCATGGATTAGAATTTTGTAGCGAAATCTATCAAAATAGTCACATACGTCTTTATTACCTTCTAGCACTACAAGCCTCATATCTTGAACATGAAACCTTGCAACATGAAAATCCCCCCAGAATTTGGTTCAGAGGAAGTCAGATGGTTTCGACCAAATTTGGTTGACTCTCTAGTTGAAACCAACTGCTGTCACTTGTAAAACTCTCTTGATATGGCAAAGGCATGAGTGAACTTTTCATTACCCCAAATTTACAAAGAAAATGTTATACAAGGTTGATTGCAACAGTCAAAAGTTAAAAATCTGGCTTGAATTTCAATAAATTATCATTGTTGGATTCAAATCTATGAAAGTGAGGGATATCTGAACATGGTGTTTGAGATAGACAGGAGTTGTCTTAGATAGAAAGAGGAATCCATGGCATGATGCCCGCAATATTCCCCAATGAAGATATAGTATGATAGAAAAGAAAAATATATTTATTGAATTGATTATGATTTTATGTGATAGATTAGTTTCCCATATCCTCACAAATTGTTCAGTAGATAGCCTTTTATTGCAGAAGTAACATAATCCTGATTGAAAAAAAATCTGTATTTGTATTACCAAAGTCTACAACATTATAAGGGTCTTCATTACAATCTATAAATAAGAATTCCCATAAAATTATAAACATAAATATTTGAAAATGGAGGAGCAGATGTATGGACATAAATAGTGTCAACATCCAAGCACAATAAAAGGTAGAAGCACTACAAGATGACTGATTTTCCAACTAAAACTCAAAATTTCCACCACTGGAAATAACTTTCTAACTTTATTTCATGAAACTACATGGCAGTGGGAATTTAATTTGATATCAATGTAAAATCCCCCAAGGTATAATTGATGTAATTGTTTAAAATATCATATAGATGCTAGTGCCTTCAACAAATATATTACTTACATCCATGATAAGTAATACCATAATTTCCTTAGCAAGGCCCCGTTAAAATAGAACTCTTATTTGCAAAAAATAATCTTCAACTTCATAAATTCCTCAAACCGACCTAGTTTTACTATCTTGGAAGGATTTGGATGTTCATCAAACACCTATAAATGGTGGGAAATAAGAGCATATGACACACCTAAATGTTTCAAATCATATGCTATTGTCACTAAATTTTCTAATGGGGCACATTATAAAAAAATTAGTAGTTACAAAAAGTATTCTCCCACAGGCCATGAGTAATGTCCATAGTGGGGCTAGGATCTGGCAGCAAGTCAGATAACTAATGATGACCCAGGTTCAAGATCTAGATAGTATGCAACCCATAATAATATCATTGAATCAATTGGGGTCACTTGGTTGGGTTAGGAAAAGTGGCTCTCATGGACATTTGGGAAAACTCCAGCAAGAATGGCCCGAGGACACGTGCATCTTTATACAATCCTTAAGAAGTTTTCCTACTTTCCTCATTAGAGAAGATAGGATATAAAATTTTTATAGCTTTTGAATAGAGGACACAACTTTTTCTAAACCTATTTTCCAGGGTTGAATATTCCTCTTGCATTTTCAAGCTCAAAGAGTTGGCATAACTGGTCATTTCCAATTTTACTAGGCATGTTGCTAGTTCCATGCCATTAGGTTCCAATTTGGAATCCCATGGGTGAGGCATGTTATCCACTAGTTTATATTGGGTATTGAAAAAAAAATCCACAATATGAAAATGAAGGAAATAAGGGTTCTACTTCATGTATTTTCACAGTTGGCTGATCCCATGGAGTTAAAAAGGTATCTCTATTCATCAACAGTGGAGAAAATTAGTGACAAATACCAATGATTGTTTGTTTTGAATCCTTTAAGTATGAGATAGCGAAAGAAGGTAGTTATATTCAAATTTCAAATAGGGCAACAATCATTGAAGGCACAACAAGTCATCAATTTATGGAAGAATTTATCCTTTTGCAAAAGTTTGTACAAGGCAGGAGGGATATTACGCGTGACTCCAAGGCACACATAATTAGTTAGGAGTATTCAAAAACTTTTGCATACAGATATTAGTGTCACTCAAGAAGTCTTCCTTGAGATCTCTAGCTACAAATTATGTATAAATATAACATGTCAGAATCAACTTCCTATGGATGAACGCAATTGTGAAGTTTGTACCACGAAGAGTGGATTATGTGGCCTTTACATGTGTTCTATTTGGAGCAAACTTGACTTTCAAGTGAATACTTGCTGATGGGTAGTATGTGATATTTTTTCCCACCAGACATAGACAAATTGTGCAATCTATGAAGGAGAAATAAGCATGGGTATTAGTATTAAGGGCTGTGCAGGGTCATCCGAAATGATTTTCATATATATGGCTTGTAAGAGAACACTGGAACTATTAGGGTAAAGGATGTTTTTTAGCAATGTGCACCTGCTTATTATAGGAAAACCCTTGTGAAGGAATTTTATTTTTATTAGAGGATATTTCATGGAAATGAGAACTCCAAGGGGAGAAAACTATTTTGAAATTCCAAAGAATTATTGGAAAGAGTGGAGTTAATGATAAGGCTGCAATTTGTAAAATGATGAAACACTTATTTCAAGAGTTTGAGATAGGATTATACTTGGGGACCTCCATATTCCATGTGTAAAATACCTTGTCTGATCCAATGATATGGAAAATAAAGCCTTCTTGAGAAAATAGATTTCCATCATTGAATCAAGAAACTTGTACACATATGCACTCTACATGATACTCTTCACATTAAGATTGGTGTTTGGAAAAGGTACTTTTATAAAAACCTTAGATCACAATGTTTATTATTTCCTTTCAAGTGGAGATACTGGCATCATTATAATACATTATGTTCCAGGACAAGCAACGATTTTTCACCTATAGAATTCTTGGAATTGAGCCTCTTAGGCAAAGCCGTATTGGAATTGTCGAATATGCTTACCAGAAAACAAGTAATTTTGAAAGGCCTTCATCTTACTATGTGAAATAAGGATAAGTTTTCAAAGATGTTGAGGATTAAAAATATGAAACCAATGCCTCTTCTAGACATTTAGAAAAGATCAAGTGGCAGAATTGTTGGTAGATTTCAGTTGCTTTTGAGAGAATAATCCAAAGGAAAATGGATCCCAAACAACCCTTTTCCAATAGCATAGACCTCAATGAGGGAGGAATTCTCCCATCCTGATCCATAATTATGGTGATAAGGGGACTTAGGGTGTATATATAAATATACGTACATCTGCCACATTGGAAAACATTTTGATGAGCCAAACTACAAAATTGGAATAGACCAACCTGTTCATTTTGGAAGCCAACTTGTATACCTTGCTTTGGATGTATTAAAAATTATTTTTTCAAATAATTTGAAAGATTTACCACCTTTTTTGGGGTCATTCCATTAGAGGAACCTAAGGACCCTTGGTATTCATGACATGGATATTTCACATTTGGTTTCTAGGCCTACTTTGAGGAGAAGCCCCCTGCATGGAGTTTTCATTCATATTTCATAGACTACATATTGTATGTGGAAACCCATTTATTCTCTTTCAAAGACTACATATTGTATGTGGAAACCCATTTATTCTCTTTCAAAGACTACATGCATGTACAAACCCATTTATTCCCCTTGAAGGCTTCAATGCCTAGTCTGAAGTCCCTACATTCACCATTTAAAGAGGACTTTCATTTGCCTCTCATGATTTACAGAGGAGGAATATCTTTGAAGACCGAATTAATCTATAATTTCCTTTTAGTCATTGATCTATAATCTCCTTAAAATAATAAATAAGTTGCGCTGGATATTCAACGAAATAAAGATAAATATGTGGATGGCTAATAAGCCCCACATTGGCAGTTGATTTTCTTGTAACATCAATATCACGAATGACTTTATGGCCAATGGAGAAACCTCCATCACATATACACATGAATGCAAATATTTTCCACTCATCATGTATACATTGAAACTTGATAAGAGTGGACAAAATATTGGGAAGCTCAGGCACACAATAGAGAAGTAACAGAGCATCTTTGATGTGCCAACTTCCAAGTGGCATTGAATGAATACAACTTTAATTAAAATTTCGAACCATAGGAGACAGAGGAAAAGAATTTTGAACCACTAAATTTTGAAATTTTGGCTATAGTTTACAAATACATTGATGTTTTTAAGTATTTCATGGTGTTTTTAACTATGATAAGTGTCTTTGAGATTACAAAATTAGTTTCTATGTCATGACAAAATTAGTGTGTCTGTCTGCTAGTAAAAAGAGCTAGAAATGAAGTTATGTGAAAAGCTAGAAAAGGAAGGTTCATTTATGGGAGAAACTAGCAAAATGATCAAGATGAGTGATTCATTATCAGCCTCATATACTTAAAAATATTTTATCAGGCAATATAAATAATCTTCTTCCTTTCAAAAAAGTCCTAAATATTTTTTATAAAAAAATATATCAAAATGGGAAGTTTTCCCACTTGAAGCGAACTCCAGGCAAGATAGCATTCAACAATAATGCACAAGAGTAGACCATAATTCCATAGCTAAATACCTTGTAAATGTTGTTAGATATGAAGTTCACATATACTCCTTGAGTATACATGAGTTCACTATCTTTTTATATCATATTACTCTTGACCACCATGGTCACCGATAAGACAACTACCCATTTCCCACTTGACCCAAACCAGGCCTTGCAGAAAACTATATACCCATATCCCACCTTTGTACCCAAAATTCCCCTTACAATGCACCCTATCTCCAAAAAAATGACACCCAAACCATAACACTCTTTTTTCTACTTAAATATAATGTATCCTAATTAAATACAAATGAAAGCAATCCATCCCCAAAGCAATATCAATGGTTTTCATTTTCACAACAACTCTATGTTTAGAGAGTGGCATAGAAATTATGGCCATACCAGTTGTTGGCACTTCCTTCTAGCCCAAAAATCACAGTCCAACCAATAGAATGAATCAAGTTCACAGAACCCACTATTAAAGACAAGGATCTCATTCCTACAAGACAACCTCTAAAACTCAGTAATTGGCAAGTGCTATTGGAATTACAGTTGATTAGAGCACTAGTTAAAAATTCATTGGAAACAAATCCAGTTCCTTTGTTGTCCACAACATAATCTCTCACTTTCCTTATGGCTACCAAAGATCTAGATGAACCATCCATATTTAACCAACCAGTTAGTACAATATTGATTAATATTTCTATGAACCTTGGCAATATTAAGGAAGTTCTGTTGTATTTTTTCTTTAATTAACGAAGCAGTCTCATATTCTTCTACTACTAACATTGACTACCCTTTTCTGCTCTAGGAAATGAATTTAAACAAGATATATGAACCCAATACCCTCACTTCTCTATATACTTGATCTTTAGACATGAGACATACGATCAACAACATTATCCAGTCATCATCGCTTTATCCACTCATTGGAATGCAGATATAAGTTAGCTCTTTCCAAATGAATTCTAGATCAATATCAAATATCTCAGAGATTTCAGAGGAAATCACCTTTGAGTCACCTTTGTAAATCTCCATTATACACATGTCAGACATTCTACACTTCTGAGTCCCCTCTGTCAATCTCCTAGGGCATTCTTTTCTCAGGAAACATAGACATGGAAGTAGGAAAATTACATGAGACAATCATTTAGAGTTCCAAATATTTGATGAGAAAGCATAATTATGGTCTCTTACTCTGTCAAAGACATAATGCATCCACATAGCCCTCCAAATCCACATACCTTTGGAGTCTACAATGACTGTTGTAGAATTTAAAGGAAGGAACTGGAGTGAGATGGAGTTCATAGCATGGGCATGGCAGATATATTTCATGAATTCCTTCATGGAAGGATGGGACATGTTTTTTAATATCTTAAGAACATCATGAGAATAATGTGTGCTCAATCTAAACCCACTTATGCCTCCATTTTGGCACCTCTTTTGGTGGCTGGAAAATCTCTTTCACTGACTTTCAAATTAATCCTTCCTCCTAACATGCTTGCAATAAAAACTGATAACTTTCCGAGATAGGTGATTCCTTCTTCATAAAAACTAGTGGTTCCACTTACAACTTCACTAAAGCTATCCATTGCAGCCACCCAACCATGTTTATGATAACCAAAATAACCATGCATTGACTTATTTCACAATCGAATATCACCATTTCGGAAAACACTAGAGTGTGAAGTTTTCTGAACCTTTAAGAATAAAAAATCATTCATCGGTCAATCCATTTTTTTTGCCTCCTTGCAAATGCTAATTTTTTCCCTTAATGTTTAATTCCGCTAGTTACTAAAGTCAATTACTTAAAATCCCATGGAAAATTTTATCTACTTTTACAGTAGGAAAAGAAAGCCCTTACATACCAACTATTTGTAAAATGAAAAAACCATGAAAGGTGGAGAAAATGACTCCTTGCAAATGCTAATTTTTTCCCTTAATGTTTAATTATGACTGTTAGTAAAAACATCCAAATAGTTATACTTTTAAATAGCCAATAATACAGAAAGAAAAGACCCCATAAAACCTCAAGGAAACAATAATACAACTAGCTAATTTCACTCACAGCATATGCACCCTGCTTCACCTGCTACCATGATGGAAACTGTTTCTCCTCGCATTCAATCTCCATGAGTAATTTTTATACATTATTTTGTGTGATAGTACAAATCACCATGATTTGAATTGTTGGATAGATAATAGATATCTAATTTACAGGTTCTAATTTGTATTAAACCCTACAAGGACAATGCACAACTACATGTTCTATGCTAATAAAAAGATTAATAAAATGGACACCAAAAGATCATAGACGAGCCTTATTTGTTTTCACATATGCAATGTTCACAAAAGTTTTGTCGATATTTATACATATGGAATTCAAGAATGGAATAACCTATGAATGTGGTCCCTAAGAAGAAGAATCTCAACTTTATGTATTGTGCCATGTATCGTTGTGATAGAGTATTACAAACAAATAATGTGTTCCTTGAGTTTTTAATATTTATTGTTCATGTAAGGATATACAAGGAAAATTAAACAAGAAACATGTAAACTAATTAAGAAATATGTAGATAAAACTCATGGAATTATTGATTACTTGTCCAATCAACAATTCCACTGGTCTTACAATGTAGAAAACTAAACAGACAAAGGGTTTTTTCTTTCTAATTTGTCATGCAATTT
The DNA here is from genome assembly GCA_034641835.2 of Pinus albicaulis. Lineage (NCBI taxonomy): Eukaryota > Viridiplantae > Streptophyta > Pinopsida > Pinales > Pinaceae > Pinus > Pinus albicaulis. The sequence goes on from CM076584.1 coordinate 1,106,564,859, forward strand.
TTAAGGAATGAGGTTGAAAGTGAAAATCAACAACTGACCCTGATTGAGAGCAACCTTGAGAGAACTTGGAAGATTCCAATAAGACCTTAACCCCACCGGAAGACTTTGATGTTGCATCTAAAGGTATTCTAGGACATCTAGTAGTTGTGGTGGAAACTTATTTTTCCTATGGCCTTGAGATGACATCTCTCCAACTCCTCAAAGAGCCAAAAGTGTAAAATTATGCCATGGACTTTAAAAATGTATGAGCCGCCATGATAGTATGATAGTTGTTTGGAATGGAATTGATTGTATACCACCTCAAGAGACCGGACCAGTTGACGTAATGAACCAGGTTTCTGAGCAGAACCAGTTTAACCGGTAGTGGTCAGGTCTAAATGAACTAGTTTTAAAAAAATACATTAAATAATTAATTTTTAACAAAAAAAACTAATTGTAAGATTTGTAACCATGATTCCAAGCCAATAGAAACAAAATATGCAAATTTTTCTCATTTATCTACCATGTAAAGGCGAATATATCAAAATGGAACTAAGTGCAATATATATCATGAAACAAATACATAAGATATGAGGCTCCAAATGGCCTATAAAGTAAAAAAAACATGCTACAAGCTATGAGGCCATTGGCCTACCAAAAGACTAAATATTAGTGATCAACAACATGATCACTCCTCATCATGATCAAAATCATCACCACTAGTAAACAAGGGATCATCAACATGAGCTACATAAATAATATGGCTGAGGGTTTGAGGACTCCTAAAACTCCTCTACAACTTTAGTAGAAGTAGTAGTAGTAGCAAAAATAGAAATCAAAACTAAAAATCACTAAGAAACATTGTCTCTCATGAAACTCATCATTGGTTCATCGCTACTAAAAATGGGATCATCAACAAGAGATACATAAACATCATCTAGGTCAAAGTATTTAGACTTGGATTTCTCAACCTTATAACATGATAGAAATTGAAATTTTTTAGCATTCCTATCCAATGATTGTGGTTTGAATGAAGGTTTCATCTCCTCAACTTTAAAATGTGGTAGAAAAATATTAGCATGCCTAACCAGTTGTTTTCCTTTGAGTGAAGGGTAAGATAAGGGAGTTCAACAATCAATACCACCAACATCAAAAAATTTCAACAATCAAAGCCACCAACATCAAGGTTCTTAAAGGGATTCATGCTCTTGATCAAATTCCAATCTCATACCCTTACACATGATAGAATAAAATGGAAACATTGCAAACTGCCAAACCATGAAACCCTGAAAACCATTAATTTTGCTGAATTTTGAGTGTAATATAAAATTAGAGTTTCTCCATATGAAATCCAATGAGGTCGAAACAACTCTTAAACATCCTGAGTCATTTCATGGCAATGTTAAAAATTTAAGTGAAAGGATGAAAATGAAAAATAAAAGAAATGCCACTTTTACTTTAAGAATACAACATTACCATTAATTGCCAACATTTCTAGGGATGTATCAGGAAAATGAGAGGGTAGGCATGTTTTTCTTAGAGGGGATGGTTTTGGAGGAAAACAACTTTAAATTTCCCTAAAAAAATCTTTAAAACTCACAAAAATTCATTATGTGGGGTCCACAGTTGGCCTGGCAATGAACCAGGTGGTTTAGGATGGAACCAACAAGTTTGACCATAAACCAACCAGTTCTATCCTAAACTGGCCACTTAGCACTGGTTGGACCAATTTTTTTGGTGAGGAGGAGGGTCAAACCTGAGTTTTTTACCGATTTGACACGGTTGACTAATGAACCAGCTGGTTTGACTGGATTTTGGTTCAAGTCGACAGGTTTTTAATACTATGATACCACCTCAAGAGAGTAATATAAAATATTGGCAAGATTTACATAATACTTTAACTATGGCCATATTAGAGTTTGATTTATTTTTTGTTGAGCAGCACAAAATTATTTTGACCCACAGAAGGTGGCAATTCTCTGCAGCAACCTAATGCGTTGATTAGGTTAGAGATGCGAAATTTTGTCATTTATGTGTATATATGAACATATTATTAGCTGATCACTAGAAACAGGCCCCACCAACCACACAATCCACCCCTACTCCTCATAAACCCATTAATCATCTGCATGTCCCGCACATTATTGTTCATTTCAAAAATCCACATGCTATTGTAGACATTTAACTTTGTAATGCATCAAATATTATTGAAGCAAATGTTAAAAATATTTGTGAGATAAATGAAAGGAAATTATATTAATGCCCATTAATGACCAAAATAGATCAATTAGACTAGAAATTTCAACTACCAATATCAGTGGCAATGGGAGTGCAAAAGAGAACATTATTTTATTTTTACAACTAGAAGCTTGAGAGGTTCCTCAAGGAGATAACAGATGTAGACAATGGTTGCCACCTTTTTCATATCTCAATTCCATTTGTCCTTTTGTGATGAAAATTGCCTTCTGTCTCCGAGTCTAGAGCGCCTATAAATGATACATGTTCTATTTTAGGGTTATATGATCTTAGGCATTAACAATTAACCTTGATAATGAAGGATCTTGGTATTTGAAACCAATATAAAGGAAAGGAAATTTTATTAAAGTCCAGAAGCGACCAAATATAAGTCAATGGAACTCAAACATACATGCATTATAAATAGCCTATGGGTCATGTTTGAGGCATCTTCTCTCTATGGAGGATAGAAACAACACATATATGCATATTAAAGTATGTAAATTGATATAGAAACATGAGGATGAATCCCCAATGTCCACTAGAGAGGCTCTCTCCAAGCTTCTATATTTTCTGAAGTTTCTTTCTTATAGTTGGTAATTTTTAGAAAAATAGAATAACAATAATTAGACATGAAATGTATATCAAAGAGAGCAGCATTGAAATTTATAGTCTAGAATAATCCAAATATAACAAGGAAATTATCTTATTCAAATTTTAATAGATACAGTAGTTTTTAGCTATTCCTGAATTGGTAAAGTAATTTATATGCCATTTGTGTATGTTTTTAAAGAAGGGGTAGAATAGGAAAGCTTAGAAGCCTCACCTTGCTTTGAACATGCACTCAAATTTTCTCCACTCATAAAGGGGACTAAGGGAATCCTTAGCAAGAACCTATGTCCTGAACCCAATTTCTGCCACAAAATTTCCACTATGGACGTACATTGTGTCTCAATCATAATATGATTCTCGTTAGTATTAGGTTAAATTCTAGAAACTATAATTTACAAAATTGACTACATACTTGTGTGTGTCTACTTGGACCAAAATTTTCACATTATTCTAGTAAACCATACAAGAATTACAGATGCAATCAAAAATTCTGTTGTTGCAAAAAGAAAATAATAGAATTAAGCAATCAAATAAATGAAATTCATCATCAATAGAATGATAGAGAAAAACACTACAAACACACTATTTGAAATTTAAATCCGAGAATATGAAAATTCTCACGCCGTATAAAGTACTTGGAGGAGGGAATTCATATTTTGGACTCATATTCTCCACCAGATTATCAATAGAAATTTTCTAATCTTCCATATTTTGTTTGGACCCTATTTCAACACAACTAACAAAGCAGAAGGTAGGCGCAAACATCTTCCCATTTTTAGCAGATGATTCTGCAAGCAAATTACTAGCATCCAACTCCCGTAGGAAATGTCATTTAAAGTTCATTATCTGCATCTCAAACACCTGTTACAATCAGACTCTTGATTGTATTACTAGAAAATTCATATGTATTAATCCCACCCATGGTGGTCAAGAGATGTTAATTTATTCCCAAAACCATAAACTATTTTTGGTGCAAAAAATAGCCACATTTAAAATAAACACGTAGGAAAACACTTGATTACAATAAAATAGAAAATTATGAACTATCTTTTGAATGCAAGCTAGTTAATCTCACATCAAAAAGAGTCAAAACACAAAGAAATCCTGCAGGCCATATCACCGACATAGATCCATATTAAGCGCATATTTATTTAACACCAAGTGAGATTAAAAAGAAACGAGGGTCCTATTAGCTCCCTGTAATTCTGGCAGATTGGTGAGACCAAAACTGTAGGGAGAACACTTGAACCACTTTGGGATTCTAGGATCTAGCCCTCCTGAATCCAGAGAGGGATCTCTCTATAAGTGCAAAGATTTGATTTATCTTTAAGGCTTGGAATGTGATATTAGCCTAGTTATGAAGAACAAGGTTTTTGTTTGTTTTGGTTGGGCAAATATATGTGAAGGTGAAGGAAGTCTAAATGAAGGGTGAAGGTGAATGAAAGTGAAATATGATTCGGCCTAGAAGATGGGAAAGAAACAACTTCAATCCATTGGGCTATGGAGTCATAGTAGGATTTAATTGAAACAACAAGGTTCAAGAGTGGTCCATGGGGCAAGTCATATATGTATAAGGATCTCTTTAAAGTTGATTTTATGGAATGAAATGAAACAATAAGAAGGGGAATTAAACAAATGAAGAAAAAAGAGCAGCCTAAGATCAAGTAAGTACTTTGAAACTATCCTGCTTTCGACATACACTTAACAAAGACATAAAAGTAATCTAAGATTAGGTAAGAACTTTGAAACTAACCTGCTTTTGATGCACTTTCAATAGAAAAAATTTAAAACACAAAAAGAATAGCTTAAGATCAAGTAAGGACTTTGAACCTATCCTTCTTTCAGCATATTCTAAGGAAACTTTTCAAAGAAACTGTTGGAGAAGAAACTAGAGGACAGGGCTTACCATAGACTTCCCTAGCTCTGCTTTACTTAGCAAACTTATCAAGACAACAAATAAGATAACGAAGAATAGTCTAAGATCAGGTAAGGACTTTGAACCTATCCTTCTTTCAACATACTCTTAGGGAAACTTTCAGACAACCTTTGAAGATAAAACTAGAGGACAGGGCTCAACATAGACTGCCCTAGTTCAACTCTACTTGGCAGAAACTGAAAATAACATTCAAGAAAAATGTTTAGTTTAGACAGTAGGATGAGGGAACGCCAGTATTCCTGACTATTTGGACTGTATTAAATCATTCTTAAATACACAATTTTGGAAGAAAACATGTAGATAAAGCTTATCAGTAAGAGCAGGGTACCTTTGACAGTAAATCCTAACTCTATAATTGTTGCTCTTTATTAGAGAAGACGGACAGAATGGAAACATAAATAAAATAGCAATTTACAATAAGAAAAACATCATCGTTGACATAGAATAGGATCCCATAAATCAGCTTGTATTTGATGCTTCAAACTAGTTACAAACTTCAAGTCCAATGGTTCTCGACAACTTCAAACTTTTCATCTCAACTTAGGTATCTTCAATTACAAACAAAGTTTACAGCAGGTTCAGTAAACTATTTACATGCAACAGATATGCAGTGACCAACATTATCTCATCTTCTACAAAAGTATTTATAGAAGAAATGAGGAGGTGGTATGGGATAAAAGATCTTCCAGGTTCAATTAATACAGATTAATGTTTCTTGGCCTTTCAGGGGCTCAATGGAGAAACTTTCTGATATTTCCTTTGTATTAATTGGTTTACATTAAGTATTAATATTTTTGGGAAGATTTGTTGACTTTAAGGCTCTTCGTTATCCTTTTACTAACTCTGCTGACAATTTACAATAAGTTCCTTTGATTGAATTAACTGTTCAGCTGCATTGATGCAAATATCTTCTGTTCTGGAAATAACTATGGCCTCTTTTGAATGATTTGGGGCTACAGGTGGCTTTGGCAGCTGAGAGGATTCAATTAGCCTCTGATGTGGTAGTGGAGGCTTCTCGGACTGAAAGATATTATTATTTTTCTTTAAACACTGTTTAATTTGTTTCTGATCTATGTGTTAGGCATAAATAGGCCTAAATCCATCTTCTGGTCTTCAAACTATGTTTAATTGAATGGATTAGGCTTTAGATAGTCAATTTAAGCCGTAATCCCTCAAAACTGTATAAAAAATATTTAATTCTTTAATTCTGCTGTGGCTGGATCTTTTAACACTAATACTCTCTTTTTTATTAAACTTTATTGTGTCTTTTTGATGTGCAGACATTACAGGGGCTTTATAACAGTGTCAGTGCTCATGAGGCACTGCTAAAACATAATGGGAAAATCCTGCAGAATGATACTTTTGATGAATAATGGCCTGAGGGATCGTCATCCCCGGCCTTCAATTTTCTTTTTAAAATAACTGATAAACCATTAAAACCTACACAAACAAGAAAAAGTTAAGAAAATCCTACATATTTGGGTTTAGAATGCTTTGGAGACTGAGATTAGGTCACAGTCATTGTATGAAAGCATCCAACGATGAGGATTTGCTTGCAGAGGTTAGATAGGAGGCAGTTGAATAAACAGTGGGGAGATTAAGATAAGGCCGTTGATATGTGATGATCAACGGTTAAGATCGATCAACGAAATATAATGTAGACGGGCTACATTATCGCGAAATGGAAGACATAACCAAGGAAATGGGCTAAAAACCTTTGGCAGAGGGAAAAAGGATTAAAAATGAAATTGGGGTTTCGGAATAATTCTGGACCGTCAGATGAGATCAGCCACAGAGATCAATGACGAAGATTTACTTTAAAAGCCCCTTAGAGGATGGGTGGAGGGCGATGATTAAACTGGGATCGTTGATCTGCAAAGATCAATGGCGGAGATTAAACACGATGGAATGCAATAAAAATGGGGTAAAGTGGTTTCGGCAATAGAAACCACTGTTTTCGCATGATAAAAAGGAAGGCGTTTTTAACTTTTGAATGTGATATGCACTACTAGCCAACACGTGGCCTTTCAAAACCGCCCATATCGCGTAACTTTGGAAAATAAACCTTCGGGCTTAAAAATCCCATGATATGGAGTCTTGGACATTAGATCTCAGATGGGTAGATCAAACGATGGAGGTGAGAACGCGATAAAATGAGCTGCGCGGGCAGAAGAAGGTGGGGCAGAGCCAAGGCGGTATTGATCTAGACCATCATATCATAGGAACGAAAGGTGGATATTTGATTTGGGGGAAGGTAGGACCCAAAGGAGTTGGGCCTATCGAGCTGAATCTGGACCGTCGGATTAGGGAATGAATGCCCCAGATTCAATCTTAGGACCAATGTAATAAAATATGAGGTGAGGGGTCAGCGGAGAATGGGTCATTGTGGGCTGTTGATCTATAGAGATCAATGATGAAGATCCACCGAAAACATTATACAGCATGGCTTGAGGAATAACAAAGGGAAATGAAGATTCATCTGGACTGTCGGATTTAGAAGAATGGATGGCCCAGATGTAATTGGAATATTGTGATCGGTGGGGGAAAAGGGATCAAAGTGCCAATTTGATTAAATGAGGGCCATTGATCTTAGAACCAGATCAACGATGGGGAATGAATCAGAGGTCCAAAGGCGGAGGGATGGGCGTATGAATCAAAGGGATGTGGGCCGTCAGATTTGGGCCTGGTGGGGAAAATCAATGGCTGAGAAGCAATCAGGAGGTTGCCATTCGGGGGAGATCAACGAAATATTCAAACGCATCCAATGAAATCTCTGATGCGAGATCCCGATGATCATTTGATTGGTTTAAATCAACGGTCGGGATTCACTTCAACCAATAACCGTTGGGACTCCTTGAAACATAAGAAAATCAGATTTTTATAAAATAAAAAGGGAAATTTGTTTTGGGAAGGGTTTATTTATGGTGTTTAGCACCCGATTGTGGGGCTTTTGGTTTTACAAAGAAAACAAAGGATCGGGGTTTATACAAAAAGGATCCAATCGCAATCAGAGACTCAATGTAACAAAGAAATGTGTTTCAGTGAACGCCCCGATTGCGATAAGCACCTAGGACCTTAGCGCTTGGTTCCAATGCCAAGTCGCATGGTGGGGAAGTGGTTTAGGGCTTAGCCAAAGGGGCTTGAGCCTATAATATGAAAAAAGTAGGTTTTTTATGATTTTTCAAGGATTTTCAAAGGATTTTGAGGGTTTCGGTAAGGTTTAAAAAGGAGTATAAACCTTATAAAAGGGGTTTTTATGAAGGGAAAAAGGGAAATGAGGGAAAATAGAGGAATTTAATATGGAAAAAGAGGATGCAAATGGAGGTTAAATTTGAGTGGAAGAAGGGGTAAAATGAGGGAAAATTTTGAGTTTTTTGTAGCAGTCTTTTCGTTAGGAAAACAACAGATTTTTTAGAATTGAGAGGGAAACAGCAATGAAGATTAAATTAAGGATAATTCATCTTCATAAGACTTCAAGAATTAACAATTTGGCAATAAAACTTGTTTCTTGAAGGCTTGAAAAATTATTTAGCCACCATTTGATATGACAAACTTTATAGGTGACTAATAGTAGCTCCACATGGGGATGGCACCTTCTTGAAGGTGTCAAGAACTTTAGACTTGTCTTCTCTGGGGGGTTGATCAATGCCTCAGCCATTGGGCTGCAAATTTCTTCGCTTGGATGATCTTCTTCAGTTCTGATAATGACAGCAGCCATGAAAAACAATGGAATACTATCAAAACAAGCTTTCTACCTACCCAATCCTACTGATCTAACATTTTTTCTTCTTTTAGAGTGCACATGGATCGGCAGACTCTTTTACAAATATTTTATTCTTTTTAAAGAAAAAAACTAATCTAATTCTAGTTCTTCTTTCTCCATGAACTCAGATTAAATAGTTGAGTTGATAAGCTTCTCTACCTAACTACTATATGTTAGGATTAGACTGTCTAACATATTTTTATTCACTAACTTCTAAAACAGCATTTAAAAGCATACAAGTTAGGATTGAGCAGTCTAACTTGTTGCTGATCTATGGCATAAAAACAAGCTGTACATAGATAATTATTTGCATAAAATTAAATCAAAATGGTGAAGGCTTAAGATCTAAAAGTTTTAAGCACATCCTTCTTTTTTGCTTCAGCTCTACTTTTGAGTTTGTTTGAGCTTATTTTTTTTTATCTGGTTCAAATTTTGGGCTTTTTAGAACCAGTTTACTTCTGTCTTTGACTCATAATTTAAACAGATTAGAGTCATTCTTCTTTTGGAATCTTAGGTTTGGATTTTGAGCTTGTTTGAACCTTTATTTTTCTAACCAAATCTACCTAACTGATAAGCCAATATTAAGTTGTTTGGAAAATCTTATTTCACTAACCTATCAGCAGTAAATTTAAAACTAATTAGTCAAGATTAGGCTATATGACTAACTATAAGTGTGTTTCTTAGGAGTGGCATTTGAGCTTGCACACTTTCAGATTTTGTTTCTCTTTTTGGTATGGGGCTGTACCTTTCTTGTTTTTACAATCTGCCCTCTTTTATCTTTCTATTGTTTTTGTATTTTTGATTTTTATAACTTTGAATTCAATGATGGATGAAATATTTATAATGAGAAAAAATATAAAAAGGCTTCCGAACATGATAGGATTAAGAGAAATAATGTTTGAGAATCCTACCATTGACAGGACCCCCAAACAGTTCAGCTCCATTCAATTCCTACAAGAAATAAGCATTTTTACCAGCAGTAGAATGAATGAGATAAGGGCCAAGCCATAAGTTATCAAATTTCCCATGCTTTCCCTTGTCTTCTCTCCTTGAATCCCACTTTAACACTTTGTCCCCAATATTAAAATTACTGGCCTTTGTCCTTCTTTCAAAAAGCTTCTTGATGCTCTCTTGCTTTTGTAGTGCTCTGTTGTAAACCTCCTCTCTATAGTCTGATTAATCCTTTTGATCATGTCATTTTCTTCAGACTGTACCTCTTGGATCAGCTTCATAACCGGTACACCAACGTGTTGTGGTAAAACACAACCCCCCCATTTTTGACTTTTTCACTTCAAATAATGGGGACCCTTTCTATAAATTTTTCACTAAACGCCTTTTCAGATTTTTATTTTATTTGATTATCTCTGAGTTATTTTGTTTTTTTTCATTTCCATGATTTTATTTATTTTGGTGCTTTGTAAATTAATTTTATAAACCTCCTAATGATCTTCCTTGCACGCCTCATTTAATTAAATTAGATTTAAAAATGGTACTCCTTTGAAGTCTTATATTTATCTAGAAGTCACAGGGTTAAAAATATTTTTATTCTTTTATTTATTTTAAAGTCATGTGGTTTAAAAAATTTGTAACTAAACAAACATATCGAAAATAAAACAAAATAAAAATAAATAAAAATTTCAGTAACAACATTAAATTTTAAACATTAATTAAATTAATTATTATAATAAAATATAATTAATTTAATTAAAATTAAAACTTAATATTAAAAAAAATATATATAAAAAATAAAATTTACATCGCATATCGCGATATCGCAATATCGGAACACATCGCAACTTTTATATAATGCACGTTTGACAAACTGCGATATTGCAATAAGGCAATATGCGATGTGTTAAAAAGTTTTATTATAAAGTTTTTGTTTTTCCCTTATGCCTCCCGTACCTCCACCTCACTCACCCTCACGGCACCCTCACCTCACCCTCCACTCACCTTATCCCTCCACAAACATATGGCATAAGTTTTAATATTTGAATGATACATATGGGTGGAGTGTTTAACATTCATGGTAGTGGAGAGTAAGTTAGTGTTTGGATTAATGGAGCTTTAGTGTAGGTAGGTTAGTTTATATTTTTTAAATAATATTTAATATTTAATGTAATTAATATATAATATTTAATTAATTTAATTAAATTAAAATTTAAATATTATTTATATTAATTAGTTTATAAATAATTAATATTTTAGTTAGTTAGATATTAATTAATACATAGTTTATTAATTAATTAGTTTAGTTCATAATTAATAATTAAATTAGAATTAATTATTAGTTAATTAGAATTCTAATTTAGGATTAATTTTTTAATTTAAATTCTGATTTTTAGCCCAGCAAACAGAATTTCTAGATTTATGCCAGTTTTGACTCATCCACTTTGGAGGTTCATAGAATGAGTTTTATTTAGCCAAATGAGGCCCAGGACGGCTCATTGGAAAGAGAAAATCAAGGAGAACATTTATAAGGAGGTTTCAATAACAGATTCGATCAATTATTGGGTCAAAAATAAGGCAGAAGATCAAGCTCCAAATTTCTAAAACTAAAATCAATTTTCTGAGTTTTGCTTTCTTCATTTTCATTTCCCCAGCCTCTTCTAATTACAGATTCATGCATCAATATATCCTTGGTTAATTAAGATCATTATGAGTATCAATAAGAAGCTCAAATTTCCTTTTTATTTATTTAAATAGAATTTGATTGGATTTTTTTTAATGTTAGAAATAATATTTGGATTTTATTGTTGCATCTTAAATCATTTTAATTTCTTTTTGCAGGAAAAAACAATAGAATGGATATTGAGGAAAAATATTTCAATCAATGAGAAGACTCCAGCAATAAAAGATTGAAATTTTTGAGCAATTAAAATTGGATTGGGCAGATTGTTCTTCAACAAACTCTCTTCTAAAAATACTTTTGAAAAGATTATAAATTGCAGATTGAAAAATGTAATAGGGGCTGCTCTCCTCTGCAATTCCAGACTTCTAAAAGCATTTCTGTTATAGGAATTTAGAGTTGTAGATGGGAAGGAGAGAAATTTTCAGATCTGAACATTATTGAGGGTTTATTCTTTATATCTTGAATTATGCATGATGGGCAGAGTTTGCATTTCTGCAGCTCTAGTCTTGAAAGCAGAAATTCAAGTAATGTAAAGTACTGTTAGAGACCAAGATTAGAGAAGCAGATTCAATTAACTGGTATTTTTGGCATTTCTGTATCAAATACAAGTTTCATTTTTATTTTAATAAAATTGTTGTTTCATTTTATTCATGTTTTGGCATTTCTGTTGATATGGATAATTTGTCTCAAATTGTTAAGTATCTCTATTCTTATAGATTTAACTCTGATTTCTGAGTAACGATTTGCTTAGAAATCTGTCTTACAAAACTGATTTTTTAAATAATAATATGTTGTGAATTTCTTCCACATATTATTGTTTAATTATTGGCTTGATTGATTTGATAGTCAATATCATTTTTGTGAATTTCTTCTGGAGTGTTGTTGATTTATTATTTCAGTCAAATGGTCTCAATAGAATATGTTTTGGTACTCACAAATGTGAGCTAAATTGAATTTCTTCGTTGGTTTGACATTAATTAAAAGCCAGACATATTTTAATCCTCATTACTTAATTATCTTGCTCTTAGTTGGGTTAGATTTTCGTCTACCTGATTGAGATAGGATTTAGATTAGTTTCTTTTGCTTGCATTATAGAATAATTTTGGATTTATATTAATTTCTACATTCTTTTAAGTCTTATTCTCGAAGAGGAAAAATCTTAGTTGTGGTTTGGCTGAACCCAAATCAGCTTAAGGGTCATTCTCTTACCTGATCAGCAAGAAGAATTGATCTGATATCCCTGTCTATTGGTGGTTAATGATACATCATAAACCAATAACGATAGGGAAAGGGTAACTGGACCTAGTTAAACCAGTTGGAGCCACTATCATAAACAAAAAAGGAGCTGTATTAAGGTCCGGACCGGGTGGTTATCCCCCAATGTTGTAGCAACGATTTTCGAGGCTTCAACATTTTTAGCGCTAGAAGGAGGGCCTGAAACTTGTTGTCTGTTGGAGTCTTTTAAATTTTAACATTTTATTTAATTATGATGGCTCCTTTTAAACTTCCAATTTGGAGTTGTATCCATGGACGTGCATCTTCCAATACTCCTCCCGAAGTGGTAAGACTCTTGTCTCAGGTAAAATTCCATGGTAAGAGAAATTCTTCTGATTTTAATCCTGTGCTTCAATTTATTCAAAATGTTTCAAATTATGATTTTCAAGGAATTGATGAAGGCATTTTATGCAGAATTTTTACTCTCACATTTGCGGCAAAAGCCAGAAACTGGTGTAGAACTCTTCCGGTTGCCTCAATTCATAGCTGGGATCAATTTGTTACAATTTTTGTTTGTAAATTTGACCACTATGATTATGATCAGGTATGTGATGAAATTGAATATCTACGAAATGAAAATGAGTCTGTTAGAGATTTTAATATTCGACTTCATTTGAATTGTTTAAAATTTAATTTCAGAGATGAACCTATGAAAGAAGAATCACTAGATTGGTTTGAACATAATTATTCTTTTCCTCCTATTCCAGATCCATATGAAATTAGTTCAAGCTTTGTTCCATCCCCTTCCAATATAAATGAGAAATCCAATTTGGATGTACAAATAAATTGTGATGAAGAGATTTCACAAAGCTTGGAAAATATTTCTAATCAAATGCAAGAAGACAACAACAACAATTTTGGAGAAAGACCTGCATTAGAATCTGAAAGTTTCTTTGCATTAAATTCAGAAAATCAGATTGCAAATTAGCAAGTGCAAGCAACAATCAAAGTAAATAATAGCATGTAAACTGCTGTACAAATTTCTGAATCTTTTCATGATGAGAAAATGCTAAAATCAGAGCAGCAAAGCAATCTTCTTCAAAAAAGCATGAGTACGCAAAGGAATGATTTAGAATCTGAAATTTACAATGAGCATAATGTACAAGAATTCTCAAACAGAAACATTTTTAAATACATTATTTCAGATTCACATTTTTCCCTTTATCCTGATATTTTTAATGATGGTAATTTTTCCCCTCTTGGTGTTAATGATATTTCAGAAAATACAGAGGCTGATCTAAATGAATTACCATTAATTTTTTATCAAGATAGAGAAGCAATTATTGATCACTCTTTTGCCATTAATGAACATGAAATTATTGTCCCTCCTTGTTTTGATATACTGGATGAGATTGAAGGGAAATCTAGAGAATCTTGTGAAGTCATTTATGATAATTAATCTGACATAGAAGATGTTGATTTCTATTTTTCTCAAGAGAATTCTCATGATAAAATGCAAATAACATCTGAGAATGAGGAACATTTCAATTTAGAAATTATTCCAACTAATCCTCATTCTAAAGCAGATAATCATCTTCATGATTTCACTATTCAAGAAAATATTCCAATTTATGATTCATATCATGATCAAGCTTTCATTCCTATTCATAATCATAAATCTTTTTCTAATTCACAAGTTGAAATTCAAAATTACTCAAATTCCATAATTCTAGCCAATCCTTGTGGAAAAGAAATTATTTCAAAACAATCCCGATTGTGCTGTAACATTAGTTGTACTAATAGTGATTTCATTTTATTTTTTCTTCACTTATTTTGCATTAAATCAGATTTATTTTCAGATTTTATTTTTCAGATTTTTGATACATTACGCTGGTATATTGAGCACTTTATTATCCAACATTCAATTGATACATTGCCCTGTTGGAAAATTGAAGTTTTATATTATAATCAAAAGCATCAAAAGCTATTTCAATTTCAATTTCAATCAATGCTAATGTTTTATCAAAAGCTTCTACCTTCTCAAAGGCAATATCAACAAGAAAATGTATTTTTAAAAGTCTGCCAACAATCCAATTTAATTAATAATTTTCCATTTCATTTGAAAGATTTCCATCCATTTTTCATTAATTCATTTGAAAAATATTTGGAAATTTTTCCTTCATGGAAGATTGTCAATAGCTTAACATGTACACATAACACTAACAGTTTCTTCCAGGCCTTTGAATCTAAAAGCTCACATCTACAATCTGGACTGTTATCTCTTTCTTTGAACATTTCCCAATTATTAATAGAAATCCATCCATATTTCTATGATCCAATTGGTATTCAATTGGAAAGAAAATTTTATGAGAAGGAGATTTTAGATAAGCTTCTAACAATAGTTGTACATTCTGATTTCAGGTTTAATTTTCTTAGTTCAATTAGATTTGTATTTTTATTACTAACATTTGAATTGTACGTACATGCAGGGATTAAAATGAGAAAATGGTTACACTGGAAATATGACTATACTTAGTCATTTTTTAAGTATATGGTTAGAATAGGAGTAGAATTAATTTAGTTAGTTTGTTTTATATAGTTAATTTATTTTTAATAGTTCTGTAGATTAAAAATAAAACAAAGCAATCAGCCATTTTCATACATGTTCAACGAAAACATTTTCTACCAATCAGAAAATTTTAATACTTTCTTTCCTTTTTTAAATTTCTTACAGCAATACCTCTACTCTGTCTATTTTGAATAATCTCTTGATTAAATTCAATTAAGGTTGCACTTGGCATCAATCACCTCAAAGCTACTTTTCTTAATTTCAGGATTTCCTTCTAATATTTTCTTTTGAAATTTATATGATGAAGGTTTTGAGGATATAAAAGCTTCATGATCTCATTATCTCATGAAATGTATGAATGTCTATGATAAACTTAATTCTGACTCAAACATTATTAGTCAGTCTAACATTTCATGGTAATCATATGAATTTCATACTATCTTCCTCGAAATTTGTTAAGCCGACTTTTAGGATGTCCATTTCGCTGTGTGCACACATTCAAATTTGTTTTGACATTTTTCTACAATTAGTGGCTTTATCCCATTCAAACCTTTAGTTTATTATTTGATGTTGCAATATGCATCATATTCATTTACTAAAGGCATTATTGAACAGTCACTATAACAATACAGATCTTTCTCAAGTTAATTTGGAATGTGCAGAGGTAATAAATTGTTGTTGCAATTCAAAAAGGAAGCATAGTTTCATATTTATTTCTGGTAAATTTTATATTTCCTGAACATGAATAAACATATCTTATTTAGGCTGATTGCTCATTCCGATTTAGAATAAATAATGAGATGATTTTGAATAAATTCAGAATTTTGATAAATCGAAGGAATAATTTGAAGATTCGTGAGGTAAAATCAATAGACAATTTCCTTCCAGGTATGCATTTACAAGTTCATTTTCATCTATTATTAGTTTCACTTTTCCTTAGTTTATTTTTTATTTTTGTTTTGTTTTATTTGCAGGATTTCATTTGTTTTCAAAACTGGAAGTAAGCAGCAAACGTATTTCAAAATTGCAACAGGTTCAGGGAAAATTTATTTTGTGATTCATTAGAATTTGAGCAATTTTTTAATCTTGCTTTCATTGATCATTTCAATTTGATTTTCATATTATTGATACTTTAGTGAAAATATTCGCAATACTACCATCCCATTCATCTTCGACAATAATTTCATATGATATCACAACCATTTGTAGTGAAATGTTTCATCAAAAGTAGCTCTTAGCATTGTTGATAACAAATTGTTCATAAAATATCTCCGATGTATTACCTCACTCATATGCGATATCGCATTTCGCATATCAGAGGTTTGCAATTGAAGTATACTTCCATTATCATGAATTGCCTTTACCAATATTGCGACGACCACATAATTATGGACCCGATATGAAATTCAAATCAAGTTTATAAAACATCGCATCCATTCAATCGCAAATAATGGTAGGAGCATAACTTTAAAAGGGGCGATGTCTCAGATCCGATATGTTATTAAATTTTCATCATAAAGCTATTGGGTCCACTCTTCATCGCATATCGGCATCGCAAGAATCATATTGTATTACATCGGGTACCAAAACATTCACCAATCGCCGATTAGCATCGCCAATTAGAAATTACCGATATCTCAATCGCTTCATCGCATTTTTAATTATGCTCACATCACAATTCAAAATCTGCGATGTGCGATGTGCAAAAAAGGAAGCACAATGTCAATATTCCCTGATCCCCAATATAATATATCTTTAATGATGTGATCGCTTCATTTCATTGCACATGTTCTCATTACATGTTTTCATATCGGCAATTTTCCATTGCAATCTCTGATGTGATAACTTTCAATGCACCCCTCTGAGCCATTAACATTTAATCGATATATGGCATAGCAACAAAGGTGAAGTCTTGCAAATTAAAATTGAAGCATGGTGAAGAAACATGTGATGCGGATCATCCGATACGGCTGTGTCTTATTTTAAAAGTGAACTTGGGTAACCACTATGGTAAGAAAGCAACTGATGATAAATTTGCGGCATATTCAAATCATTCTGTTTTGTCATATATTTCAGTTTTAAATATATAATTCCATAATTAAATATGGAATTCAAGACATCTCTATTTTCATATTTAAATTTTATTCTTTTGGATTTGGTCTTGATTTTGGACAATTTATAAAATCATAGAGTTTATATGAAACTTATAATATTTTGAGAAACATTCGTTACTGCAAATTCGCATTCTCATTTCTGATGCATTTCTTTTAATTTCAATTCCCTTGAGCACTAAGCATTCCATTTTTACATTTTACTGCTTGCTTTAATTTAGATAAAATAAATAATGATTTTGGGTTATAGGATTTTGGTTAGTTTGACTTCTTCATGTTTTTAATGTTAATTAAAATAAGAAGTCAGCTATTTTGGGGAAAATGATACCTTTCAGGTAAGATCAAAAGCAATCATCCAATGGTAAGATTCATGTACCCACTTTCATTAATTTCCATTCCATTACTTTAAATTTCAGTTTTGATTTTCTGATATATAAATCTGTTTTGCAGCTCTTCATAAAAGCTTCCAATCCTCCGCCAGATTATATTTTCGAAGTCCATACTCTTCTCATGGCTTAAATTCAAGAAGCAGCAATAATCTTTATCGAAACAGCTACACTAGGAAGTTTCTGAACCTTTAATCTGTTTCTTTAAGCATTCCTTTTTAGAAAATAATTAAAATGATGCTTTAAAACAAGAAGATTGATATCAGACAGAAAGTTTTCATTGTGGTTGAATTTTATCGTCACTACTATCTAAAAAAAACTTAAAATACTTACAACCTGCAAGGTATGATTTTTCTAAATCTCGACATAAGAAGGATTGATTACACGATTATTTTCTTTCCTCATATTGTTGAGACATTGGTATAAATATTCTTGTTTGAGTTTATCTTGCAAAATTTGGATTTTCCTTTCCATTTCTAAATTTTCTTCATTTTTATTTTTTGCTGATTTCTTTCTCATTTTAGCATAAGAATTATTTTTCCTTTGGTTTTCAGTTTTGATTTTGGTGACTTTGCCAGGATTTATATGGAAAGTCTTCTTGTTACCTAACTATGGTCAGTATACATGGAGAAAAAATTGTTAATAGTCATCTATTAACTTTTTCTTAAATCTCTTAGTAAAGTTTGATTTTCTTATTATAAAGGTAGACATACTTAAGGAAGAGATTACCAATTTAGAGAAGTTGACAAAGTATCATAAAATCTGGAGAAATTTCTTTTTCATCAAAATTGTAATCATTTCGAGATTTTAATATTTTATTAAGATCTTTCAAAGTTTTATTATCAGTCAAGAAAATTTATTTTTAACCAAGTAAAGACACTTTACAGCAAAGCACCTTTTAATTCTAAAATTGTCATTCTTAACTCTTAAGGAGTCAATGATTCTCCCTGTCCCAAAGAGTCTTATTTTTTTAGAGTATAATCCAGAGATATATTTAAACTTAAAAGATAAGAGGTCTCATCATGAGCCTGCTTACCATGATCATAGGGGAAAAATAGGCTGACATTACCAACACTGCCAAACAAACCAGGGTAATGGCTTATGATTGCAAACAATTATAAGACAAGGGGTCTCATCACGAGCCAGCCTGTTCAGTCCAATTATAACCAGTGAATGGCATTGTCAACTATCTGGATACCAAACCAGGACAATGACTTTTAAGATTTATAATATTAAAAAATTTAAAAAATTTAAAAATTAAAAAATAAATAAAAATAAAAGAATAAAAATAAAAATAATATAAATGGATTTATCTCTAGGTCAATAATTCTTAAAGAGATGGGATTCTGAATCATTGGTGGTTAAAAGGTAACCTTGTCGAGACTATAGATGTTTGTTGGCAACAGTGGCTCTACCTATGAAAAATGAGTATATTTTAAAAGCTAAGCTGTAAAGTGACCCCTGCTTTATCTCTACAACTAATTAAGGACTGATATAGAGTTTTAAAATATTTTAATTTATGAGGAATTTTAAGAAAAATTACAGTTAGATGATTCTTTCTTTTATTCAGACTAATGAACCTAGTCAAGCATTTTAAGTATAATTCTCTTTTCTTTAATTATTTTTACTTGAATTTTAGGAAAATCTCATTCATATCAAACAGAGATAACTGGTTCTTCTCCCGTGTGTCGCCATTTTTGTGGTAAAACACAACCCCCCCATTTTTTACTTTTTCACTTCAAATAATGGGGACCCTTTCTATAAATTTTTGACTAAACGCCTTTTCAGATTTTTATTTTATTTGATTATCCTACGCGATTTTTAATTTTTCATTTTTCTTTGAATTCTTGTTTTGATTTCTTTGTTAGAATTGATTTTTTATAAGCCTCCCATTGACGCTTGTTTTGCCTCATTTGGTCAACTGGTTTAAAAATGGTACTCCTTTAAAGTCCTATCATTTATCTAGTCTGAGTTAAAAATGCTATTTTTATTTATTTTATTTATTTTCGGAGTGACTGTAGTTTAGAAAATTTCATAACTAAACTAAACATCATTAAAATAAAACCAAAAATAAAATAAAATAAAATAAAAATGATATTTAACATTAAATTTTAAGATTAATTAAATTTATTATTATAATAAATTATAATTAATTTAATTAAAATTAAAACCTAATATATATATATATAAATTTCCCATCGCATATCGCAATGTCGGTTCTATCGCAAGTTTTATAAAATGCACATTTGAAAACCCCAACAAACTCATAACATGCGATGCATGCGATGCGATGAGTTTTATTTGAAATGTATTACAAATCATTTTTTTTTAACATGATGGGCTCTTTTAAGTCTTCTCATACGTTGACTTTTAGTTTAAATATTATATCTATAGTGTTAGTAATATCTTAGTTTTATGATAAATGTTAAAGTGTAGTATTAATATTAGTATATAGTGGTAGGTTAGTTTATATTTTTTAATAATATTTAGTATTTAGTGTAATTAATATATAATATTTAATTAATTAAATTAAATTAAAATTTAAATATTATTTATATTAATTAGTTTATAAATAATTAATATTTTAGTTAGTTAGATATTAATTAATACATAGTTTATTAATTAATTAGTTTAGTTCATAATTAATAATTAAATTAGAATTAATTATTAGTTAATTGGAATTCTAATTTAGGATTAATTTTTTAATTTAAATTCCGATTTTTAGTCGAGCAAACAGAATTTCCAGATTTATGCCAATTTTGACTCATCAACTTTGGAGGTTCATAGAATGAGTTTTATTTAGCCAAATGAGGCCCAGGATGGCTCATTGAAAAGAGAAAATCAATGAGAACATTTCTGAGGAGGTTTCAATAACAGATTTGATCAATTATTGGGTCAAAAATCAGGCAGAAGATCAAGCTCCGAATTTCTAAAAATAAAATCAATTTTCTGAGTTTTGCTTTCTTCATTTTCATTTCCCCAGCCTCTTCTAATCACAGATTCATGCATCAATATATCCTTGGTTAATTAAGATCATTATGAGTATCAATAAGAAGCTCAAATTTCCTTTTTATTTATTTAAATAGAATTTGATTGGATTTGTTTTAATGTTAGAAATAATATTTAGATTTTATTGTTGCATCTTAATTCATTTTAATTTCTTTTTGCAGGAAAAAACAATAGAATGGATATTGAGGAAAAAGATTTCAATCAATGAGAAGACTCCAGTAATAAAAGATTGAAATTTTTGAGAAATTAAAATTGGATTGGGCAGATTGTTCTTCAACAAAATCTCTTCTAAAAATACTTTTGAAAAGATTATAAATTGCAGATTGAAAAATGTAATAGGGGCTGCTCTCCTCTGCAATTCTAGACTTCTAAAAGCATTTCTGTTATAGGAATTTAGAGTTGTAGATGGGGAGGAGAGAAAGTTTCAGATCTGAACATTATTGATGGTTTATTATTTATATCTTGAATTATGCATGATGGGCAGAGTTTGCATTTCTGCAGCTCTAGTCTTGAAAGCAGAAATTCAAGTAATGTAAAGTACTGTTAGAGACCAGGATTAGAGAAGTAGATTCAATTAACTGGTATTTTTGGCATTTTTGTATCAAATACCAGTTTCATTTTTATTTTAATAAAATTGTTGTTTCATTTTATTCATGTTTTGGCATTTCTGTTGATATGGATAATTTGTCTCAAATTGTTAAGTATCTCTATTCTTATAGATTTAACTCTGATTTCTGAGTAACGATTTGCTTAGAAATCTGTCTTACAAAACTAATTTTTTAAATAATAATATGTTGTGAATTTCTTCCACATATTATTGTTTAATTCTTGGCTTGATTGATTTGATAATCAATATCATTTTTGTGAATTTCTTCCGGAGTGTTGTTGATTTATTATTTCACTCAAATGGTCTCAATAGAATATGTTTTGGTACTCACAAATGTGAGCTAAATTGAATTTCTTCGTTGGTTTGACATTAATTAAAAGCCAGACATATTTTAATCCTCATTACTTAATTATCTTGCTCTTAGTTGGGTTAGATTTACATCTACCTGATTGAGATAGGATTTAGATTAGTTTCTTTTGCTTGCATTATAGAATAATTTTGGATTTAGATTAATTTCTACATTCTTTTAAGTCCTTTTCTCGAAGAGGCAAAATCTTAGTTGTGGTTTGGCTGAACCCAAATCAGCTTAAGGGTCATTCTCTTACCTGATCAGCGAGAAGAATTGATCTGATATCCATGTCTATTGGTGGTTAACGATACATCATAAACCAATAGCGATAGGGAAAATGTAATTGGACCTAGTTAAAACAGTCGGAGCCACTATCATAAACGGAAAAGGAGCTGTATTAAGGTCCGGACCGGGTGGTTATCCCTCAATGTTGTAGCAGCGATTTTCGAGGCTTCAACATTTTTTGCGCTAGAAGGAGGGCCTGAAACTTGTTGCCTGTTGGAGTCTTTTCAATTTTAACATTTTATTTAATCATGATGGCTCCTTTTAAACTTCCAATTTGGAGTTGTATCCATGGACGTGCATCTTCCAATACTCCTCCCGAAGTGGTAAGACTCTTGTCTCAGGTAAAATTCAATGGCAAGAGAAATTCTTCTGCTTTTAATCATGTCCTTCAATTTATTCAAAATGTTTCAAATTATGATTTTGAAGGAATTGATGAAGGCATTTTATGCAGAATTTTTACTCTCACATTTGCGGCAAAAGCCAGAAAATGGCATAGAACTCTTCTGGTTGCCTCAATTCACAGCTGGGATCAATTTGTTACAATTTTTGTTTGTAAATTTGACCACTATGATTATGATCAGGTATGTGATGAAATTGAATATCTACGAAATGAAAATGAGTCTGTTAGAGATTTTAATATTCGACTTCATTTGAATTGTTTAAAATTTAATTTCAAAGATGAACCTATGAAAGAAGAATCACTAGATTGGTTTGAACAGAATTATTCTTTTCCTCCTATTCCCGATCCATATGAAATTAGTTCAAGCTTTGTTCCATCCCCTTCCAATATAAATGAGAAATCCAATTTGGATGTACAAATAAATTGTGATGAAGAGATTTCACAAAGCTTGGAAAATATTTCTAATCAAATGCAAGAAGACAACAACAACAATTTTGGAGAAAGACCTGCATTAGAATCTGAAAGTTTCTCTGCATTAAATTCAGAAAATCAGATTGCAAATCAGCAAGTGCAAGCAACAATCAAAGTAAGTAATAGCATGCAAACTGCTGTACAAATTTCTGAATCTTTTCATGATGAGCAAATGCTGAAATCAGAGCAGCAAAGCAATCTTCTTCAAAAAAGCATGAGTACGCAAATGAATGATTTAGAATCTGAAATTTACAATGAGCATAATGTACAAGAATTCTCAAACAGAAACATTTTTAAATGCATTATTTCAGATTCACATTTTTCCCTTTATCCTGATATTTTTAATGATGGTAATTTTTCTCCTCTTGGTGTTAATGATATTTCAGAAAATACAGAGGCTGATCTAAATGAATTACCATTAAGTTTTTATCAAGATAGAGAAGCAATTATTGATCACTCTTTTGCCATTAATGAACATGAAATTCTTGTCCCTCCTTGTTTTGATATACTGGATGAGATTGAAGGGAAATCTAGAGAATCTTGTGAAGTTATTTATGATGATTTCTCTAACATTGAAGATGTTGATTTTTCTCAAGAAAATCGTCATCAGAAACTTCAAATAACATCTGAGAATGAGGAACATTTCAATTTAGAAATTATTCCAACTAACCCTCACTCTAAAGCAGATAATCATCTTCATGATTTCACTATTCAAGAAAATATTCCAATTTATGATTCATATCATGATCAAGCTTTCATTCCTGTTCATAATCATAAATCTCTTTCTAATTCACAAGTTGGAATTCAAAATTACTCAAATTCCATAATTCTGGCCAATCCTTGTGAAAAAGAAATTATTT
Organism: Pinus albicaulis; assembly: GCA_034641835.2. NCBI lineage: Eukaryota > Viridiplantae > Streptophyta > Pinopsida > Pinales > Pinaceae > Pinus > Pinus albicaulis. The sequence continues at coordinate 1,106,588,278 of CM076584.1, forward strand.
CAAAACGATCCCAATTGTGCTGTAACATTAGTTGTACTAATAGTGATTTCATTTTATTTTTGTTTCCTCACTTATTTTGTATTAAATCAGATTTATTTTCAGATTTTATTTTTCAGATTTTTGATACATTACACTGGCATATTGAGCACTTTATTATCAAACATTCAATTGATACATTGCCCTGTTGGAAAATTGAAGTTTTATATTATAATCAAAAGCATCAAAAGCTATTTCAATTTCAATTTCAATCAATGCTAATGTTTTATCAAAAGCTTCTCTCTTCTCAAAGGCAATATCAACAAGAGAATGTATTTTTAGAAGTCTACCAGCAATCCAATTTAATTAATAATTTTCCATTTCATTTGAAAGATTTCCATCCATTTTTCATTAATTCATTTGAAAAATATTTGGAAATTTTTCCTTCATGGAAGATTATCAATAGCTTAACATTTACACATAACACTAACAGTTTCTTCCAGGCCTTTGAATCTAAAAGCTCACATCTACAATCTGGCCTGTTATCTCTTTCTTTGAATATTTTCCAATCCTTAAAAGAAATTCATCTGGATTTCTATGATCCAATTGGTATTCAACTGGAAAGAAAATTTCATGAGAAGGAAATTTTAGATAAGCTTCTAACAATAGTTGTACATTCTTATTTCAGGTTTAATTTTCTTAGTTCAATTAGATTTGTATTTTTATTATTAACATTTGAATTGTACATACATGCAGGGATTAAAATGAGAAAATGGTTACACTGGAAATATGACTATACCTAGTCATTTTTCAAGTATATGGTTAGAATAGGAGTAGAGTTAATGTAGTTAATTTATTTTCAACAGTTCTGTAGATTAAAAATAAAACAAAGCAATCAGCCATTTTCATACATGTTCAGTGAAAACATTTTGTCCCAATCAGAAAATTTTGATTCTTGCTTTCCTTTTTAAATTTCTTACGGCAATACCTCTACTATGTCTATTTTGAATAATGTCTTGATTAAATTCAATTAAGGTTGCACTTGGCATCAATCGCCTCAAAGCCACTTTTCTTAATTTCAGGATTTCCTTCTAAGATTTTCTTTTAAAATTTATATGATAAAGGTTTTGAGGATATAAAAGCTTCATGATCTCATTATCCCATGAAATGTATGACTGTCTATGATAAGCTTAATTCTGACTCAATCATTATTAGTCAGTCTAACCTTTCGTGGTAATCATATGAAGTTCATACTATCTTCCTCGAAATTTGTTAAGCCGACTTTTAGGATGTCCATTTTGCTGTGTGCACACATTCAAATCTGTTTTGACATTTTTCTACAATTAGTGGCTTTATCCCATTCAAACCTTTAGTTTATTATTTTATATTGCAATATGCATCATATTCATTTACTAAAGTCATTATTGAACAGTCACTATAACAATACAGATCTTTCTCAAGTTAATTCGGAATGTGTAGAGGTAATAAATTGTTGTTGCAATTCAAAAAGGAGGCATAGTTTCATATTTATTTCTGGTAAATTTTATATTTCCTGAACATGAATAAACATATCTTATTTAGGCTGATTGCTCACTCCGATTTAGAATAAATAATGAGATGATTTTGAATAAAGTCAGAATTTTGATAAATCGAAAGAATAATTTGAAGATTCATGAGGTAAAATCAACTGACAATTTCCTTCCAGGTATGCATTTACAAGTTCATTTTCATCTATTATTAGTTTCTCTTTTCCTTAGTTTATTTTTTATTTTTGTTTTGTTTTATTTGCAGGATTTCATTTGTTTTCAAAACTGGAAGTAAGTGGCAAACCCATTTCAAAATTGCAACAGGTTCAGGGAAATTTTATTTTGTGATTCATTAGAATTTGAGCAATTTTTTAATCTTGCTTTCATTGATCATTTCAATTTGATTTTCATATTATTGATACTTCAGTGAAAATATTCACAATACTACCATCCCATTCATCTTCGACAATCATTTCATATGATATCACAACCATTTGTAGCGAAATGTTTCATCGAAAGTAGCTCTTAGCATTGTTGATAACAAATTGTTCATAAAAGATCTCCGATGTATTACCTCACTCATATGCGATATCGCATTTCGCATATCAGAGGTTTGCAGTTGAAGTATACTTCCATTATCATGAATTGCCTTTACCAATATTGTGACGACCACATAATTATGGACCCGATACGAAATTCAAATCAAGTTTATAAAACATCACATCCATTCAATCGCAAATAATGGTAGGAGCATAACTTTAAAAGGGTCGATGTCTCAGATCCGATATGTTATTAAATTTTCATCATAAAGCTATTAGGTCCACTCTTCATCACATATCAGCATCGCAAGAATCATATTGTATTACATCGAGTACCAAAACATTCACTAATCGCCGATTAGCATTGCCAATTAGAAATTGCCGATATCAGAATCTCTTCATCACATTTTTAATTATGCTCACATCACAATTCAAAATCTGCGATGTGCGATGTGCAATAAAGGAAGCACAATGTCAATATTCCCCGATCCCCAATATAATATATCTTTAATGATGTGATCGTTTCATTTCATTGCACATGTTCTCATTACATGTTTTCATATCGGCAATTTTCCATTGCAATCTCTGATGTGATAACTTTCAATGCATCCCTCTGAGCCATTAAAATTTAATCGATATATGGCATAGCAACAAAGGTGAAGTCTTGCAAATTAAAATTGAAGCATGGTGAAGAAACATGTGATGCGGATCATCCGATATGGCTGTGTCTTATTTTAAAAGTGAACTTGGGTAACCACTATGGTAAGAAAGCAACTGATAATAAATTTGCGGCATAGTCAAATCATTATGATTTCTCATATATTTCAGCTTTAAATATATAATTCCATAATTAAATATGGAATTCAAGACATCTCTATTTTCATATTTAAATTTTATTTTTTTGGATTTGGTCTTGATTTTGGACAATTTATAAAATCATGGAGTTTATATGAAACTTATAATATTTTGAGAAACATTCGTTACTGCAAATTCGCATTCTCATTTCTGATGCATTTCTTTTAATTTCAATTCCCTTGAGCACTAAGCATTCCATTTTTACATTTTACTGCTTGCTTTAATTTAGATAAAATAAATAATGATTTTGGGTTATAGGATTTTGGTTAGTTTGACTTCTTCATGTTTTTAATGTTAATTAAAATAAGAAGTCAGCTAGTTTGGAGAAAATGATACCTTTCAGGTAAGATCAAAAGCAATCATCCAATGGTAAGATTCATGTACCCACTTTCATTAATTTCCATTCCATTACTTTAAATTTCAGTTTTGATTTTCTGATATATAAATCTGTTTTGTAGCTCTTCATAAAAGCTTCCAATCCTCTGCCAGATCAGATTTTCGAAGTCCATACTCTTCTCATGGCTTAAATTCAAGAAGCAGCAATAATCTTTATCGAAACAGCTACACTAGGAAGTTTCTGAACCTTTAATCTATTTCTTTAACCATTCCTTTTTAGAAAATGATTAAAATGATGCTTTAAAACAAGAAGATTGATATCAGACAAAAAGTTTTCATTGTGGTTGAATTTTATCGTCACTGCTATCTAAAAAGAGCCTAAAATACTTACAACCTGCAAGGTATGATTTTTCTAAATCTTGACATAAGAAGGATTGATTACACGATTATTTTCTTTCCTCATATTGTTGAGACATTGTTATAAACATTCTTGTTTGAGTTTATCTTACGAAATTTGGATTTTCCTTTCCATTTTTATTTTTTGCTGATTTCTTTCTCATTTTAGCATAAGAATTATTTTTCCTTTGGTTTTCAGTTTTGATTTTGGTGACTTTGTCATGATTTATATGGAAGGCCTTCTTGTTACCTAACTATGGTCAGTATACATGGAGAAAAAA
>CM076584.1:1106592286-1106664804 GCA_034641835.2 Pinus albicaulis
AGGATATTATTTGCCTTCCCTCTTCAAATATGCAAAACAATATTTCAAAAGGTGTGACAGCTGCCAAAGAGTAGGGAAACCTACCCTTTCAAATGAAATGCCATTGCAACCACAGGTACTCATTGAACCCTTTGAAAAATGTGCTTTAGATTTCATTGGACCTATTAATCCACCATCTAAGCAAAAGAAGTATATATTGGTTTGTATTGATTATGTTACTAAATGGGTAGAAGCCAAAGCATTAGTATCTGCTACTAAAAATTAAGTTGTTCATTTTCTTTATGAGGATATTTTTACTCGCTTTGGTGTTCCAAGAGAAATTGTGACAGATCAAGGAAGCCAATTCACATCCAACCTGGTGGAGAAGCTGATGGAAGAATACAAAATCAAGCATAGAAGATCTACTCCTTACCATCCGCAAGCAAATTGTCAAGTGGAGTCTACCAACAAAGTTCTCGAAAGTATCATCACCAAAACTATTCATCTACATAGAAGAGATTGGGCAGAAAGGCTTCCTGAAGCCTTGTGGGCCTACAGAACTACATGGAGAAATACAACAGGACATTCTCCCTATGAACTTGTTTATGGGAAAGAAGTCCTGCTCCCCATTGAGTTCCAAGTCAAGACCTTCAAGATAGCAGTTCAGTTGGGGATGGACTTATCAGAAGCCCAAAAGCATAGAATGGAGCAATTAAATGATCTAGATGAGATCAAACAAGAAGCAATTTTAAGAACTGATCTAGTTCAATATCAAAGAGCTAAATGGCATGACAAGTACATCAAAGAGAAGAATTTTCAAGAAGGAGATTGGGCATTGTTATTTTATTCCAAGTTTAAAGATTTTCAAGGAAAATTTCAGACTCATTGGCTTGGGCCATATGAGATTGACAAGATCTTTAGCAATGGAGCGGTAAGAATCAAGACCATTGATGAGTTTCAAACTCCTCTTATTGTGAATGGCCACAAATTGAAAGTTTATCATAAGCCACTCTCAAAAGAGGATTTTGTCAAAATGTTTCAAGAAAATTCTGCAATCAGGCTGGTACAGAAGAATTCTTCTTCTCCACCAGCCTAGGTTTTGTTCTTTCAATTGAAAAAATAAAAATAAAAAATTGTATAAGCCTGAAAACCAATCACTGATTGGCAGTCTTATACAGAAAATATAGGGTGAAAATCAGGAACACCTGAAACTCTATATTTTCCAAAAAAAAAAATTCTCTCTTTCATTTCACAAGTTTTGTGACCACCCACTCCATTCCATTCCACTTCATTCCATTTCATTTCACTTCATTTCACTCCATTCCACTTCATTTTATCTGTTTCATTCCATTTCATCTGAAAAAATAAATAAATAGAAATAGAAAAATAAAAATAAAAAATAAAATAAAAATTGTATAAGCCTGAAAACCAATCACTGATTGACAGTTTTATACAGAAAATATAGGGTGAAAATCAGGAACACCTGACACTCTATATTTTCCAAAAAAAAAAAAAAAGAATCTCTCTTTCATTTCACAGGTTTTGTGACCACCCACTCCATTCCATTCCATTTCATTTCACTTCATTTCACTCCATTTCACTTCATTTTATCTGTTTCATTCCATTTCATCAATAAAATTCTTTTTCATGACCATTTCCATCTAGTCATTTGTCATCCGTTCATGTTCATTCATCCAAATAATAGTTGTGTCAGTTTCCGCAGCTGACATCTGTTTCCGCAGCTGACTCCAGTTTCCGCAGCCAGAAGCAGATTCCGCAGCTACCACTCTGTTTTCAAAAGAATGTACAGCCAGATGTTATTTCCATAATCATGAAATTAAATGCAGGTGAGAGGACCAATTATGAAGACATGGGGCATTCAAGATACCAATGAAGAGCAACTAATTGAAGACCAAGGAAAAAGGCAAAGATTCCAAGGTATGAGTAAAATTCATTTCAAATAGCATTGAAAAAACATTTTTATATAGTTCTAAACCATAAGCTCCATCCATTATGTGCAATGATTATATTGACAAACTCCGTAACCCTTTCACGATCTCCATATGATCTTCTCGCATTCATTCTCAAACGGTCCCATAATTAAACCCCCGATCTTCACTCATACTCCGATATTCCACCGGTGACAATGAGACATAGTTGATTTGACTACGGCCTCTTACAGCCGCATAAATCCATAGCCGTTGTTTAAATGTGCTCACATTTATTTTGCAGCCACCAAATTTCAAAACATTGCCAGATGTGTTATACTCCTCCTATTGTTCTGTTAATCTCACAGTCGTATCTCTGTCGTGCTCACGAAACCCCTCACTGTTTTGTCTCACTCCATTTCGTTCTCTGTTACGCTACAGCCTGTATATCCACTCTTTGATATCTACCTATAGTCATTGTGCTCATCTCTATGCATTCAACCGTTCTATTTCCATTGAACCCTCACGCAGGCAAATTTTTGAAGAGCAGAAAGAAGGATGGGTAAATTGCTAAGAGCAGAACCAGAAGGACTTAAATTCATGGAAGGATATCCATAAGTAAGTGATATATTGAAGAAAGCAAAGTGGCTGCGGTTTATCCAAAAGTTCAGAGGTTATCATAAAGAAGTGAAAAAAGCATTTGCAAGGTCGTTCAATGGCCTGGAAGTAGAAATTGGAGACCTTAAGTTTGCAGTGAACGAGGCATCTATATCAACTACCACGAAACTTCCTCAAGAGGGGGAGCGTTGGTTTAAGAATAAAAGCATTAGTGATGAAGCCTGGAGAATAATCTTACAAAACCAAGGTATGGACATAACTATTTTTAAAAGAGGAATTCCTGTTCATGCATTGAAAGAGGAATGGGCTACTTTGCTGCTAGTTGTTCAAAAATTTATTACCTGTGAAGGCCGTTTTGGGTCCATGTATATGTACCATACCAGATTGTTGATGAATTTTCTAGATAATAAAACTCTCAATCTCTCATATTTTCTATTAAATAGTTTGAAGAAAATGTCTGTGACTGTTCAGAAGCATTTAGGAGATGTAGAACCACATCTATATCACTATGGTCTTGTAAAAATTTTGATTGAAAAAGAGTTAAAGGAGAAGAAAGACACATGGGAACAATTTTTGATTAGAAATTTATTTGAGGAACCTCAGGAAATTCTTGAAGGTAGCACATCAAGAAGGAGTAGGAGAAAAAGAATAAATGATGAAACTCAAAGTACTCCTACTCAAGAAATTCCTGAAGGTAACACATCAAGAAGGAGTAGGAGAAAGAGAAAAAATGATGAAATTCAAAATACTCCTACTACTACAATTGAAAGAACTAATAGGGAAGAGAGACTGTCAAAAAGGAAGAAGAAAGAAACCAAGGGTAAGAAGCCAATAACACCAAAAGAGAGAAAAAGTATTGAGGCTATACATCAAACCCCTTCTTCTGAAGAAGAAGATCATCAAGTGTTATCTGAAAGATTGGTTCATCTTCAAGAACAGTTATCTATAGCCAAGAAGAAAGAGAAAGGAAAACAAAAGCAAAAGGACAGTGGTCCACGGCGTGTGAGAAGAAGTTCCGGACTTAAGGGGAAATTGAGGAAAACGCAAATGAAAGGACCCCATTTCATTGATTTGGGAGAAGAAACATCTGAACAATCCCCAGCTGACTATAGTCCATCTCACTCTCAGTCAGTTAGTGAACCTGGTTCATTTCATTCTCAGTCAGACATTGAACATAGTCCATCCCATTCTCAGCAAGATGTTGATGTGAGCCCTTCTCAGCCAGATTTTGAAGATAACTCTCCTTCACGACATTTTGGGTACAACCCAATAAAAATGACACCTGAAATAGACCCCAAGCAGCAAGAAGTATATGATTATATAGAATCTTTGGAAAAAGCAGCTACAGGTCCCAGTACTTCGTCCATCCAGCCTCACACAGTACAAGATGATCTAGTCCAATCACTAAAACAGGAAGTCTTTGAGCTAGAGCTTTTAAATAAACACATTAAAAATGAAAATGAGGCATTGAAGGAACAAGGCAAATTAGAAAAAATCATTCATGATAATACCATGCTACATCTGGGAATATGGCAGAAGAAGAACAAGAAATTGAAAAGGAAATGCCAGAAGTTAAGCAGAGCAATGGTTAATATCAAATTTAGATGCCTAATGAAGAAACCTAGGATGTTAGCAGCACCAAGGAAGAAGAGGAGAGGATTGGATGTACTGGCTGAAGTGTCAAGGCATATGACCTGAAGAAGGATTATCAAAATTTTGGTTGCATGAGGAAATGCAACACCTTCACAGTGGGGGTATGTTGAGTCTCAAATCTGCATCTTTTCCATACACCTTTCTATTCCCTTTTCATTCACCTGAACCTCCCAAGTTGTCAATATCATTGTATATTAATTGCAAAAGAGCATCTAAACTGGTTTTTAACTATATTTTTGTGTCTGCTGTTTGATTTAGATTTTGCTCATTTAGCTGCGGAATCTTTCCACTTTCCGCAGCTGCTGCAACTTTCCGCAGCCATTTTGTGAAACTCTATGTTACAGGTGTCTTCAGGTAAAACGAGCCACATGGGAAAGTCAGGAATGATGTGGACATGGATCGTGTCCTATTGGCTAGGGCAAATTCATCTAGGGAGGCTGCAGTCAAAGCTGGCCAAATGGAAGTCAACCATAGAGTTCCATGGTGACAGGACTCTGTTTCTCATCACGTGGAGATTTATATGGCCGTTTCTGAACTGTGGGAGACAGATCAACACCTGTACATGGCTCCATAAGCCAAATTCAAACATCCACTCTTCATAGATTTACTCCTCAACGCGGCCATGATCCTAGATCTTTGGACGTAATGGTTTACGTGTTCTCCATCAGCATAAACTTTAGGAAATTAGTTATATCACCTTCAGTTATAAATAACGCGTTTGCATACGCATAAGAGTTAGTTTTTATTAGTCTCCATTGGCTGCTAGATAGCTCTGTAATGTAATTACATTGCCACTGTGCCGTAATATCACCTTTCTGTTATGACTGCATTTTAATATATAAGAAGACTCTGTTTCCAAGCGTAATTCGTACTTGAAGATTGTTGCCAAGGCTGGTGTAGAGGGCCCCTGCACACGCTGAGGTTTTGTGCATTATTGTATAGTTCTTGTTTTATTTCTTTAAGCTCATTGTGCCATAGTTCATTCATGTGTTTATACATTGCATCTTTCATGCTATATATGCTTCATTTCTGTTTATAATCTTTCATGCTTTACTTTTTACTTCTGTCTTTCATGTTTTATGTTATCGTTAACTGATCAGTGTTCTTGTTTAAGGTTATAAATATGTAGCCCGGGCATTTGCATAACTTTTTGAATAATGACATGGAATTAATATTGTTCTGCTGCTAATTTACTTTTCTTAGTTTCTGTTTAATTTCAATACTGCTTTGTTTATTTCAGTCTTGCACATTTGTTTCATTAGTTAGATTTAGATATATCAAATTGTTCATGTCATTTTTAGTTACCTCCGAAAGCCACAGCTAGACTGATTGTGAGGGATTGAAGTATGAATGTATAGTTTGATATTAGTTTACTTTCTGCAAGTTAGATATATTAAATTGCGCATGACATCTTCAGTTACCTCCGAAAGCCACAGCTGGACTGATGGTGAGGGATTGAATTATGAATGTGTAGTTTGATATTAGTTTACTTTTTGCAAGTTAGAAATATTAAATTTCTCATGACATCTTCAGTTACCTCCTAAAGCCACAGCTGGAATTATGGTGAGGGATTGAATTATGAATGTGTAGTTTGATATTAGTTTACTTTCTGCAAGTTAGATATCAGGTTACTCAAGTTGTTTATGGTTACCTCCGAAAATCATAGCTGGACTAATGATGAGGGATCAGAAGATAAGTTGATGTAATTTGATTTAGATTTACTTTGTTGCAATTTTTGGATTTATTTCAGCATAATTTCTTTTTTGTTTAGACAGTAGCAAGGATAGTTTGGTTTTCATGCTCAATAGTTCACTGTTTGATTTATTAAACTAGCAGCACATTTTCATTTCCTTTCAAGTTTTGTTATTGTATGTTTCAAATTCCTTTTTAAGTTTCAAGTTGGTAAATCACTATAGAGGATATCATTTCCTTGAACAATCATAACCATACTTGTTTTTTTATTTTAGAATGTCCATCTCACATTAGAAAACCAAAAACGACAAAAAGTTAAGAAATAGGTTATCTTTCACATATAGTGCGCCGCACTTCATCAGCTTACAAATCCCGGATTGATAAATTAATGTAGAAATTTAGGACACACTAAATTGACCAAATAGGAATACCAGTAGAAATATGTTGCATGACTTTCAAGGCTCCGTGGTGATGATGGCCCAATATCCTATGCCATAACTCGCCCTCATCCTAGCTCACCACTTTTTCTGCATTTCCCATCAATGCTGCATAGCCATATACATCCATATTGTAGAGATTCTTAACTTGAATCCCAATATTCTTGGATTTTCTTATTGTTTTGTTTCACAAGAAAGATTTTCCTTCAGTGAAAACAAAATCATAGCCTCTATCCTCCAACATTGCAATTGAGACTAAATTTTTCTTCAAACCTAGTACATGCATTACATATTTTAATTGAAAGGGTTTACCTGACTATCTCTAGAGGGTAATGGTACCAATCCCCGTAGCACTATACTGCCCATCATTACCCATTTCAATATGCATATGTAGATCCTTCTCCTCTAATCTACTGAAAATTTAATTGTCTCCCATCATGTGAAAGGAAGCACCACTATCAAAATACCACACAGATCCTAATGCACTTGACACCATGCATGAGATCAATGAGAAGTCAAGCTCAAATTTCAAGGCCAAATCCTCACCATCTGCAGATCCTCCAACCTTCTTGTTCTTCTTCTTTTGTGGATAGTTATTAGCATAATGCCCATGCTAGTGATTTTGAAAACACTTCACCCTAGACATGTCCCACTTCTTACCATATTTGAACTCATATTTGGAATAGAATTCTCCCCATTCCCTTTCTTCGCCTTGGTAGCCAAAGCGAAATCTTATTTATCTTCATTCTTAAATGAATATATATCTCTAGTTTTCCATTTAAACTCCTCCTGCACCAAATCTAACCACAGTTATTCCAAATCTGGTAGATTTTCCCTTCCATTGACAGAGTCTTGATGACTGTGCCAACTCTTGGGAAGTCCTAGGAGAGATAAAATCACCAAATCATCATCAACTAATGTTATGTCAATGCTCCCCAGCTCATCCTGACATTACACAAACTTTGTTAAATATTTTGGCACGGAGTCGCCTTTCTCCATCTTGATATTCCTGAGTTTATATCTCAGTGCCAATTTCCTATGGTCACTACTGCTCTAAAATAGATCCATCAAAGCCTTCCACATTTCATATGGTGTGGCTTTCCCATGGAGGCTTGAGACAATGTGGTCTCGTACTCCCTCCAGTAGGATCCTCCTCCCCTTTTCCACATTATTTTGCCATGCATCAAGAGTTGTAGCATCTGTCATAATGGGTTTAGGAACATCATTGTCAATGAATACCTTCAGGCCATTGTCTTTGAGTATTACCTCCATCCTGTCCTTCCAAGAAATATAGTTGGATTTTCCCTCGAGTTCATTCTCCAATACCAAGCCATTGAAATCCATTTCGATCTTGAATCAGTTGTAGCACTAAGAAAGTCTTTCTAAAAATTCAAATTCTATTCAGTCTCAAACTCAACTACTTCTTCACTATTGTGATTTCCTGTGATCTGATACCATGTAGAAATTATACAACAATCATGTATACCATGGATTGAATCCAATATAACAATGTACTAAAGTTAAATATTGAATCGCTTCTATGAATCAATTGTGAAATTAAAAACACAAATACGAATCACATGAAGCAACTAAGAATCAATCAAACCACAACACAGATAATTTCCCAGGGAAAGATTGCTTCTAAAAACCCCACTATATTCTACTGTATATTCAACATGGATACATGAAGCAATTACATACAACTCTTTTCACAAGATCCCTCCTGTACTCAGCTAACTGTCTCACACTATCTCAGATAAAAATAACCAATACTTAGCCAATTTACTGTCTCCAGAAGCCTACCTTTCTTGCGTAATTTGTGTTGAATGAAATACCTATTTCATAGTAATTTTGGCCTTCCTAAAATGTGCAAGGATCATGGGAAATGCAATGGCTGTTTGGTTGGATGGGTGCAACCCAATAATCCTACAACTGATGGTCAACTTCCCTTTCACCTAGATCTTAACTAGGTCTCCACTGGAACTGATATGCATGCAGCTAATAATAGTAAATCCTCAGTTTCATGTGAGATCATTGATTGTGAATTAATTGATATTTAATTAACTTGATTTGTCACTAGTGTATATAACAGTTACAACTAGCACAACTGAGTTTAACTCACTTATCTGAGTTAAACTAGTTACAACCTCCATTAACTAATGCACCACTACTCTTCGAACTTTGTTACAACTAGAATTACTCTGCATGCCTCACCAACTACCCTCAATTCGAAATTCATGAGTTAACTAAGTTTATCACACTTAGTTAACTATTACAAGTTATTTTGAGCTTATAATACATTTTATTGTCCATCTTAATTAAGGGATAACTAAAATAGACATGCACCAAATTTAGCCCACACCAGTGTCGGTGCTACTAAGACCTATGGTCCCACACTAGTGTAGGTGTTGCTTGGACCTCATGGTCCCACACTAGCATGGGTGATAAAATTTATTATTGAAATTTGACGATTCTAATGTGGGAAGGGCTACTAGATTTCCTACAAAGTTATGAAACGACACAATTTTCCAACATAACTATAATATGTTAGACAAACTCTTAATGCCATCGAAAAAAATTGCAGACTGCAAGGTTGTGTATGGAATTGGACCTAAACAAGCCTTTTCTGACCTTAATACAACTACAAATTATGAATTACATATATGAGCAACCTCTAGAGTCTAGATCCAAAAATTTATTTCGAGTGTATAAGTTGCCGCAAACATTGTCACCTTGATTTTCCATATCCAAAGTAGAAAAAATAGTAAAAATACAAACCCAAAAAAAATAAAATAATGTGACCATTAAACCTTCAAATCCCCCATTTCAGCATGTAGGAGTCTCATACTAGAAAGCAGCAAAAAGTGAGACTTCTAGATCTTCTAAAAAGAAGACAACATCCTAATGAGAAAGGCCAGCTAATCTTAACCCCTCCAAGCAGTTCCAGATTCCAAGAAAGAGATGTCAGAGTATCCCATTGAACTTCTATTTGCAACAAAACAAACTTAATGCAACTTATCTTAACCCCTCTCCAAGCAATTTAGATTCCTAGAAAGAGGTGGCAAAGTGTCCCATTGAGCTTCCCTTTGCAGCAAAAGAAAATATGAGGGTAAATTTTGCATGGGAAGAAAGAATCCACGAGAAATGGCAGAAATTTGAAATTTCATAGCCAACTAAGATCTAGAAAATCCCTTTGCTACATTTCAAAAAGGAATGAACAATATAGAAAAAATACAGAAGGAAGAAGACAACTCAAGTCAAGGACAAAAGAAAGTAGAGTTGAAATCCATTTCCCCAAGTCACTTAAAAAAAAAACAGGAACTGAATGTTGTCTTATTATAAAGTACAAACATCCCAGGCCACTTCAAATGAAAAATTACAAGGAACTGAATGTTGTCTCATTACAAACATTAACTGTCAACTATAGATCATCAAAAAACAAAAGTAGAAAGACTAACTAGCTTTAAGTACAAAGTATGTGCAGACCTTGAAAATAGTTGGTGTTTCATCTTTTGTCAATCCCCATAACTGATTTGTGAATTGTTTATTGGTTTTGAAATATATAAAATGTTTTTTCATTAACAAAAATATGTTCCAAACTAGAGCAAGAGTTTAGAGATATGATATGCTGATAATACCTGACAATAATCTTTATTTGATATTTCTTCATCACCACATACATATGAAAAATATTATGCAAGTTTTTGGTTTAACTCCTTGCTACTACCTGGTTACATTTGGTTTAATGGGTTTCTCCACAATTTTTTTCCTGCCATTTCCAAAATAATGCACATTGATGCATATCATCTCTATAGAAAACTATACCATGATTAAAACATATAAAAGCATCTGTCACAAATGTGAAAATGTGATTATTTTTTTTAGAAAAAAAAATTGCTACATCGTCATTTCAACAGTTCCATATAGAAAAATTGGATAGGCTCAGAGGACTACCTTTATTGAACCGAGAAGATCAAGTATATCTACCAAAACTTTTAATAAATTTCAGTCGATAAAGGGATGAAAACCAGAAATTCATTGATAGTTTTGGTCAACTATATCCTCAGATCTTATGGATATCCACTCTTACACAATGAGGGACCTCTTATTCTTCATAAGGGCTTAAGCACAGTTATGAAAAAAAAAAAAAATTATACACTTTTTGTTTGAAATCATTGAAAATTATGAGTTTTTAACAATGACTCATGGAATCCTCAAACACTTCTCCTCTCCTAATTTCTAGGGGATTTCATAATAGAAGAAAAAAAAAATTGAAGCAAATTATGTTTACCTTGAGAAAGGGATGCTGATATGGTAATTAAAATGTGTTCAAAATATTTGTTTACTCGTGCTTGTAGAGAAAACGAGAAAGGAAATCAATTTCCTTGACAAATGTTTGAACAAAATGCAGTGGTGCAGCATCAAGCACTGTGTGGAGGTTCTTAAAGGCCTGTAGAGGCTCCATGTGACCTACCTCCATTAGAGAGTAGATTTCTTGGATCCCCTGGTCTGTAACAGCAGCAAGGGAAAATTGCAGGCAACAAAACAGAGCATCTTCCTCTCTCGATACTTCAAACCAAGGTGAGGGGGCGCTCTCTTCAAATTATCGAAAACTGCCATCACTGGAAATATTTGAATTTCCCTCTTCAACTTATCGAACACTACCATCACTAGAATTTGTTTCATTTCACACCGCCATTAATACAAATATTTTCATTTCCCCCTTCATCTTATCGAACACCACCATCACTGGAAATCTTTGCATTGCACTCTTCAGCTTATTGAACACTGCCATCACTGCAAATATTTCCATTTTTGGTTGAGGTGCATTGAGCTTTCCATGATCCAGACATAAGAAAAAAATGAGCAGAGAAAGAGTATCGAAATCCCTGCCAGCAACTTGGGAAGTGTTGAAGCCTCGAAAATCGTTGCTTCAGATATTAGGAGAAAACCACTCGGTCGGGACCTTAGGACAACTCCTTTTCCATTTGGTGTGGTGGCTCTGACTCGATTTATAGGACAATTTTCCTAATAACTAAATGGATTGGTGATGGAATGATTGTATGATTGGTTGATGGAACTAAAATGACTGAAATAATCTATATAATTTACACTATAACTTATAAATAATTTGAAAACTAACCCGGGTGTCAAATATGAATACAACTTTAAGAATGTTTCAATCAAACCAATAGCCATGAAAATGTATTATAATTTAACTAAAATATGTAGCATCAAATAATGATAACTCTATTTAAGAAATTAAACAGAGTTATCATAACACATTGTATTCATCATTTTATATATCATTTGTATATACTGTGAAAGATGAAATATTTCTATACACTCATAAATGATATGTATAAAGAAATATTTGTAAAAAAAGTACATATAAATGATAGCGAATTCAAAGAGAATATCTCATAACATAAGAAAAATAATAGTAAATCGATAGAAATACCAGATTCATCTTGATAATTTTCCTGATGCAATTCAATATCGAGATCTAGTGCTTCAATGTAAAACAAACTCCAAGGTACATAAATGCAATTCTTAGAGATAATTTGGCATAAACCACCAGATGTGATCCTTTATAAAAATATAATAGTCAATGGAGTACAAAAATGTAACATCCAAGTCCAAAAATATTACAAATTCAGGACCCCTTTCTAAATGCATGAAATGGGTTTAAACAGGAACTTAATAAAACAAAATAACTAAAACTATTGCTACAATCTATCATCGGAAATCTAGAAATAGACTTGCGCTATTAAAATGAAACAAATTCATTGATTTTCTCCTGCATTCAATGTGCCAAGGTGGCAAATTTTGAGCATATCTTTGACCTCCGCTAGATGACTTAGCCTCGAATGTAATTGATCAGTGTACATGGCATCATAAAACTCTGGAATGATGCAACTAATGGCATTGGAAAGGCATTTAATTGCCATTTTCTAACTGTGTGGCTTGATTAGATATGTCCACATGATATCCCATGAAATTCCTTGAATTTTGGCGATTCGCTGATTCTTACTGATTAATTCTTGCTTCCACTTAGAATCAGTCTCTTTAACCTTTGGTAATTTACCTGGGATACAATCTGAAATTAAATTGGTGGCATATAAGCTATCATTAACCAACTGTGTTATACTATTCATCATAGCTTTGGCTCTTGATGTGGCTCTTTCTACTTTTATCAACTGCTTTTCCCATTCAGTAAACATAATTTCTTTATGTCCTTCTTAAATCTTGGGAAGTTTTGCATTCCTTCCCTAATCTGAGTCTTGCGATGAAAGAAATTCATAAATTTTCTCATCTACATCATCAAATTCAAGCCTGAGGTTGACTCCTTCATCTATAACAGATGATGTTATCTCACATAAGGGCTTAGTTTGTCCCATCTTTTGACATAGTTCATTTAACTGTTGAGATAGTATTTTGTTAATTTCAAGAGCTTCAGTTTCAAATTGATCTAATTTAGGATAATCCCTAAATTTATCCAATTTTTCTTGGAATATTTTCTCTTGGTCAACTTTAGTAGTTTATTTATTTTGCAATAGAGTTTGTAACTTTGCCACTTCTTGACTTAACTATTGTTGCTTATTCAAAGCTTGTTGATCAATCTTTTTCTTTTCAATGCCAAGTTTCTCTTCCAGCTGTTTAGATCTGAGCTTTTCATCTTGCAACTGTTGTTCCAACTTCATAATCTTATGTTGATTTTCTATTGCTTGTTCCTCCAGCATAGCTATCTGTACTTCCTTTTGTTTCATAATTTGGGTGACTTCTGAAGCCTTTTCTATAGTAGCTGCAACATAGGCGCCTGCATATTGTGACAATTTGGTTAGATCTTCTGAAGGATTCACCTCAATATTTTTCCAGACAATGTTCATCAGTTCAACTTGTGATGTTGAAAGTGATTCTTGATCTATTCTTCTTCTCTTCCTCTGCTTCCTGACAACAACCCTATTCTTAGGACTATAAAAGATATATAGAGGAGGAATATCTTCTACTTTCAACACAATTTCTTATGTAGGATGCTCAAGGATGATTTCCATAGCTTGATCTTTCAGAATGTCAATTTGAGGATTATTTTGTGATTCTATTTGCTGAACAAATTGTTCTTATTGATTTAGCAAATGGGATGTGATAATAACTTCAGTAGAATCAACAACTTTCTCCGTGGAATTTTCTCCTTCAAGTTGATTATCTGGCATATTACCAATATTTTCTTTCCCAGTCCGTACATTAGTCTCAATGTCAGTGCCTTCTTTTTCTATTTGAACATTAGCCTTGCTAGCTGTCTCTCCTTTCTCAGTATTTACATCAGTCTTGTTGCCAGTGTTTTCATTTTGTTTATCAGGCTTAGTTCCTGTGATTCCTTTCTTAGTCTATACATTGATTCTGCTGGTAGATGCTTCTTTCCCTGCTTTGATAGCTACATCTTATTTTTCCTTTTGTTCTATTTCTATATTTTCAGCTCCTTGGGAATGGATTCTTAATTGGTCAATAGGAGATTTTAGTAGTCTATGACTTCGAAACAACATGAATTTATTCATATCTTCACTCTAAAATTTGGATTTAGCCAAGTTATAGACTTGGGAAAATTTATCAAAAAAAAAAAAAAAAAAAAAACGTCTAACTTATCAGGCTCATGCTCAAACCAAGCAATTGAAACTAAAGTTGTGAAATCAAATGCTACTTTTCTCAGGTCATACTTCCTGCCTGGGACTGTAGAGAGCTTAAGATCCCTTATTTTGATGACCTCCTTCTCAGCACGTGTGAAGTTATTAAGTGTATAATGCCCACAGTGAAATGGAAAAGTAGGCCACATTAATTTCTTCTTATTCTTGAGAGACCTTGACATGCCTTCTACTGTTAACTGGTAGGAGATTTCTTGTGCTAACATTTTGTCTGGAACATACAAAGGTAAAATATGGGGTTCCACTATACTCCAAAATACTCTAACATAGGTAAATTTTTCCTCTCCAAACTAGTCACCAATCTGGGATATATCAATCTTAGCTTTTTCAGAAAGTCGGGGAGGAAATTGGTTAAAAATGGTTTGATAGACAGGGATGAGGAAACCGTGACAAATTCTATAAACATTGTTTTTAAAATGCACCTTCCATAAGAGCTTATGGTAAATATGAATAGGAATGGGATCTTTGGGGGTCCATTTCCAACCAAAACCATAGGGCATCTAAAATTTAGGCACAAAAGTAAAACGAGGTTGTGTTTCCTGTGTCTTTAACCTTTCTATACTCTAGGATTCTATTGGCTATCTTATCTGAAAGGATAACTGTCGAGTCCATGATTTCAAAATTCAAAGCAGAATGGATTAAGGGTACCATTTGTATTGAAAATCTAGTTTAATTATCATTTCCAAATAGCATGCACATCATTGCGACGGCATAACAATATGGAGGTGAAAGGGACTCCACGGAGTACATACCTGATGATTCATTTTTATGCTTCTCTAGAGCTTTCCTCCATTCTCTGATTGGCTCAGACTAAGTTTCATTGCTTGCAGCAAAATCCTTAATAAAAGCTTTGTTGTAGACCTTTTGCGGATTTGGAAGATGGTACATTGCCTTTATGTCCTTTGCTCTGAAAGACCCAAATATTGCTCCAGTAGCTGAAACAAATGTCTTGTTTTGGATGGTGACATTGTCTATTACCCATCGAATTACATCATAATAAGGGAATATGTTTACCCGAGCTACAATTATATGAAGGAATGAATTTGCAAGTGCTTTAAGAGGAGTCTTAGAATCATAATCTAAGTCATCTTCATCAGGGACTGTCACCTTCACTTCAGTGACTTTAGGTTTTTATTTTTCAATGAATATATATACGTCTTCCCAAGACATTTTCCCAAGACCCTGTCATGAAGTATCTGTTACCATCTTAATTTTAGTTGGTTTTCCTTTTGGTACTATGCGAATAGCAGCGGAATTTGCAGTGGCAGCAGCTTTTGATCTCTTAGATCTCTTAGAAATTTTGTCGTCTGGTAAGATTTCACTTGCTCGGCGAATGAGAGGATTAGGAATTTTCTTGTTCTGCAAATGAGAAAAGCTTTTAGACGCAGTAAAAATGAAGTAATGAGAACAACTGTTATGAAAATATCTATTCATTAATTTCCATTTATTAACTTCGAGTTAAAACTTAAATGCCCTCTATAAGAGTCACACTCACGCATTCAAAATAGAATCAATCATCATTATTCATTTGATTTTCTATTTAATAATAAAATTACAATCAGAGATCGACACTTTTGGAATGAGAATAAAAACTTTCTTTTTGAATTTTACGATTGCGATGAATAAATAACATATGTGTAGTATAAAACAAACATAAAGATTAACTATTGATCGCATCAGGAATTTTCAACAAATAACATATTATGATCTCTGCCGATTTTCGATTGCGACGATGGTATATCGCATCAGCTATTTTCAAAGAGAGTAAGTTGTAAATGATATTCACCAATTTTGTGATTGCGATGATGGTAAGGTCCATTGCATTGGAGTTTTGTAGAATGAGCGAATATAATGTTTGTTTCTCTGAAATGTGATTGTGATGAATTGCATCGCATCGAATTTTTTTCAAAAAAAATGTGACAATATTAAAACCTTTGCGATTTTCGATTTGCGATGGGGTCCATCGCATCAGAGTTTATAAAACAAGTCCATGTAAAATTGTTTCTCTGAAATGCGATTTGCGATTCATTGCATCGCATTGGAGTTTTTTCAAAACAAAAGTAACACTTTAAGATATCTTCGATTTGCGATTGCAATTACTGTATCACATAAAACTTTGTTTAATATGAACACTTTATGTATTATGTTGATGTGATAAAAAAATTTATATCTCATCGGATCAGAAAGTTTCAATATTACATTTGTTTATAAGCACTTGTGATTTATAAACAATGAACTCTTTATTTGTTTTATTTAATTGGATTTCCTCTATGTCTTTTATTCCTAAAAATAAAAAGGAGACCTATTTCTAAATGGAATTCATTCTAAAAATTTTGAAATGGGGAGGGTTGTTGTACCATACAACAATTGGCGATTCACTGGAAGAAACAGTTATCTTTGAAGAATAAAATGATTGCTATATTTCTAGTAATTAAAAAGTTTTAAAGATAATGAAAACTATCTTAGAGATATTTGAAATAAAATCTAACTCTAAAAAAGAATAAAAATCACTTACAATTTATTTCTAATTCCTCAAAAATAAAAACATTTTTTGGTTTTCTTAAGCCTTGATTGGTTGATAATAATGAAATAGGGGGCTCCTCCAATTTTAGCTTTTTTGTTTTACTCTATGGTCATAGGCATTGCCTCTACTTCCTACAAACATTCATAGTCTCGACAGGGTTACATTTTAACCATTAACCATTCATTGTCCCATCCAACTAAGATCATAATTATTTAAAAAATAAATTCATAAGACCTTGTATCTTATGTTTTTCTTCTTTTTATTTATTTTTTAAATTAAAAGCCATCATTCTAGTATGGTAGCCAGTTGATAATAATTCCATTCACTAGTTGTAATTAAACTGAACAAGCTGGCTTGTGATGAGACCCCTTCTCTTATAATTATAAGCCATTACCCTATTTTGGTATGCAGTGTTGTTAATGTCAGTTTTATTACTTCTTATGATCATGGTAAGCAGGCTCGTGATGAGACCTCTTATATTTTAATTTGGACATATAATTTCTTAGAATTACATTCTAAAAAATCACAAACTTAATGGATGGGGTGAAATGATTTTATCCTTAAGAATCAATGGATGGCAATTTTCAGAGTTTTTGAATGCCAAAGCTTGGAAAAGTCTTTAGTTTTTATAGCTAACCTTTCCTTACTTAATAAACTTCTAATGATTTACATTTTTCTCAAGGTTTCAAAAGATCATGCAAATGTTTTGAATGAATTTTGAAAGTTTAACATTTTATTTAAAACTATCCATAACTGTAATCATTTCTATAAAAATTCTTATTTACATAAAATAAGTATTTATAGTATTTTCCGAAAATATTTTCAAATAGTAAAAAGTCAATTAAAGACTATTAACAACCTTTATTTACAAAATAAACAAAAATTGCAGAAAGGAATATGTACAGGTAAGAAGGGGTTACCTCCTTAAGAAAAAAAATTCTTTAAAATAAGCCCATTGACAAGAAGAGACTCTCTCTTTCCTGTTAAGTCTTGCAGAATGAATGTATATGAGCCTATCTTTTTAGCAATCTGAAATGGTCCAAGCCACATTTTTTGAAATTTGGTATGCTTACCTTTATCTTCATGTGCTTTATCCCATTTCATAACAAGGTCACCAATCGAAAAAGTTTTGGATCCAGTGGAGCTTTAATCAAAAGAATATTTTACAAGCTGTTGATGTTTTTCATGAATGTCTTTTTATTTCTCTCTATCTTCTTCTAATTTAAGAATTTGATCAAATCTCAACTGAATAGATGATGAAGGATTTTCTTCAATAAATTGAACTAGGGCTAATGATGGAAGGACTAGATTTGATGGTATCACAACTTATTTTCCATAAACTAGATTGAAAGGTGAAGTTCCTATCGAAGCTTTATGAGTAATACGATCAGCCCATAGTGCAAAAATTAAATACTAGTGCCAATTCTTTTGATTCTGATCAATGGTATTTTTAATGATTTTGATGAGATTTTTATTAGTAGATTCAGCTAAACCATTACCTTGTGGATAATAATTTGTTGAATATTTCAATTTAAAACCTCTTTTCATTGCAAATTCCATTATACTATTTCCAGAAAAGTAATATGCATTGTCAAAGACAAGAGAGTTAAGTGCACCAAACCTAGTAATGATGAATTTATTGATGAAATCAATAATTACATCAGAATTGGCTACCTTTAAAAGAATTTCTTCTACCCACTTTGTGAAGTAATCTGTTGCTGTAAGGATGTATCTATGTTGTTTGGAAGAATGAGGTATTATTTCACCAATAATATCAAGCCCCCATTGCTCAAATGGTTGGTCAATGTTTACTGGTTGCAAAGGAAAAGTTGGGTTCCTTTGTCTTCCACTAGTAGTTTGACAAATCTCGCACTTCCTCACATAATCATATGTATCTTTGAAAAGGGTAGGCCAATAATATTCAACATGGATTATTTTGTGAGTCGTGGTATCACCTCCAAAATGTCCACCTGCTGGTCCATCATGTAATTCCTGCAATACCTTTTTGCTTCAGTATTTTCAAGACATATTAATAGAATTGAATCATAATTCTTTCTGAATAACACATCATCAATGATTTCATAATTTTTTTCTTTTAATCTTAGAGCACATTTGTTCTTATAGTTGAGATTAGAAGGAGCATACCCATTCTTCAAGTAAAAGATCAGATTAGCATATTGAGATTCAGAATATGTAACAGTTACCTGATTTTCTTGAATATCATTAGATTGATCTTGATGTTCTGGTATGTTGTGAGCTCCTACTAACAATCTGAAAAAACCTTGTCCTCTAACAATCTTGGATGGCTAAATATCAATATCATACTCTTGCAAAGTTGTTACCCAATAACCTCTTTTTTCTCCTACTTCTTTTTGAATTAAAAACTGTCTCACTACAGAGAATGGGACAATAATTTTTGTGTATGTTTTTAGGAGAAAAGGTCTAAAATGTTTAATTGATTTAAACACAGTGAAAGCTTGTTTTTCTACATCATACTAATTAAGCTCAGCTCCTTGCAGATTTGAGCTAAATAAAGAAATTGGTGCTTCTATTTGTTGATCATTGAGTTGTGTTAAAACAGAAGCATAATATGTTTCAGTAGTTAAGGTATATAGAATAAAATCTTTAGAAAAATCAGGAGTATTCAATGCAGGTGCATTAATGATTGCCTATTTGATTGTTTCAAAGGCTTCATTCTCTTTATACCTCCATTTAAATACTGAATTTTTCTTAATCATATTCTGCATAGGTAAAACAATTTGAGAAAAATCAAGAATGAATCTTTTTACAAAATTGATTTTCCTTAGAAATGATTGCATGGATTTTTTGTTATGAGGTAAAGAAATATCAAAAATTTCTTTTACTTTGTCAGGCTCAATATATATACCATCTTTTGGCACAACAAACCCTAATAGTTTTCCTTCGTTGAGAGTAAAGAAGGATTTCTTTGGATTTAAAGAAATACCAAATCTTATACATATTTCAAATATCTGTTTCAGATCATGCAGATGATTGGCTCTTTTATTTGAAAATAATGTTATGTCATCAAGATAAATAACAACAGATCTATTAATCAGACCCTTAAATGCTATATCCATGGCTCTTTGGAAAGTAGCTCCTACATTTATTAAACCAAAAGGCATTTTCTGATAAGTATAGGTTCACCATTTGGTTTTGAAAGTGGTTTTCAGCCTATCATCTCGATGTACTAATATTTGGTTATAGATTGAAAAGCCATGAAGAAAAGACATGATCTCAGAACCAGCTACCTTTTGAAGTACTTGTTCCATTATTGGCAATGGGAAATTTTCCTTTTGACATGCCTTACTTAAATTTCTAAAATCAATGCAGATTCTAATATCTCCATTTTTCTTCTTGAAAGATACCATGTTGGAAACCAAATTAGAATGCCTTACAAGAAAAATAATTTTGGCCTTTAAAAGTTCATTAAATTTTTCCTTGATTTGACTTTCAAGATTTAGAAGAATTTTTCTTAACTTCTGTTGAACAAGTTTGACATCAGAAAGCATTGGAATTGTATGTTGAATAACTGAAGTATCATAATTTTTCAAGTCTTCATAATTCCAAGAAACAATATCTTTATACCTACTCAGAAGTTTGATGAAAGTAGTTCTTTCCTCTGGAGTTAACTCAAGTCCTATTTTAACATTTTTAGGTTTAGACTCAGAGCCAAGATTTACTAATTAAAACTTCAAAGTAGAACTTTGAAGTTTGGCGTTAGTAACTTTCTTGAATCTATATTTTATATCATATAGGTCTTCAAGTTTAACTACAGATTTAGGAATAGGATTTTCACTAATTTTTGAAGTATTTCAAAGATCACGATCATTTTCATCAATAATTTATTCATCATAGGATTTCTCTGAAGTCAAGAAATTCAATATATCTTCATCATGATATAATACTCTCCAGTTTGTGATATTATCAAGAACAGATGGTCGAAATATTAATTCAACTGAAAATATATCAGGTCTGTAATCTTCAGCAGGGAGGAGTTTCGATGCAACATTAGCTAACAAATCAGCTGATGTATTTTGAATTCTAGGAATAAGAGATATTAAATGCTAAAAATTGAGTGGTAAGGTCTTGCACAAGGGTTTGATAATGTTTGAGATGACCTGAAAGGCAATGGATGGTACTCCTTACTTGTCTTATGACAATTTCAGAATCACCATATACTTTCAAGTATTTTACATTTAACCCTATTTCTTTATAAAGCCCTTCGATCAAGGCTTCATATTCTACAGTATTGTTTGTGCACTCAAATTCTAGTCTACATGATAGCATAGTTTTCTCTCCATCTAGATCAATTAAAATGCATCTTGCTCCTGCACCATCACTAGATTTTGATCCATCAAAATATAATGGCCAAAATAAAGATTTATTTACAGGTTTATCTACATATGTATCAGAAACATTAACAATTCTATAAGGATCAAATTGTGAAAATTTTCCAATTTGCGAAATAAAAGTATTTACAGAAAAGGGTGATTGTGGTGCTATGAAATTCCCAAGGAATGATTCAGCAGAATAGCCTCCAAGGATATTATTATTAAAAGCTACAGGTTCATTTTCTTGTTCAAATTCAGTTACAGTATGCATCATGTGTTTTTCTCGCTCAACTTTGATCTGGTTTTGGTTTCCATTTATAGGGAAGCCAAATATGTGAATAATCAGTTGCGATATAACCATTAAGCTTTGCAGACCAATCCCTTCTTAATAATAATCCATAGAATTCAGGAATATATGCAACTAGAATATAAATTCTCTAGATAGTCCTAGGATCAGAAGCTAATCGAATAGTAACTAAATTGATTTCTCCTACAACTTGAACTTTAGAGCGATCCAATTGCACAATGTGAACTACAGACTTTTGTGGTTCAATATTCAATTTTTTACAGACTGAATTAGGCATTATATTAGAGGATTCTCCTGAATCTGTCAAACAATTATGCAAATTCTTGCTGTAGATTTCATAAGTCAAAAGAAAAGGAGGTGTCTGAGAATTTGATCTTTCTCCAATAAGAACAGTATCAGTGGCATCTACTTTATCTGGTGGCTTACCTGTTCCTTTAGCTGCTTTAGAAACTACACCACTTGGTAGAGGAGCAATAGGTGTTGCATTTAATTCTTTCAATAGAAGCTTCTGTTGATGTTTAAGTTTGCTGAGTTCATGTAAGGAAATGTTCACTCTAGTTTTCTTCATATCTTCAACAATGTTATAATCCATAGGATTTGATACCACCAAAGTCTTAGATGTCGACGTAGGAGGATTAGAAGATGATGGCTGATTTTGAGTGGGTAAGGGAGAAGCTTTCTTTACAAGGGATTTGTCTTTGGTAATCAGAGTTGTACTTTTCTTCTTAGGAGCAGATTGAGCAGGTTCTGCTGCAGATTTACTCCTTGCAATTATAGGCATGGCTTCTTGTTCACTGTCCGAGTTAGGGAGAATGAAATCCCACATTCCATGTAATTCAGCTATTTCCTCTCTTTCTTCCTCTTCATCTGATACTGGAGGAGTATCTTCTTCTTCTTCCGATTCTGCATTGGATATTGAATTGGGAGGTTTAGATTCGACTTGATTTCTCTTGAAATTTCTGAATGGTATTTTGGTAGAAGTCTCTTCCACTTGATTTTTAATCTCAACCATTTCATTAGACATGGTTTTGAGAACTTTCTGTAAGCCTTCCATGTCATATGGATCTCTTGGTGTCTTCTTCTTTGAATCATCCTTAAAGCTGACTTTCTTGGATTTTCTTTCCTCAATAGCATTTTTCTTATCTAGAGAAATAATATGTTTTTCAACTGAAATAGCTTCTTTCATATTCTCAGCTAAAGTAGGTTTCGCAGCTCTATCTACAAAAATTGCTATGTTTTAGGGCAAAGCATTTATATACCATTCACTTCTAACCTGCTCACTAGGCTTTGAATCTATAAAGATTTTATTCAAAGGTTTGTTGAATCGAGAGTTAAAATCTTTAATGGGTTCCTTGGGTTCTGTCCTCATATTGGATAGATCATTGATTAGGGTAGCTATTGATCTGTCATCTCCAAATTTGCTCAAGAAATGTTCTGAAAAAATATCCCAACTTGTAATAGATTCTGAAGGTAATGAAAAATACTAGGATCTTGCTGCCCCTTGAAAAGTATAGGGGAATAATCTGACCACAACATCTTCATGTTCTACTGCATTTAAATTTACAGCAAGCATAAAGTTATTGATATGTTCTTCCGCTTGTATACCAAGGTCAGGACTAAATTTTGGCAGCCCTTTTTTAGGATGATATGGTAAACCATGTAAAGGTGCAGGCATATTAACAGCTCCCAGTATAGTCCATGGTCTCTTGCCATTGTTGTGATAACTGTTGAAGGACTAAAAGAGATTGTTGGTGTTTGGACGGATGTTGTTTGAGCAGATGATATTGGAACAGATGATGTTTGAATAGCCAATGTTGAGACAACTATACTTTTTTGAGTTAGGGTTTGGGAAACAGATGATTGAATTTGCTATGAAGAACTAATATCACTCTCTAATTTCGATGGGGTTTTTCTAGTTTTAACTCTACTAGGTAAAGGAAATTCCTTTGGAGGAATACTAGGTTTTTCACTTTGTGACCTAGTGAGGGGTCTGGAAGAAACAATTTGTGAAGTAACACTACCTTCAGATATTTTAGACTCCTCTAATGACAATGAGAACCCTTGGATTTTATGAACTATATCTTGTATTTTCGGGGACTCAGGTGGTTTGATTATCTGATTAATTTGAAACTTTAGCTGTGGGTGTTTGAATATCTCTATCAATTTCTTCCCTGGTGATTTGAGATGTAGAAGAAATTGAAGAAGGTGATGAGGGTGAATTGCTGTTAGAATGGCTTGTAGATTTGTATTTATTAGCCATTCATATCTTATGCCCTCCTTCTAGCGCCAAAAATGTTGAAGCCTCAAAAATTACTGCTTCAGACATTAGGGGAAAACCACCCGGTCGGGACCTTAGGACAACCCCTTTTCCGTTTGGTGTGGTGGCTCTAACTGGATTTATAGGACCAATTTCCTAATAACTAAATGGGTTGGTGATGGAATGATTGTATGATTGGATGATGGAACTAAACTGACTGAAATAATCTATCTAATTTACTCTATAACTTACAAATAATTTTAAAACTTACCCGGGTGTCAAATATGAATACAACTTTAAGAATGTTTCAATAAAACCAATAACCATGAAAATGTATTATAATTTAACTGAAATATGCAGCATCAAATAATGATAACTCTATTTAAGAGATTAAACAGAGTTATAATAACACATTTTATTCATCATTTTATATATCATTTGTATACACTATGAAAGATGAAATATTTCTATACACTCAAAAATGATATGTATAAAGAAATATTTGTAAAACAAGTACATATAAATGATAGCAAATTCAAAGAGAATATCTCATAACATAAGAAAAATAACAGTAAATTGATAGAAATACCAGATTCATCTTGATAATTTTCCTAATGCAATTCAATATCCAGATCCAGTGCTTCAATGTAAAACAAACTCCAAGGTAAAGAAATGCAATTCTTAGAGATAATTTGGCATAAACTACCAGATGTGATCCTTTATAAAAATATAATAGTCAATGGAGTAAAAAAATGTAACATCCAAGTCCAAAAATATTACAAATTCAGGACCCCTTTCTAAATGCATGAAAGGGGTTTAAATAGGAACTTAATAAAAAAAAATAACTAAAACTATTGCTACAATCTATCATCGGAAATCTAGAAATAGACTTGTGATATTAAAATGAAAAAAATTCATTGATTTTCCCCTGCATTCAATGTGCCAAGGTGGCAAATTTTGAGCATATCTTTGACCTCCGCTGGATGACTCAACCTCGAATGTAACTGACCAGTGTACGTGGCATCAGAAAACTCTGGAATGATGCAACTAATGGCATTGGAAAGACATTTAATTGCCATTTGTTGACTGTGTGGCTTGATTAGATATGTCTGCATGATATTCCATGAAATTCCTTGAAGTTTGGTGATTTTCTGATTCTTATTGATTAATTATTTCTTCCACTTAGAATCAATATCTTTTACGTTTGGTAATTTTCCTGGGATATAATCTGAAATTAAATTGGTGGCATATAAGCTATCATTAACCAACTGTGTTATACTATTCATTATAGTTTTGGCTAATGATGTGGCTCTTTCTCCTTTTATCAACAAATTTTCCCATTCAGTAACAATAATTTCTTTGTGTCTTTCTTCAATCCTAGGAAGGTTTGCATTCCTTCCCTACTCTAAGTCTTGCCATGCAAGAAATTTAGAAATTTTCTCATCTGCATCATCAAATTCAAGCCTGAGGCTGACTCCTTCATCTATAAGAGATGATGTTATTTCACATAAGGGCTCAGTTTGTGCCATCTTTTGACATAGTTCATTTAACTGCTGAGACAGTAGTTTGTTCGTTTCAAGAGCTTCTGTTTTAAATTGATCTAATTTAGGATAATCCCTAAATTTCTCCAACTTTGCTTGGAATATTTTCTCTTGGTCAACTTTAGCAATTTTCTCATTTTGTAGTAGAGTTTGTAACTTTGCCACTTCTTGACTTAACTGGTGTTGCTTATTCAAAGCTTGTTGATAAATCTTTTTCTTTTCAATGCTAAGTTGCTCTTCCAACTGTTCAGATCTAAGCTTTTCATCTTGCAATTGTTGTTCCAAATGCATAATATTTTGCTGATTTTCTGTTGCTTGTTCCTCCAGCATAGCTATCTGTACTTCCTTTTGTTTCATCATTTGGGTGACTTTTGAAGCCTTGTCTATAGTAACTGCACTATAGGCACCTACATATTGTGACAATTTGGTGAGATATTCTGAAGGATTCACCTCGGTATTTTTCCAGACAATTTTCATCAGTTCAACTTGTGATGTTGAAAGTGATTCTTGATCTGTTCTTCTTCTCTTCCTCTACTTCCTGACAACATCCCTATGCTTAGGACTATAAAAGATATCTAGAGGAGGAATATCTTCTACTTTCAACACAATTTCTTCTGTAGGATGCTCAAGGATGATTTCCATATCTTGATCTTTTAGAATGTCAACTTGAGGATTATTTTGTGATTCTATTTGATGAACAAATTGTTCATATTGATTTAGCAAATGGGAAGTAACAATAACTTCAGTAGAATCGACAACTTTCTCCGTGGGATTTTCTCCTTCAAGTTTATTATCTGGCATATTACCAATATTTTCTTTCCCAGTCTATACATTAGTCTGAATGCCGATGCCTTCTTTTTCTATTTGAACATTAGCCTTGCTAGCTGTCTCTCCTTTCTCAGTACCTACATCAGTCTTTCTACCACTATTTTCATTCTATTTATCAGGCCTAGTTCCTGTGATTCCCTTCTCAGTCTGTACATTGATTCTGCTGCTAGATGCTTCTTTCCCTGCTTTGCTAGCTGCATCTTCTTTTTCCTTTTGCTCTGTTTCTATATTTTCAGCTCCTTGAGAATGTATTCTTAATTGTTCAAGAGGAGCTTTTAGTAGTATATGACTTCGAAAAAGCATGAATTTATTCATATCTTCAGTCTGAAACTTGGATTTAGCCAAGTTATAGACTTGGGAAAATTTATCAACAAAAAAAAAAAAAATGTCGAACTGATCGGGCTCATGCTCAAACCGAGAAATTGAAACTGAAGTTGTGAAATCAAATGCTACTTTTCTCAGGTCATACTGCCTGCCTGGGACTATAGAGAGCTTAAGATCCCTTATTTTGATGACCTCCTTCTCAGCATGTGTGAATTTATTAAGTGTATAATGCCCACAGTGAAATGGAAAAGTAGGCCACATTAATTTCTTATTATTCTTGAGAGACCTTGACATGCCTTTCACTGTTAACTGGTAGGATATTTCTTGTGCTAACAGTTTGTATGGGACATACAGAGGTAAAATATGGGATTCCACTATACTCCCAAATACTCTGACATAGGTAATATTTTCTTCTCCAAACCAGTCACCAATCTGGGATATATCAATCTTAGCTTTTTCAGAAAGCCGAGGAGGAAATTGGTTAAAAATGGTTTGATAGACAGGGATGAGGAAACCGTGATAAATTCTATAAAAATGGTTTTTAAAATTCACCTTCCATAAGAGCTTATGGTAAATATGAATAGGAATGGGATCTTTGGGGGTCCATTTCCAACCAAGAATGGGAAATTCAGAGTTAAAACATAGGGCATCTAAAATATAGGCACAGAAATAAAACGGGGTTGTGTTTCCCGTGTCTTTATCCTTTCTATACTCTAGGATTCTATTGGCTTTCTTGTCTGAAAGGATAACTTCTGAGTCCATGATTTCAGAATTCAAAGCAAAATGGATTAAGGGTACCATTTGTATTGAAAATCTAGTTGAATTATCATTTCCAAATAGTATGCACATCATTGCGGCGGCATAACAATATGGAGGTGAAAGGGACTCCATGGAGTACATACCTGATGATTCATTTTTATGATTCTCTAGATTTTTCCTCCATCCTCTAATTGGCTCACACTGAGTTTCATTGCTTGCAGAAAAATCCTTAATAAAAGCTTTGTTGTAGACCTTTTGCAGATCTAGAAGATGGTACATTGCCTTTATGTCCTCTGCTCTGAAAGACCCAAATATTGTTCCAGTAGCTGAAACAAATGTCCTGTTTTGGATGGTGACATTGTCTATTACCCATCAAATTACATCATAATAAGGGAATATGTTTTCCCAAGCTGCAATTCTTTGAAGGAGTGAATTTGCAACCGCTTTAAGAAGAGTCTCAGAATCAAAATATGAGTCATCTTCATCAGGGACTGTCACCTTCAATTTAGTGACTTTAGGTTTTTATTTTTCAATTAAGTTATATATGTCTTCCCAAGACATTTTCCCAAGACCCTGGCATGAAGTATCTGTTACCAGCTTAATTTTAGCTGGTTTTTCTTTTGGTACAATGGGAATAGCATCGAAATTTGCAGTGGTAGCAGCTTTTGCTTTGTTAGATCTCTTAGACATTTTGTCGTCTGGTAATATTTCACTTGCTCGGCGAATGAGAGGATTAGGAATGTTCTTGTTCTGCAAATGATAAAAGCTTTTAGACGTGGTAAAAATGAAGTAATGAGAACAGTTTTTATTAAAAGATCTATTTGTTAATTTCCATTTATTAACTTCGAGTTAAAACTTAAGTGCCCTATATAAGAGTCACACTCACACATTCAAAATAGAATCAATCATCATTATTCGTTTGATTTTCTATTTAGTAATAAACGTACAATCGAAGATCGACACTTTTGGAATGAGAATAAAAACTTTCTTTTTGAATTTTTCGATTGCGATGAATAAATAACATATGCACAATATAAAACAAGAATAAAGATTAAGTATTGATCACATCGAGAATTTTCAACAAATAACATATTATGATCTCCACCTATTTCCAATTGCAATGATGGTATATTGCATCGGCTATTTTCAAAGAGAGTATGTTGTAAATGATATTCGTCATTTTTTCAATTCCAATGATGGCGGGGTCCATTGCATCGGAGTTTTGTAGAATGAGAAAATATAATGTTTGTTTCTTCGAAATGCGATTGCGATGAATCGCATCGCATCAGAGTTTTTTCAAATCAAATGTGACAATCTTAAAACCTTTGCGATTTCCGATTTGCGATGGGGTCCATTGCATCGGAGTTTATAAAACAAGTCCATGTAACATTGTTTCTCTGAAATGCAATTTGCGATTCATTGCATCGCATTGGAGTTTTTTCAAAACAAACGTAACACTTTAAGATATCTCCAATTTGCGATTGCGATCACTGTATCACATCAAACTTTGTTTAATATGAACACTTTATGTATTATGTTGATGTGATAAAAGTTTTTATATCTCATCAGATCGGAAAGTTTCAATATTACATTTGTTTATAAGAACTTGTGATTTATAAACAATGAACTCTTTATTTGTTTTATTCAAAATGATCGGATTTCCTCTAAGTCTTTTATTCCTAAAAAGAAAAAGGGGACCTATTTCTAAATGGAATTCATTCTAAAAATTTTGAAATGGGGAGGGTTTTTGTACCGTACAACAGGAAGGTAGAAAAGTAGCGGGAAATAGTAGGAAATTATATTGTAATAGGTCAACTTTAGATTTTAGAATTGCAGGAAATTAGATCTTAATATGTAGTAATTTTTATGAGGAAATTCTGATAGGAACTTATGTTGTCCCCATTTTTGTAAAGTTTTTTTTTCTTTAATTATATTGTAATAGGTTAATTTTAGATTTTAGAAGTTTAGGAAATTAGATTTTGATAGGTAGTAATTTGTATGAGGAAATTCCTATAGGAATTTATGTTTTCCCATTTTAGTTAAGTTTCTTTTTTTGTTTTGAGCAAAAGGTGAGGTTGGTTGACATATAGATTATATCTAATGATCTTGAAGGTTCATGAGTGATAATGTTGACATAAGGCTATTAATAAAATTTATAAAATACCTCCCTTATATAGGCATGCATGTTTATATAAAGAGGGAAAGGGGACATGAGGTTTACACATAACAAAAATATCTACTAACCCTTAAAGAGGTAGAAAATATACTCAAATTTATGAATATTGTTAGCAATAAAATAAAGTAGTTGTAGTTAGCCCATCATTTTCAAGGAACTTCACGTAGAGCTCAAAAATACCCTATTAGAAGCTAAACATAGTTTAGAAGATCTCCACATGTGTTGTTAAGAGAGACAAAGGATAATATTTGAATAAGGGAAATAAGGGGTGTAATAAGATCGATTTGAGCACCTACTCAAACCACCAAGTATATACCCAAACCATCAAGATGACACACTTCCTTGAGTAAAATTATGAAATTCCATGGAAAAATTGAACCTAGAACATATAGCCAAAGCATCAAGACTTACAATAAAATGCTTAAGTGATCACAATAAAAATAATACAAATTGGAGATATCATATAGACATGGATAATACATATCACGTCGAAACCTAAATATGCTTCATAATCAATTTTAAATGACTAGCATAAATCCAGAGTGACACAATTAAAAATGACTAACATAAATTACTAATTCATATACTTGTTCCACCAATTAGTTGGTCATATTTTTATTATTTGACCATAGTGTTAATTTTTGTTAATCATTTTTAGTTTTTTCACTTATTATCTAGTCATAAATTTTAGTCCTCGGCTAAATTAGTCATTTAAGTTAGTCACTTATTATCGAGTAGTATATTTTATCCCTAGACTAGATTAGTCATTTAAGGTAGTCACTTTCAGTTTAGTCACTTATTATCGAGTCATATATTTTATCCCTAAACTAAATTAGTCATTTTTAGTTTGGTGACTTAAAATTTCTCAAATTTAGTAGTAATTCACTTGAAATAATTGTGGTCACTAACGTTTTTAGTCACCTAGTTATTAATTTCATCATTTTCTACTAGTGAGTGTTCTGAATTCTTCGTTTTTGATATTGACATATCCTGCATCTCTCAACAAATATTCTTACCTACTAAGCCTCCACTACGTTTTTCTTTCAACAAATTTTCCCTCATCGAACATATTGGAATGCATAATTGTCTTCCTTTGAATATAAGTCCCTCCTGTATCATGTAGTCTATCCATGGAGTTATATCTGTACTGACAGGATTTTAACAAGATGAAAAAGCTTCTCTGAAATGTGGATCATTTTTATATATATCTTTTAGCTTATCAAATCCTAAGACATTTTCTTGGAGTTCTTGCAAACTTAAATTGATCGTGCTTAATGCATCTGCTACTTTATTTGACTGCCCACTTTTATGCTTAATTAAAAATGTAAAATTTGGTAAGAATTCAATCCATTTAAGATGTCTTCGAATCAATTTTATTTGATTGTTGATATACTGTAAAGAATGATTATCTGTGTATAGGATGAACTCTTTTGGAAAAAGATAATGTCTCTATTTCCTTAAATTTTTTATGATGGCATAGAATTATTTATCATAAGAATATTATTTTTTCTTGGCTTCATTAAGTTTTTCACTGTATTAGGAAACTCGTTTTCCTTCTTGACTTGGAACAAATCCTATTGTAGTTCCACTGGAATCAGTCTCAACCTGAAATAACTTATTGAAAGCTAGTAATGCTAGAATAGGTTGTTCTTTAATATTTTTCTTTAATAATTTGAAGCCTTTATTATTTGTTTCTATCAAATGGAATGGCTGATTTTTCTCTTTAATAGTTTCTACAATTGGAGCACATATACCACTAAATTTTTTGAAATTTTTCCTGTAGAAATTTTCCAATCCATGAAAAATTCTTACCTTTCAAATGCTTCTTAAGGTTGGCCAATTGATTATGGCCTTCACTTTCTCTCGATCCATATTTAAGCTTTCCCTTGAAATAAAAAAAATCCAAGTACAATAATTTTGTCTTCATGAAACTACGCTTCTTTAAATTGATTAACAATTTTTCTTCTTGTAACTTCAAAACCATCTTAAGATGTCTTAAGTGCTCTTCTTTTGATTGAATGTAAATTAAGATATCATCAAGATAAACTATAAAACAAATTCCAATGAATTCTTTTAATACCTCGTCCATTTACCTCATAAAAGTAATGGGATCATTGGTAAGTCCAAAGGGCATTTCCAGCCATTCATATAAACCATTATTAGTTTTGAATATTGTTTTCCATTCATCACCTTCTCTAATTCTGATATGATGATATCTGCTTTTTAAATCTGTTTTAGAAAAATATGCAACATGACTTAAACAATCTATAAGATCATCAATACGAAGTAATGGAAACCTTTACCTGATTGTGATTTTTTTGATTGCTCAAAAACTTGTGCACATTTTCCATCCACCATCCTTCTTTGGAGTTAATACCGCTGGAACAACACACAGACTTAAGATTTCTCAGATGAGACCTTTATCCAACCATTCCTGCACTTTATTTTTAATCTCTTCATTCTCTTTTGGAGTCATTATGTGAGTAACTTTGTTTGGAAGGCTATCACTTGGAATGAGATTAATAAGATGTCTAATACTTTTAATGGTAGGAAACTCATCAGTAAAGTTATCCACTACAATATGAATGAATTAATTCAACATATTTTTAATTTATTTTTGAATATCATTCAAATTTGTTCTTGTGAGGACTACTTTTTCCTTACCAATCAAAGAAAAATTTATCTCCTCGTGTTTGATTTCTTGAACAAACTCTTTTCCACTAAGTAACATTCCCATGGATTGGTCTTCTTCTAGTGATTTTTCATCTTTAAAGGAAAAAGTACATGCTCCATCCTTTTTAAAAGTATAGGTGTTTCTCTTTCCATCATGTATTTATTTGCACTCGTATTTCCATGGCCTTCGAAGAAAAATATGACATACATCCATAGGCATAACATCACAAATAAATTTATCCTTATATCATCATATTTGAAACTCCACTTCACATTGTTCATCAACTAATATATGATTCATTTTTTCAACCATGAAACTTTGTAGGGAGTAGGATGCTTAGTTTTCCTTAAATTCAAATTTTCTACAATTTCTTTAGATACTAGATTATCAGTACTCCCACTATCCATAATGACTTTACAACATTTTCCTCCTGATTTACAAATAATTTTGAACAATGTTTTCCTTTGTGTAGGTTATTTTTCTTCTTTATGATACTTTAATAAATTTCTTTTAATCATCAAATATTCACAAGTTTCAGTTGCATTTTCATGTGTAGAGGACTGTACACTTTCTGTACCAGTTTGTGCTATATTTTTGCTACCGTGAATAGAAAATATTTGTGGACATTCATTATATTGGTGGTCAATTTTATTACATGTGTAACATCTTAACACAAAAGATCGACCTCTACCTCTTTGATATGGTCTTCATCCTCTGAAATATCCTCTTCATGATGATTCTTCCTGATGTGAAATGTTTCCTTCTTTTCTTTGAATGGGAAATATTCCACTTGGATATCATCTCATTGATTTTCGTTTACTTGATGATCCTCTGCTTCTTATTTTTCTTCATCTGTTTCCTCTTTGACTATGCTTCCTTGCCAATTTTTATTTGATCTTAAGGGATATCTGAGAGGCTTCCTCAACAATTTTTAGAGACAAAAATCCAATTCATATTGTATTTTAAATATTAGGCCATTAATATTCTCATCATCTACTTCCATATCACCAGATCTTATACTTAATATATAAAATTATTCTATGGATTCTTTTATAGACATGAATTTCTACTTGAGATTTTGCATCTGGTGAAAAATATTTAACTGATGATCTCGAGGAAGAATATTACCTTTGAGCTTGGCTACCATCTGATCCCAACTAGTGATATTGCCTTTTATTTTATTTCTCTATTCAACTTGCACCATCCCACCATAGTGCAACATGTCCTTTCAATGTGGTCACTGCGAACTTAACTTTTTTATCTTCAGCTACATTTTCATAGTCGAAATATTTATCAATGGTATTGATCCAATCGATACGTTCTTCAGGATTTAAATTTCCTCTATACATAGGCACCTCCAATCTTGGCTCTATACTTATTCCCATGATCATATTGACCATTTTCTCTTCTATAGTTTCTTCTATAGCTTCAACTTCTTCTTCTGAGATTTCTTGTACTTCACTGATATCACCAATGTCAACATCTCTTCAATGTGTTGTCTCGAATGCATATAATATTTTTCGAATATATCTCACTTCATCGATTAAGACTTGGTTGGCAACAGGTCTTCCTCAACGAATTCCAACTCCTCTAGCTCCTCTAACTCTATGGGCCATCTTGATTGAAATAAACTATAATAATCCTTACAAATTATTTTCTTATGCCCTTCTTTAATAAAAAACCAAATACAACATTTTAGTATTGCATTACCAAGTATATTCGAATAAAATGTCATCACCCCGTGAAAAGGAATCTAACTAAGGTCTAGTAAAGCAGGTCCTACTAAAGCCCAATTGTCCTTTTCACACCGAACACGGTAATCTTGTGATTGTTTTATTAAATTACACAAAATTATGCTATAAAAATATCACTCAAATGTACCTCCAAATAGTAGTTGTTAATAAAACTATCGGTGACCAATTCCATGATCAAGAAATCCAATAATAAGTGCCTTGTGATACTTACGCCCAATGAAAATACATGGCATGAACCATAGTTAACATGTTACACAGAAATACACATATTGATATGGTATATACCAAGATCCATGTTCTCGTTATTCTCTAAACATGTCTCTCTGCATGTTGAGGTATACAGCTACCAAGGAACATTACAAACATGAAACACACTATAGGAAAACTGTAAACAGATAAAATTGCAAACAAAATACCATATGAAACCTGCAAAGTGCATGGTTTTGAAATGGAAGCATGATGAAGGAGGAAGAAATGTTTTTCGGCATCCTTTTTGGTGGACAGAACGATGGATATCGATGAAATTTTGTAGAACCAGTGCGAATTCTTTTCATGATTTCATTCGGTGATACCCATAGCAAAATAACTTCAAAACTTTGCCGGTGCAAACATAAATACTTTGAAATTTCCCACACAAATACATATTTTTGTGTCCAAAATACAACGTGGGGGCCTCACTATGCCAATCATCCAAGAATAAATCATTGCATATGGAATATATAATCAAAGATAAATCTCAGAAACAATATTCCACATTTCTCACTCAGTGATTTCCACACAACACACCAACTTCGATGCATAGAGCAATATTTCACATACAAACATCTCATGGAATTCCTAGGCAGCACATTCTCTTTGTAATACAACGATTTCTCCAACGAGCTACAAATACTCTCACTCTCAATGCTAAAACTTCAACAACAACACCTGTGGCTTACTCTAGAAATGAAATACCTCATAGCATGAAAAAATTTCATTATCACACCAAAATCACTCGACACAACAATTGGATGCTCAATTCTCATAACTATCTCTAATACCAAAAATTGGTACAGAGAATAAAACAAGAAAACAACATATAATTTACTAAGTCAAATCACACACCAAACTTGGCTTCAGAAATGAATTTCATGGCTATTTTTTTTTAGGAAGAAAAATCTCAAATTCCTCCAAGAGAAACTTCTTCCTAGATATTTGGAGGAAATTGAGAGTAATCCTATCAATTTTAAGAATCTATCCTAACTACCTAATCTGTAACAAATTCTAGAATTATTCATAAAATATAGAACTTTCTATTTTCTCCTAATTAAATAAATACATAAATTTAAAACATGAGATGGTCCTGCATCACCTTGGAAAAGTTAAATAGTAATGAAGGCTTAAAGAAACCATCATTGCTAGCGTCAGAATTGGAAAATGAGGTTAAAAAATTATTCTTCATTTTCATGTTCCCATTATGATGAAGATTTTGGTTCTTTTGAAAATAAAACTACAAGTATTGGTTTGAATCTCATGAAGAAGATGGGATATTAAGGAAAGGGCCTAGGATTTAATGGAGAAATAATTGTGAATGCCATCCAAGTGGTGGAATTACCATGATATGTCTAATTATGCTATGTTAGAAAGGAAGAGTCAGGAGAGTTTTCAACCCACAAGTCCAAGATAGTGAAAATCACATAATAGTCTAAAATTTTGATGTCTAAAATGGGTCAGCTAAGGAATATTTAAAAATAATAGTGGAAATAATAAAATAAGATTATATTATATCATCAAATTTTGGAGGAAAAAAGAAAAAATACATTTTCAACTCGTATTTTCAACTTATCTCCTTACGGTTTTACTCAAATTTCGATCCAACTATAAGAATAAGTCCATTCACCTAGTTAGGTAAGAGATAGGTAGCCATTTTAAGTAGTTGAGTATCACCACCATTGTTAATCACATGTTTCAAAAATGTTTGTAAAAGTTATGAGGGCTATATCATCATTTGTGTAAGTAAAATGGTGATATTTTTTTCATTTAGTTGGATAACATGAGGATATGGTTTATGATATAAACTTGATCGAGAGTGTGTTATAAACTCCTGGAAATTATGGTCTTGTTTGGTCTTGTAAGTTGGACATTTATTAGTAGCTACAAATTCTCATATGGATATAGGTGTCAGTTTCAAAACCTCAGGCTTCGAAACATAAAGGTGAAGGAGAAGAAAGTGTGTCATTTTAGAGGAATCTATTATCCAAATAAATATTGCATATCATGTTTATACTTATGGAAGAAAAAATGTCCTTTAGTGGGGAGGAATGATCCACGTGGATCCATAATGGCCCAAAAATCAAAGACTTTGGATCATAATGAAATCGGGACCAGATTCAAAGATCTCATTGAAAACTTTAGAATGGCATATATGGCGCCTCAATTCAAATTTGTATGAGGGAGTTATGGGCAGTAAAAATATTTGGTCAAAGACCAAAAAATTCAAAGTCAAACATGGTGCATGGCTCGATAGTCCATACTGCTGAAATCAACATGACATCGATGATGAAATCATTAGGATGATGTGGTAGTCTAAGAGTGTGCCACATGTCACTTGATTTGGCACTTATTGACCACAAAATGGGCCTATAAACAAATGGCACATGGCACCACCATGGAGCGCCACATGGTACCACCAGGGCACGCCACATGGCACCATCGTATGCCTTGTGTGGCGTGATGTGGCATTAGCATGGGAAGATGACTAAGCGGGAAAATTTTCCAGTCGGTAGGCAGTGCATGGACCAATCATAAGGTGACTCATGGAACACAACGATTATCCACTATGGTCTTTACAATCTAAAATCTTATTTTTTACAACAACTAGATTCAAACTGTGACTCCAGCAAGGACAAACCCATCATATTATATTTCACCATGGTTTTAAGTCTTAATTTATCCATGCGAAAATTCATATGTATACTTGACTATGTATACAATGGGTTAGCAGATCTCTCCAGGCTTGGCGACTCCACTAGAGTTGAATTTTGGTTTTGAAACAATTCGGCAGAGTCCATACAATGATTGGATAACCCAAAATTGTTGACAGAAGAATCATCGATTACGGTTGGAATGGAAGGAAAAAATCGAAGGATCGAAAGTCTAAAATTAGTTGATGGTATTGTTTATATGGAAATCGGTCAACCAACCGGTTGTGAACGAAAACTCAATTACAAGTTATGTATATTCATCAGCATTTTGCAGATTAATTTGGAAAAAAATAAAACTATGACGGATTAACTAAGAGGTATTTAAAAATATATGTTGGCGGTTATTTTGTTTAATGGTATGGAAAACTATTGTTGTTATTCAATAAACCATATGCTAACAAATTTTGGTGGAAAACCATTTGTGCGATGATTTTACATGGCGGTAACATTTTGATTGTTGGCGCGTTTATTGTTTCTATAGAAATGGAGGACCAACAATTTGAACCCTCGACTAGCCTCCAACCATTCGCCCCTATTAACAAACTTCCAATGATTGGAACACCTGGGGCTGCTTTGATATTAACACCTAAGACTTATATTAAAACCTTGGTTTATTTGTCATGAAGGAGAGGATGAACAAGGTCGATGCATCAACCATGCATAGGTCATGGAAGTAGGAGGGTCTAAAACCCTGAAGCAGGACCCTAATGTGACACATTTTTCAAGAAAGATTTTAGGGAATATTTTTGTAAGAATATTCTTAGAATATTCCTTTTTTGATGTTGTGAGGAATCTAAAAGATTCCTCTAGGGGCCATATTTGCAGCTAGAAGAATGTGTTGGACTTTATTCTAATTTTAATCATAATTTCATAAGGATCAAAATGGTGGAGTAAGCTTTATCATCTGGGTATTGGAATTCAAGGGACATGGAAGAAGCTTGCCTTCATCATCAATGTTGGGCACAAAGTTTGAGACAACAATGCACTTGTCAGAATTAGGTCACGTTTATAGTCAAGACTCTCAAAAGGACAAGAAAGATCAACTGGTGGTCTGATTGTTGTGATTTGAGTGGTTGAATTTCCAGTTACTCTTAGGAATGAAGGTATAATGATGTATTTTTCCATGTACTTGCCTTTCTTTTTTATGAGATGAATGAAGCGCCCTCCCCACTATTGAAGCTATGCTTATAGATGCAACCCACACTGGACTAATTTTGTTATAAAACATTATGTTCATTGTAATATGATATCCTTTTATGTTGTTTCTTCTTTATGTGTTTTCATATAGGGTTTTTGTATGCTATTTCATGCAATTTTGATAACATCAACTAAATAAAATATCTTGGCTGATGTCGGTAAATCATATGTTTTGGATCAAGTTTGGAATCAAAGTAGCATTATTGTTGATGTGAATTTCAAGTGTGAATGGTAACCAAATATTCAACATGCAACATGGAGAAGGGAAATGGAGAAGGACAAAGCTTTATGAAAATAATTCAATAGGATGGTAGACATCATGGATATATTGTTTGCAGATCACAAGGAGATATTAATAAGAAATAAAAATAAGCAGAAAGAGAAATTAGGTGATGCTTCAGCCAACGAAGGAAAACCTCTATCTCCATATTCAAGTGAATATTATTCTTCATCATCCTCTTATAATAATTTAAATGAGGAGATCAACCATAGCATTGAAGAAAAGAATGTTGAACTGAAGATACTTCTACAAGAAGTAGAAGAGGAGAAGAAAATATTTCAGCTTCTGTTTCAAGCAAGGAAGAGGCCTTGGTAAAGTTGAAGAGTAATGAAGGCTTAACGAACCCATCATCACTCGCTTCATAGTAAAAAATGAGTTAAACTTTAATTCTTCAGTTTCATGTTCTCATTTTGATGATGATTTTGGTTCTTTTGAAAATCACACTACAGGTGTTGTTTCAAATCTCATGAAGAAGATGGATATGAAGGAAATGGCCTAGGATTTAATGGCCAAGGCATGTGAAACCCATACAAGCAGTGAAATTTCCACAATATGTAGGATTGGGATATGTTAGAAAGGAAGAGAGAGAAGAGTCTTAAACTGACAAGTAGAATACAATGAAAATAACACCACAACATTCCAACAACCATTATTTTAGGTCATCTCCAAAGGGAGGTGAACACTTAGAAGGAAGGGCTAAGGAAATATCTCATTTCCATACTTACAGTAGAGAAATTTGTTTGATGAAGTCTATGTCGACCAGGAAGGAGTCACGACATAAGGATGACTCTCCACATCAGGGGAGAAATAAGATCAATAATGTATAGAGAAGTAAGAGCCATTACAAAAATCATGGAAACTAGAGAGAAACATGTTGGAAGATCTATGCAGATATATGCCCAAATAAGGATAGGGAGCATGTGAAAGCACCTATGAAGGAACCAACCAATGAAGCAGTTCAACAAGGAAGCCAACTACAAGAAGAAATTCCATTGGCCTAGTTAGGTAAGAGATGAGTATACTTTTTAAGTAGTTGAGTAAGGCCACCATTTTAAATCACATGTTGTGAAAATGTTTGTAAAATTGACGAGGTGTATAAGATCACTTGTGTATGAAACATGGTGATATTCTGGCCTTTAATTAGACAGGATGAGGATATGGTTTTTGATGTAAACTTGACCAAGAGTGTGTTATAAACTCCTGGAAATTATGGTATTGTTTGGACTTGTAACTTGGACGTGTATCCACTAATACACATTTTCATATGGATATAGGTTTCAATTTCAACACTTCGGGATTCAAGATACAAAGGTGAAGGAGAAGAAAGAGTGGCATTTTAAAGGAATATAATATGAAGATAAACATTTTGAATCATGTTTATACTTTTTAAGGATTGAAAGTCCTTAAGTGGGGAGGAATGATCTAAGTACATCACTAATTTACCAAAATTGAAATTCATTTGATTAGAGTGAAACTAGGGTGAGATATAAGAGCTCGTTGCAAGCTCTCCAATGGCGTAGACGACGCCTCAATCAAACTTCATATAAGTTATGGCTATTCATAGTTTTTGTTGAAAGAAGAAAAAATGCTAAGTAAAACAAGGTGGATGACTCAGTAGTTCGTACTACTGATGTAAGAATGATGTTGTTGATGAAGTTAGCAGGGTGATGTGATAGCCCAAGAGTGTGCCATGTGTCACCTCATTTGGAACTTATGGACCACCGAATGGAGCAATAAATAAGTGCCACATGGAACCGCCATGGCGCGTCATGTGGCACCAATATATATAACTTGCGTGGCATGACATGGCATTAGCATGGGAAAATGACTAAGTATGGACGCGTGCCAATCGAAGGGTAGTTCATGGCCCAATAACTCGATGACACATGGCACCCCACGATTGGTCGTTATGGTCTTCACAATCTAAAATTTTATTTT
The DNA here is from genome assembly GCA_034641835.2 of Pinus albicaulis. Classification (NCBI taxonomy): domain Eukaryota; kingdom Viridiplantae; phylum Streptophyta; class Pinopsida; order Pinales; family Pinaceae; genus Pinus; species Pinus albicaulis. The sequence goes on from CM076584.1 coordinate 1,106,632,168, forward strand.
TTACAATGGACATATGTGAACCTTGACATTAGAGGGAAGAAACCCAATGGATTACCATTGCACCATGACTATAAATATTAATATATCCCCGTGGCCACACATATTTATCCTCAATTATGTATATAGTGGTCTGAAGGAGCCTACAAGATCTGGTGGCTCCTATAGAGTTGATTGTTGGTTTGGAAACTATTTGGTTAAGTCCATTTTGTGATTAGATAACCCAAAACATCCAATGAAACCATTGGAAGTTACGGTTGGAACGGAGGACATAAATTGATGGCCTGATAGCCTGAAATTAGTTGATGGTATTTTTTATATGGAAAATAGTTAACTGAATGGTGGTCAACTAAAACTCAACAACAAGTTATGTATATTTTATAGGAATTGATAGATTAATTTGGAAAACAATCAAACCGTAACGGATTGACCGAGAGGTATTTTAAAATATATGTTGGTGGTTGTTTTATTTAACAATCTCGAAAACTATTGTTGGAGGTCAATAAACCATATCCTAATGGTTTTATCAAACATTGTTACCTTATGATCTTCTTTTATGTTGTTTCATCTTTGTTTTTGCATATATTGTTTTTACATTCTCTTTTATGCAATTCTACAAACATCGACTGAAGAAAATATCTTGGATGATGCAGGTAAATTAGAGATTCTAGATCAACTATAAATAAAGAATGAAATTATTGATGTTAGTTTTTCATATTTCTTGGTTTCCAATTATAGTTGAAATTGACAAGGAAACTAAAATATTCTTAAATCGTGGCTATAAATGAGCTGATATGTGCATGTGCATGTAGAGTTTCCAGTTTTTGAAAAAATATGTTGAAATATGTATGTCTTAAATTTTGAGACATATGTTCAGTTATATGGAAGTGTGCTTGGTATAACAGTGAAAGGAAACTTATATATCTGTTTATATATAATTACGCACTAATACCTAAGTGTATGTGGAAACAAATAGCAAGACTCAGTTGTAGTGAAAGGGAACATGTAACGTGGCATGGTGCAACAAGATATGGATTGAGGCCATTGAGAACAAGAAAGAGGGACATCCCTCTAAAGGAAAATAAACTTTAGGAATAAGGAGTTTGAGCTCAATAACTTGGAAGATGAGTTGAATATCTGTAGAGAAAAAATTAGAAATATCACTTGGAAATAGCAAGAGTTGGCCAAGTGGAATGTTAAACTGCAAAGCGGTTGCAACAAATGACATATCAAGTTGAATCCTTGAAAAGGAAAAATATTATTGGAATGAAGAGGCCTCGTGAGGCTAAAAAGGAGAAGAGGATATTTTCCTATTGGTGTTGTGGAGGAGAGAATATGATAAAGTACCATCCTCGTAGGAAGAAGAAGAAAAATATTATCCCCTACGAACCAGAAGGACATGCATTAACAATGTAGGATGTTCAGAAGGATTAAGATTCATTTGCTAAATCTCCTTGATATGTGTGTGTGTGTGTGTGTGTGTGTTGAAAATATCCCTTGTGAACTTTTGGGGAATGTAAGACTTATGGGTTGTTGTGAGCTTTATAAAGAAGTATTGAAATTATTTTTGTATATCAATATGAATATGTACATGTATACACATTCACATTTGTATCATGGTTTGAAGTTCCATGAATGTCTAATTGAAGGGGATAAAATTTAAATTTTGGAGATTATTTTATGTTAATACGTATAAGTGGTGGTTTTAATTTAATTTTTTCATGACTGACATTACCTTTATTTTATATTTTTACATGACCATGTTGTTTTCTGTGTGGCTTCAATTACGGTTGCAATCATGGAGTTTATTCTCTTTTGCAGTGCCGCCTCTTTTTTTCCTCTTGCATTACTTACTAATGTTATGGAAAGCCTTTTATGTACATACTCAGGGCCGAGGTCATTGAGTCAAATCAATTGAAGACAGAAGGGAGACCATAAAGCTTTGTTCAAAGAGAGATAAATAGGGTCACATGAAATGGAAATGAATAATGATTAGCTAAGTGAGTTCGAGGAAATGAGGAACTTCAAGTTAGGTAGGTGGGCTCAAAAAAGGGTAATGTTGAACATATTAGAGAGTTAGTTTGGAACACGACAACAAGCACAGGAAAAAACATAAGTGGCTGGAAGTTAATGGATAGCAACAAGGTGAAAGGAAAAATTAAAAATGAGGAATCTTGGAATATTATTCCTTTAACTAATGTGTGCATTGTTATGTTCATGGAGTTATCCAAACCCTAGTTTTATTTGACATAAGTAAATAATTCTACTATACCTATGACTAAGTGACCAATGACATGATGGCCAAATGGCTGGTTAGTCCATGGGAATGATGGACAGTGGAATGATAGCCATGAAAATGGCACAAGGGAAGTTCTATGACATTAACTCAATATATATATATATATATATATATATATATATATATATATATATATATATATATAGATATATATATATTTGTGAGATTCCCATGATCAAGCCAATATTTATATACATATGTATATTCCATTGTGACGAATAGGTTTTCTCAAGAGTCATTATTATAGAATAATGATGGTTTATATTCATTTTATGCAAATGTGGATGATATGTAGGATTCATGATTGTGTGAGGAGTCAAATTGGAGAAATTAGCCCTAACTAATCTATTATTTTACCATCATGAGATGATTATTCTTATATTATGCCCATGTTTATATTTGGTATAGGGAATGTTGAAGGATACATCAATAGAATGAAATCATTGTGATTTGTGCCATGTCAGGAAAGGCTTGGATAGTTAAAGAAAAAATAGATCATCAATATGTATTGTGGATGCATGCATTGAAGCATGGGAAGGACACTAGAGGTAGTGTTTCTTAGTGTCTGAGAAAATATATGTGTTTGGACCTTCTCTTTGTGTGGCGTTGTTGGTTTGGCTAGCCTGTATTATTTTATTGACATGGTCTCCAGGTTTTCAACATTTTTGTGTCCATGTAGTCATCTGCCATATGTGTATGTGTTCTGTTGTACCATGTGTAACTATTGTGTTTTACTATGTGTATATGTGTGTGTGTGTGTGTGTTGTGTATTGTTTTAGGACAGGAAGGTATGGGATTTTCTGGGCCCATTCGTTCTGTAATGAGTTCGGATAGACAAGCATGGGACTATTTGGGCATTTGTTGACTTAGGATAGGTAGACTGCCAAAATGGGGGTTTCATGAGCCTACAAAGGTGTGGAATACATCTATATTCATATGAAAATAATAATACCTAGTTGGTAGTTCTTGTATTCATGGGGAAAAAATTGGGATTAACTATATTTATTTGTTACGAAGTGCTTTTCTTGGGTATGATGAACCATTTAGTAAATTCGAAATCGAAAATAAGAGAAGGGAGGAGAAGGAACTAGGTGCTTTTTGGGCTTCGAAATCAATCAAATGTCTGTATGAGGTGAAATATAAGAGAAGGCACTAGATGGTTGTTGAGTTTGGCAACAAATCGAGTGTGTTTATAAGGTAAAATATAATAGAAGGAATTTGATGCTTGCCAGGTTTGGCACACTGCTTTGTTGTGTGTGTGAGGTTAAGGAGAAGTGAAGGCCTTGGGTTCTTACTGGGTTTGGAAACCAATCTAGTGTTTGTACGAGGTAAAAGAGACATTGTATGCTTATCGAGTTGGAAACCAATGTAGTGTGTATAAAGAAAGCAACAAAGATAACATTCCAAGATGGATTGAGCACCTCCATAGCATCAAAATAATTCAAAGGGCCATTGGAAGATGGTCGAATTTATCAAATAATGATTATTGACAAACTAGTAAGCCACTATGCATATAAGATGTGTTGTAAAATCTAAAATGATCTATGATATATAAAGCTCTATAATCAACACATATTGGTATAACTACGTATTTTCATATATTATTGTTGAACACAGAGGAAGATGTTCCCCTCAAGTGGGAGGGGGTTGTGATATCCCCTGGGTAAATATTTCTCACAATATAAATAATTGTATTATGTTAATTGGTTGAGGAAGAGACACAAATGCCATTGCTTGAGGACTGAGATTTCCTAAGAAATTTGTTTTTTAAATGAAAGGCATGGGTTGGCTGAAGTGGTCCTAAATGGGATGAATATGCAACAAGTATAACCAACCAGAAAAGGATAGGACCAGGTGTCCATAGCCTCTACAAAAAGAAAGGTAGGAAACAAAAATTAATGGAACAAAATGGGTTGCATTGTCCAAGGAGGGGGTCGCATGGAACCTCAAGAATAGGTAGGCAATTGTCCATTCAAAAAACAAGGAAATGTCAATCGATTAAACCTTTTGTGGGAATCTTACACTACTGACATGTAGATACTCTCATGTTGGGAGGGTGGATTCATGCATAGAAAGGAGATGCACACAAAAACAACAAGAGTACAGAAAATGTGAAAGAGAAGGAACAATGATTCATATTCTCAAGTTTTCATCTTTGGATCTGAACACTAGCTAAAGAATCATCTGACACAAGGATTTATGGGTAAAAAATATCAGAAAGAGATATCAGTGGCTTGCTTTCCGTTCTAAAGAAATCACTGAAAGCTGGTGGCTTGAAGAGGCTAATAGATTGAATGATTCACCCTGTTGTTTGTGAGGGTTGAAATAGCTACCATAAGTTGCTTTGGGATAAAACTCAAGTGCTTGACTAATGAATGAACCACCTAGAGAGTGTTTTCCTTACCATCGGAAACTTAACAACTGATTGACCTTGTTTATTGTGGCTCTCTTCTCATGTAGAGTGACCTAAGGTTATCTATGTTGTGGTGTCTTAGCATGAAGTAAATATAGATGGAATTTTGAATATCATGCATGTAGTTTGTAATATTCGTAATTAGCCATGAGCTAGTTGGAATAATTTTTTTTTTTTAATTTCTTGCTTAATGAATAAGAGGATAACGGAGATCCATAAATCTCCTTAAAATGAATAAAATAAATGCCAATGTGAAAAGGACATATATTGGTAGCTTAATTAAGCACCTTTAGGTGTGAAAGGAGGCTAGAACACCTTTATTGGGTCAACTTTCACCAAATCAACAACGTTGTCATGGAGAAGTGGAATTCAATGAAAGATAACACAGTTTTAGATGGAGACTCTTTGCATGAAGTAGTGCCATTATTGGATGGGGCTTAGGGTTTGAAATATCACAACTCATATAAGGAAGAGGATGGTAGCCATATTTCATTATGTTGATGCTTATATTTCTAAATGTATGGTCTGTTTAGACATATAACTTTCTTTGGTTGTTTAGCTAAGATTGCAAGTGATGTTTAGCACTGGGTGTTCCTGATCGAGAATCCCACCTCTTTCCTTGAGAGGCCTCTTGGAATATTTTTGTACTACATTCCACTATCAGGCATTTGGCCAAGACATTAATCTTAATGTACAACGTATTTCTTGTTGAGGATTTTTGTTTGTGTTGCAGGGCAGAAGTTGTGGAGGTTGATTTGGGAGATTTATGAGCTAAATCTCATTGGAGGGAGGTTCCCTTCTCTTGGGAGGCTAGTAAAGAACACCCTAGAGCTTATTTGACACATTTGGCACCAGGCCATAGCATATTTATCTCCTACATTATAGATATAGTACATGACTATGTTATTTTAGTGAGTTGTTGCAGTGGGCAACCCCAAAAGGCCTAAAATACAAAGCTATAATATGACCAAACCATTTCTGGGTTTTTCTGGGTTGTTTGAGTAGAATCCATGGTTAAAATCCTAGATTATTCTGAGAACTCTAACAACCTTCTGCACATGGTTCTTCTCCTTAGTAGCAGTAGTTTCCAACAGTAGTAGCAGTAGCAACACAACATTTCTAGTGCTTGGTTTCTATAGTTTATTTCATCCATCTTGTGGCTTGAGTGCATTCCTTTTAGAGCATTGTGTACATTCATATTTTTTGTTTTTTATAATGCTATGACTCAGCTATTTCTGCTTATAGTTATAATATCTTGATGCAAATTTCAGTTGCAACATATTTCCAACATTTTCCAGATCTTAGTGTTATATTCTTGTTTTTCTTTATTTTTAATGGTAAATTTGTTCTATATTCCTGTATTTTCCATTTTGGAGTCGTACAGTGGTATTAGAGCATAATATTGGCTGAGCCTGTGAAGATATTTCATCTATTTTATCAGAAGAAGAAGAAGCTTCTCATAGAAAAGTGAAGGTTCACAGAAGAGACAAAGGCAAGTCTCCATTATTTGGAGAAATGGAGGGAAAGATATTTTCAAAAATTCTTCTCCAAAATATGCATGAGTTTAAAAGAGAAATCAAGGGAATGAGGAGGAAAAGACATGAAGATCCCTTAAGAGTATTTACACATGAAGAAATCTCCAGTTCTTCATATTATGGGTGTGAACATTCAACCACACAATCAGATCTACAATGTGGTACCATGCCTACATTCTTGGCAAGAGAAGAAGAGGAAGGTGAAACACCAAAGGAGGAGACTCTTGGTGGCTATATCTAAGAATATGAATCTCAGTATAGAAGATTCAAGGAGCATATAAACTTCCAATGATTTTGTCAACTCAAAGAAGAGAGGAGACCCAGTAACCACAATAGAAGAAGAGGGTGCATGCAACACACTTTGGTTATATTCTTTCTACCTTCTTTTTATGGGTCACCTGAGAGAATAGCTAAGGCTTGGGTAAAGGAGCTAGACACATATTTCCAACTGCATCAAGTTTCAGAAGAGGAAGCCATGAGAGTAGAAGCACTGCATCTTGAAGGTAAGGCTTAAACCTGTTGGTTATTTGAATATTCCTCATTGAATAATGCAAATATATCTACTTATGTTAAGTTCACTAGGAGGTTAGTGAAAATGTTTGATTTTAAACAATCTGAAACTTCCTTGGGAGAGCAAACCAAACCCAAGAAACTAGAACCTTTGCATGAGTTGGAAGGATCCATGAAACTAACTCCATTTCAAAACATCATTGAGGGGGTTAAAGATTTTCAACATGCTTTGCCTAACACAAAATCCCCACTTCAACAAGAACTTTCTTCTCAAGAGGAAGACCTAAGGATTCCTCCTTTAAGAGGAGATCAAGACAAAGGATCTATTAATAATGAGGAGAAAGAAGAGGAAGAGATGGAAATATCCTCCAGCACTGTGATAGCAGGAGGAGATGTAATTCTATTTGGAAATGGAGATGAAGCAATTTCTTCAACTAGAGGAGCTTTTGTATCTTTGCAAGAAGCTACAAAGGATCTTACATATAAAAATCATGAGGAACATGTGTCTATATTGATATATAATGAGACAAAACAATGGAGGAAGTGTGTTCCAACATTGAATCCAGTCTTAGGGACACACATTATGATAGATCATTCCTTTGTGATTAAGACTCTTGACACCAATGAGATGTTGGGTGTACATGGGTTGATTACATATGATGAAGACACCTTAGACTGTGAGATCTTGCATAAGGTAGGAGAAGATGAGAAGGAAGGCCAACACCAAATGATTGAGAGCATATACACCCATAATTTCTAGGAGGTTTATGAACAAGAGCAGGAGGATGATTTGCGCAGTGATGGTAGGGACAAATCTGTCCACTCACATATATATCTTGCTCTAGGCCTTGATGTTTCATTACATGGAGGAATTTCACCAGGGAGACCCCCTGATTGGAAGAGGATTAAAGATTTCTCTCAAAATTTTGCACCACTCGTAGATCCAGGAGAAGTGGGAGCATTGGGAGATCATTGTACAGCGTTGAAAGTCTTGGGTGGACTCAAGGAGAAGGGAGGCATTCTCCCAACATCATCATTACCTACTCTCATTTCAGATTCTATGCTGAGAAAAGGTGAACAAGGGGAGGATATAAGTCTTCCAATATGTCACATTGGCATGGGAGATGTCAAGGAGAAGAAAAAATACATGATAGATGCTTTCTATGATAGATCATCAGCGCTGTCACTTTGGAGGATAGATCCATACTGGAAATCCCAGCTATTAGTGGATTATTCCAAGGATCTTTTCACTTGTATGATACTTTATGACCAACTACAAGAGGAGGGATATTCAGTCAAAGATGAGGTCATCTACTATCATGGTAGGATCTTCTTGTCTAGAGCTTCCAAGCTCAAGGATAAGTTACTACAAGGAGCACATGAAGATTTTCTTTTGAGCTACACTTATTCCATTAATTTATACAAAATTATCATGGAGGAGTTTACTTGGGAAGTCCTTGAAGAGGAGATATATCAGCATTTGAGGAGATGCATGGAACATGTGGAGATGGTAGAGACACATAACTCTATGGAGGAGTTATCACAACCACCTATTTCCTCTTTTGGAATGAGAAGGGATCTATCTATGAACCACTCCATTTGTATGAGCACAACATATGGTAAAGATCTTGTTTTTAAGCTTAATAATTTATATGATGAATATTTGCATTTATTTACCATACATGTGCAGGACATTGTTCCAAGGGGGAGCATTCATCCTTATAAACTTCATGGTTAAATTTTGGCCATAAATTATGTTAAGCACGACCACTCCCTAGGAGGATATAGGGAGATGATACATCATTCTGATTGTGCACCAAAGGCACCAAACAATTCTCACATTTTCAAAACTTGTGAGAAAACTATGGTAGCAAGTAAGTGGTGGGGAAACCACTTATCATATCATGATCTGAGGTATTCAAGAGATATATTGTGTTGGTTCCACATGTGGGACTATGATCCACCTCCATTATTGCATTTTATTGATTATGTATCACTCATTTTGACCCCATATATTGATGTTGTGCTTATTCTTTTTATGGGAATGATTGGAGGGAGGATGAGAGGATTGTATGTGCCCTTTGGGGGAGAAATTCTCCATGTTCATTATGCTACATGTTTCAGGAAGAACATTTGGAAAACCATGATTGTTTTATTGAATCTATTGCTTCCTTATGGGATGAGTCATTTGCATTTCATGAGAACTTGGGAGGATCATTTCATGGAGGGATGGATTGGGAGACACTTAGCTTATGAGGGAAGCTTATCACATGGAGGTGTCACCAATGGAGGAGGAGAAGAGTTGAAACACTCACCTTGTCAGTTGCTTGAGGACAAGAAACATTTGGGAAGGGAGGATTGTAATATTCCTAATTAGCCATGAGCTAGTTGGAATATTAATTTTTGTTTTTATTTCTTATTTAATGAATAAGAGGATAACGAAGATCCATAAATCTCCTTAAAATGAATAAAATCGATGCCAATTTGAAAAGGACATATCTTGGTAGCTTAATTGAGCACCTTTAGGTGTGAAAAGAGGCTAGAACACCTTGACTGGGTCAACTTTGACCAAATCAAGAGTGTTTTCATGGAGTAGAGGAATTCAATGAAAGATGGCGCAGTTTTAGATGGAGACTCTTTGCATGTAACCAGTGCCATTATTGGATGGGGCTTAAGGTTTGGAAGCTCACAACTTATATAAGGAAGAGGATGGTAGCCATATTTCAATATGTTGATGTTTATATCTCTAAATCTATGGTATGTTTAGACATATAGCTTTCTCTGGCTGTTTAGCTAAGATTTCAAGTGTTGTTTAGCACTGGGTGTTCTTGATTGAGAATCCCACCTATTTCCTTGAGAGGCCTCTTGGAAGATTTTTTTACTACATTCCACTATCAGGAATTTTTCCAAGACTTCATTCTTAATGTACAACATAGTTCCTATTAAGGATTTGTGTTTGTGCTGCAGGGTAGAAGTTGTGGAGGTTGATTTGGGAGATTTCTGAGCTAGATCTCATTGGACGGAGGTTCCTTTCTCTTGGGAGGCTAGTAAAAAAGCCCCTACAGCTTATTTGACACATTTGGCATCAGGACATAACATATTTAATCCATACAACGTAGTTCCAGTCCATGGATGCATTATTTTAGTGAGCTGTTGTATTGGGAAACCCAAAAAGGGTCGAAAATCCAAAGTTAAAATCTAGCCAAAACATTTCTTGGTTTTTCTGGGTTTTTTTAGTATAATCTGTGGTTAAAATCCCATATTGTTCTGAGCACTCTAACAGCCTTCCACACATGGTTCTTCTCCTCAGTAGCAATAGTTTCCAACAACAACAGTAGTAGCAACAAAACATTTCCAGCGTTTGGTTTCTTTAGTGTATTTTAGCCATCTTGTGGCTTGAGTGAATTCCTTTTGGAGCACTGTGTACATTCATATTTTTTGTTATTTATGATGATATGAATTTTCTTTTTCTGCTCATAGTTATAAAGTCTCGATGTAAATTTTGAGTTGCAGCATATTTCCAACATTTTCCAAATCTTAGTGCTATATTGTTGTTTTGCTTTATTTGCAATGCTACAATTGTTATGTGTTCATGTATTTTCCATTTTGGAATAGTACATAGTTGGTGGATGAAGGTAGTGTAACATAGTGGTATTTTTTTTTAAGTTTCTATGTTGGTAAAAATCCCATAAAATAACTCCACCTCAAGCTTTAGAATCTAGCTCAACGTGGGTAGCTGCAGGCGAGAACTAGTTGCAACTATCTATGATTGAGTGGAGAATTGAAGTCAAACTCTCATTTGGAATACTTTTGTACTGAATAAGATAAGTGTTTATTATGATATTTATTGAAAATAAAATTCCGTTTACATTTTTGGTCTGAAATGGTGTTATTAATGCATAAGAGATGACTTTGATATTATTATCTACATGATTGACTAAAATTTTATGTCATTGTTTTAAAGGAATTGAAGCAACGTGTATTGATGTTGGTTATGATCTAATATGAATTAATATGGATATCCTTCATTATTTAAATGATGTGATCATGTTGATTGCAAGCCCTTATTAACATTTCTTATGTTGTTGTGTGTTATTACTAAGTCTTTCTTCCTCTTTGGTCCTTATTGACCTATTTCTTTTACATGATAGCTTTCTCCAAGTATTCAGTAATGTACAAATTGGTTGTGGGTTTATATTCCCCTATTAACAAGTGCTCAAGCTATAGTGAACCTTGTGTTTTAAATTTGCGAATGGAAATTCTTCATGAGTTTGAATGACTTTAGTTATGTTCCTACACTTCATGGAATGTTGCATCTTTTCTATGTACACAATGATGTGAATTATTAATGTTGGGTATTATATTCTACATGGTGTCTTGGTGCTGGAAGGATGTGATAAATCCCTATTTGAATGGAAAGTTATAGTCATGGTGCTCAAATGGATTTGTGCTCTATTAGTGTGAAGCTCGCCATCATGAAAATTTTGTTATTACGAGTTTAGGGTAGCATGTCAGAGATCCCTCTCTCCTCAATAATATGTGTATACGCCTATTTCATCTGAAGGTTCTCTAAGCCCTCCAAGAATGTAGACCCATGTTCTTGGGTTTGTATTTTTAGCTTCTCCAAGTTTATGGATTAGAAAACATTTTCCTCCTTGCAGTGGAGGAGATTACTTTAAAAGCTTTATACCTTGGTTTATGCTTCCTAGTATTAGCATAATACTATATTCAAGCCATGAGTATGATCACAATATATACCTCTATGGACTTGCACTCCTTTTTATGCTTATGGTTAGGTGTACAGGTTCTAGTATATTGATTGATCATTAAAGGAGACCACAAACCTCTAAATTTTTAAATGGATAAGTCCTTGTCATGAATGGATATGTTCATTTATCATGAAAGGAGACTGTAAACCTCCAAATTTTTAATGGATAAGTCCTTGTCCTGAATGGACAAGTTCCTGGACCGTGTCTTGTATTTTTATCATCAAGATGCTAAAGAAGGTATTCTTATAGTAAGCTCACTATAAACCAGAACATAGATTACTAGATAATGTGGTTTATAAACCCTTAATGGTTATAGTTAGGCTTTGGAAAAAGTCCATATGTTTGCAAAACCATCATTTCCAAGCCATGGTTAGGTCCCTTTGAAAAATACTCATAGTGTAGAGTGAGTGGAAAGACCTTAACTCATATCCTTAGCCTCTTAATCCTATTTGTGATTGCACCAAGATTTATTGGGCCACATGAAGGTTGGATTGAAGGACAATTCATTATACCACATGAAAGAAATGTATAACCATGTGAAAATCCAACATGTTGAATAACCAATATTGGAGAAAAATCGACAAATGAGAAGAAAATTGGGATGATGTAAGCCCAGAAATTATGCCTCAAAAGCTCACAAGAAGCTGCGTAGGGGGAAGTTCGGGATGATCATGGTCAGGCTAGCATGGAGTAGGCTAAGATGATGTGGAGGTCATGCATTTGTTGGTGGGAGAGTTGGTTCCTAAGTAAATATGGCATATCACAATGCTGGGTAATGGTAAGTGGGACCCGTTTAGATGGGAATTATTGTGGCAGTCAATACGAATGTTGTCGGCATTTAACATTCATCAAATGCTAAATAAATGTGTATATTAATATAAGGCTTGCGTGAATGGGTCGGCTAGAATATATATATATATATATATATATATATATATATATATATATATATATATATATATATATGTATGTATGTATGTATGTATGTATGTATGCACATTTAAATGTAGAACATATGCTATGAACAGGTCAACAACTAATGCACATTTTCCAAGTGGAGTTGGGAGGTTAGCTAAGTATATATATATATATATGTAGATATGCACATTTAAATGTAGAACATATGCTATGAACAGGTCAACAACTAATGCACATTTTCCAAGTGGAGTTGGGAGGTTAGCTAAGTATCCAGGTGGGTGCCACTAGGGTTGATGACATGGTGCCTTTTGATTCTTCATAAATTCAAATAATCATATCTCTTAATCCAGAGGTACGATTAAAGTGAAATTTTATATCACTAGAATCGTCTTGATGAGATAGACACAACAATGATTTTTTTTTAGGCTTTAAGAAATTTGAGAAGAGAAAGATATTTATACCTTATTTTGATATCGCCAACTTGGATATTGGGTCAAACATAGTAACCACCTCCTTTTGGCTAGTATTTTAGAGGAGGTTAGGAGGGTGTGTGTACAACTTGGTGGAGTTTTCCTATAACAATGGTTATCATAGATCACTAAAAATGATTCCCTTTGAGGCTTTGTATGCGATAAAGTGTCATATTCATGTAAGTAAGAGTTGACTTGAGGATAGATTGGTGTTAGGACTAGACCTACTACATGAAATGGAGCAAATCAAAATCAAAATCAAACAAAATCTAAAAGAGACATAGGATAGACAAAAAATATATGTTTATTTGAAAAGAAACCTTAAGGAGTTTCAAGTGGAGGAACATGTTTATTTTAAAATGCGGCCAAAATTTTTTCCTTGAAATTCGGAATCTCTTCTTAATTAGCTCCTTGGTTTTGCGGGCCATTTGAAATATTGGCAAGGGTGGGGTTAATGGCCTACTAGCTAACATTACCAGCTCATGTTAGGATTTAAAATATATTTCATGTCTATGTTTTAAAGAAATATATCTACTCCTACTCATATAATTAATTGGAATATTGTACATGTCAAACCAGAAGGAGAGTTCCAAGTTGAGCCTTTACAAATCCTCGATCCAAGGGAAACTACTCTCCAAAATAGAACCATTTATCAAGTTAAAGTGAAATGTAAATTTAAGCCTTTACAAATCCTTGATCGAAGGGAAAATACTCTCCAGAATAGAACCATTTATCAAGTTAAAGTGAAATGTAAGCACTTTATGCAGAGGCCACTTGGTAAATGGAAGAAGAAATGGGGAATACATTTCCTATGTTATTCCAAAGAAGAATGGAATCTCACACACCAAGGGCACTGTCCCTATTAAGGGGAGGGGGGATGTATCACTCCTGGATAATTATTTATGACTTTTTCATTTAATTGTGGTTTGGAAAGTTAAAAATACTAAGGATATGACATGTTGATGTAAATATTTAATTTTATTAATGGAAAAATAAATTATTTTAGTGTGCTAATACTCTTACTAATGTGTTAAGGGCTATTATGTGGAACCTAACTCCTAATTTCCACGGAAAAAATTGGAATTAGTTATGCCAAAGAAGAGGGCATGAACAAAAGAGGGAAAATTTCTCCTTTATCCATTATTCAATATAATTTGGTAGATAAGGACCACTAAAAAAATCATGGGTGGAGATAAATGTCATGAGGTGGAATCTATAGAAATTTGCTGAATAATGATTAATTATCCACCGAGACTATCCTGATAACATACAATTCGAATTTATATGCAACACATATTCTCTTCCACTCAGATCATCAAACATGCGGAAATAAAATCAAGCGATAACACATCAAATCATCATACACATTAACACAGTATGTATGGGGAAAGCTTATAGTTGAAAACCCTGCAGCTATTGTGTATATTATAATGGATAAATCATGTAACAAACTCAGTACAATACTCCTCACAAGTACTCAGTACTTTCTCATGAAGTTACACACAATCTAGCTCAGTTTTGAACATGTTACTGGTTCAAAACTCACCGCCAATTGCCTTGCCTCTATTGCGCAATACAGGCCTGTCTATATAGATATCCAAGGTTCAAATATCCTTTTCTTGACAGCGCAATCATCATGGGCAATTCCTCCAAGTGTGGTGCAAATCTCATGCACAAATGATGTCGCCACTGATAGCTAACTCCACCCTTTCATCTACCTCTTTCACTGGTCTCCACTGAACTGATCATGCACTATAGTGAACTGATGTGTTCTTGAGTTGAATAATGAGTTACTAATTAATGAATTAAATAATATTTAATTTACTCCACTCATAACTAATTGATTAGCTAGTTAAACTAATCTCAACTAGTTCAACTAAAATAAACAGAACACAACTCCACTAGCTGTCTCATTAACTCCACCAAACTTCTGCCACTGAATTCCTAACTAAAGTCAACCATGCATGATGCCATAAAACCCTTGGGAATAGCGTAATTCCTCTGTCAGATGCATGAGCCACTTCTGTAGCTCGAACTGAAGTGCTCCAAGAGAGTAAATTGTTGTTTAGAGTCCAAATATTATTAAGGGTAAATAATATTTGACTTCCCTATTTTAAGGAGAGGCAGTCTAAAAATAGACTTCAACCTATAGGTCTAAAAAATAGAGTCCCATCTATTTTTTACCAACATGACCAATACTCCAAGAATAACATACTGCAATCCCCGGACCATGCTCCATATGTCTAAAAATAGACATAGTCTAAAAATAGATTTTGCGCCAGAATTTGCCTACGGGCCCACTTAGTGAAGGCAACTTCATTTCACTAAGCTCCATCATCTTGCTGCATTTTCAACACTCCCTCTCAGCAAGATATGGATTATCTGCAACCCCTATCCTGCCTCTGTGGAATTCGAACTTGCTCTGGGTGAGCGCCTTCGTCAGGATGTCGGCATCCTGATCCTCCGTGGGAATATATGAAAGCATCATGATTCTCCGCTGAACACAATCTCTGATATGATGGTACCTGATGTCGATGTGTTTGGACCTATCATGAAATACTAGATTAGCCGAGAGTTTAATGCAACTCTGGTTATCACAGTAGATCACTGTAGGCTCCAAATGCAACCTGAACAAACCTACAAGGATCTTCCTCATCCAAATAGCCTCGCATGTAGCCAAGCTATCTGCCATGTACTCGGCCTCTGCTGAACTGAGTGCCACGGATCTCTGCTTCCTGCTGTACCAGGAAACTGCTGTCGACCCAATGCTGAAAACTCCTCGAGATGTGCTCTTCCGGTCCGTTGGGCTCCCTTCCCAATCTGCATCAGTGAAGCCAGAAAGCTTTGCTCCATCCTCCTGTTTGTACCATAGACCATATCCCGATGTGCCTCTGATATAGCGCAATACATGCTTGCCTGCCTTCCAAAAGAGCTTGGTCGGTGAAGTAGTTGTCTATTCGAGTGTACCAAGCACGAGGTGCTTGCTTCAGCCCATACAGTGCTCTCTTGAGTCGGCACACATGCGACTCACTGCTGAAGATCTCGAAACCTTCAGGCTGCTCTATGTACACCTCCTCCTCAATAACTCCATTGAGGAACGCAGTCTTCACATCCATCTGATGAATGTGCCACCCCATCTGCGCTGAGAGAGCAAGGATCGTTCGTATGGAAGAGTACCTTGCGACAGGTGCAAAAGTCTCCTCATAATCGATCCCCTCGATCTGTGAAAAGCCACGGGTGAAAAATCTCGCCTTGTACTTCTCCACACTCCCGTCAGCCGCCTGCTTCACTTTGTAGATCCATCACAAACCCACCACTGATTTCCCCTCCGGTCTTGGGACAATCTCCCATGCACTGTTCCTGACGATCGAATCATATTCTTCAATCATGGCATCAACCTATGCGGGTTCCTCCACAGCTTCCTCAAAAGAGGATGGCTCCGTCACAACACATTGACTCACAAGAGCCATGTATCCAGTGTACCGATCCGGTGACTGCCTATGTCTGCGCTGTGCTGTAGGTGGTCCTAAAACCTTCTCTGCATCTCGAGCCAGTCTCTCAGCTTCTGTAGTGCGCATGCGCCCTCTGATGGTTGGTGCTGCATGGGTGGTTTCTTCCACCTCCTGAACTTCCTCTTGTGGCTGATCCACATCCGGAAGCTCCTCCTTAGGAACTAAAAACTCCTCATCTGCATGCAAGTGTAGCTCCCTCTCAAGCGAACATTGCATGGCTTTCTCCTCCTGAAATTTTATATCCCGTTGCACAACAGTATTTCGACTGTCTGAAAAATACACCCGGTAGTTGTGAGGTGTATCAGTGTACCCCATAAATATTCCAACCTCAGCAGTTGGATCTAGCTTCCTTCTCACATCCTTCATCACATGCATGTAGATAGGAGAACTAAAAATCCGCAAATGGGAAATATCAGGCCTCTTGCCAGAATAAGCCTCCTCCGGTGTACTCATGCCAAGAACCTTGTGAGGACAATGGTTATGCACATACACTGCTGTATTGCATGCCTCAGCCCACAAGTGAAGGGGTAGGCCCTGATCATGCAACATCGCCCGTGCAGCACCCACGATCGTTCTGTTCTTCCGCTCATCCACCCCGTTCTGCTGTGGGTTATGGGGTGCGATGAGCTCTCTCCGAATCCCTTCTGCGCTGCAGAACTCCTTGAATTCAGCCGAGATGAATTCACCACCATTATCACTCCTTAGAGCAATCACCTTCTTCCCCGATTACTTCTCGACCAGTGCTTTAAACTCACAGAACTTCGCGAATGTATCGCTCTTCTTCTGCATGAAGAAGATCCAGCACTTTCGAGAGAAATCATCAAAAAAGATCACATAATACTTGTGCTTTGCTGTCGAAGCAACTGAGAAAGGACCACACACGTCTATGTGAACTCTCTCAAGGATCGTCGTGGCGCGACTATCCTTCTCGTGAAAGGTGGCTTTCACATACTTCCCTAAAGTACACCCCTTGCACTGATCTGACTGCGCAAGGGTGCCCTTAGGAAGCCTAGTAGAAATCTGCTGCAGAATATTCAAAGCTCCATGGTGAAGGTGGCCCAATCTCCTGTGCCACAGTTCGCCCTCATCATCCCGGCTCACCACTTCTCCCGCTTTGCATGCCATAGCTGCGCAGCCATCTACCTGCAATTGATAAAGGTTCTTGGTTCGAACCCCTATCTTCCGGGTCTCTCCAGTAGTCTTACTGCGCAGGAAGGCTTTTCCTTCGCCGAAGACCACATCATACCCCTTATCCTCCAACATCGCCACAGAAATCAGGTTCTTCTTCAATCCAGGTACATGCATGACATCCTTCAGTACAAAGGGTTTACCAGACTCCCTCTGAAAGGATATGGCACCGATACCAGTCGCACTGTATCTACCATCATCGCCCATCTCGATGTGCACACCCAAATATTTGTCCTCCAGATCTGAGAACAAATCCCGATCTCCCGTCATATGAAATGACACACCGCTGTCCAAGAACCACACCGATCCCATCACACTTGAAACCTAGCATGCAATCAGTGAAAAGTCAAGCTCGAACTGTGAAGCCAAAGCTTCTCCATCTGCAGATCTTCCCGCTTGCTTGTTCTTCTTCTTCTTTGGACAATTGGTAGCATAATGTCCGTGATCATGGCAGTGAAAACATTTCACTTTCGCCATATCCCGCTTCTTGCCCTTAGCTCCAGAATGAGAGGTTTTCTTACCCTTCCCTTTCTTAGCTTTGGACACCAAAGCGCAGTTTTCTTCATCAGCTCCCTTTGATGAAGATCCATCTCGAGTAGTCCTCCTTATCTCCTCCTGCATGAGATCCGCCCAAAGGCGTTCCCATCCCGGCAGCTTCTCCCGACCATTGACACTATCTTGATATGAGTGCCAAGCCTTCGGAAGACCAAGGAGAGCCAGGTCGACCATATCCTCTTCATCGACAGTAACCCCCACACTTCCCAGTTCATCTCTGCATTGAGTGAACTTCGTGAGGTATTTGGCGATACTGTCGCCCTTCTCCATATTGATGTTCCTGAGCTTATCTTTGAGCGCCAGCTTCCTTTGGTCGCTCTTACTCTGGAATAGATCCGTCAGAGCTTTCCACATTAAATATGGAGAAGCCTTTCCATGCAGGCTGGATACAACATGATCCTTGACGCCCTCCAACAGGATCCTTCGAAATTTCGCCATCTTCTTTTGCCATGCTTCGACTTTAGCAGGATCAGTGGGCCTTTGGACATCCGTATCCACGAACTCCTTTAGTCCATTATCTTCTAATATTTCCTCCATGCGATCCTTCCATGCAACATAATTCGAACTGCCTTCAAGAGCATATTCGAGTCGCAAACCGTTGAAAGACATTTTCAACACTGGCACCAAGAAAAAAAAACTGCTGCAAAATTTCGAATTCCACCTCAAAGCTCAATCGCTCTAGATCTGTGAGAACAAATTATTTCTAGCACAGAGATTGACTGCAAGGGGCATTTACCAGACCTTTCACTTTCCGAAGAAAGATGAATCCGGAGGCTACCTGGCCCGCATGCAGACTCTGTCTACCGAAATAAGTTTGTAATCACTGTGATGATCAATCTCTGCTTCAATAGCTCCGATACCATATAGAAATTTGCTGAATAATGATTAATTATCCACCGAGACTATCCTGATCACATACAATTCGAATTTATATGCAACACATAATCTCTTCCACTCAGATCATCACACATGCGGAAATAAAACAAGCGATAGCACATCAATTCATCATACACATTAACACAGTATGTATGGGGAAAGCTTATAGCCGAAAACCCCGCAGCTATTGTGTATATTATAATGGAGAAATCATGTAACAAACTCAGTACAATACTCCTCACAAGTACTCAGTACTTTCTCATAAAGTTACACACAAACTAGCTTGGTCTTGAACAGGTTACTGGTTCAAAACTCACCACTAATTGCCTTGCCTCTATTGCGCAATCATGGCCTGTCTATATAGAGATCCAAGGTTCGAATCTCCTTGGCTTGAAAATGCAATCATCATGGGCAATTCCTCCAAGTGTGGTGCAAATATCATGCACAAATGATGTCGCCACTGATAGCTAACTCCACCCTTTCATCTACCTCTTTCATTGGTCTCCACTGAACTGTTCATGCACTGTAGTGAATTGATGTGCTCTTGAGTTGAATAATGAGTTACTAATTAATGAATTAAATAATATTTAATTCACTCCACTCATAACTAGTTTATTAGCTAGTTAAACTAATCTCAACCAGTTCAACTAAATTAAACCGAACACAACTCCACTAGCTGTCTCATTAACTCCCCCAAACTTCTGCCACTGAAGTCCTAACTGAAGTCAACCATGCATGTGCTCACCAAACCCTTGGGAATAGCATAATTCCTCTGTCAGATGCATGAGCCACTTCCAAGGCTCGAACTGAAGTGCTCCAAGAGAGTAAACTGAAGTTTAGAGTCTAAATATTATTAAGGGTAAATAATATTTGACTTCCCTATTTTAAGGAGAGGTAGTCTAAAAATAGACTTCGACCTATAGGTCCAAAAAATAGAGTCCCATCTATTTTTACCAACATGACCAATACTCCAAGAATAACATACTACAACCCCTGGACCATGCTCCATATGTCTAAAAATAGACATAGTCTAAAAATAGATTTTGCGCCAGAATTTGCCTGCGGGCCCACTTAGTGAAGGCGACTTCATTTCACTAAGCTCCATCATCTTGCTGCATTTTCAACATAGTTTTCCAATGAGCTATCATGGGCCCAAATCCGACATCGGGAAGGTCATAAAAACTTGGATGCAAGCTGACCCATTATCTGTTGAGGTGGCGTTGTGCTAATAGACCACTGGTGCTGCGCAAATGGGGTTTTTTACAGTGCATTTTTGCATTGCGCTGCACAAAAAGAGGGTGGCGCTACACTAATATCTGGCACTGCACAAATACCTGGAAAGTGCCAAGGTCAAAAGCCTTTGCCCTAAATCAAATTTTCACTCTCTAAGCTGCCTCCAGGATTTGTGAAAAGGCCAAGAATTGGTAAGTGATGCCCTTTCCTTGTCTCCAATCAAGTTTTTAAATTTATTTTGGTATCTATGGCTTTGAATGCTAAAACCCTAGGTATGTAAACCCTAGGACTTATATGCAAACAAACCTATGTGCTTAAATGACCTCTTGCAAACAGTTCGATATCATACAAGTGTGTGTGAGTTAAGGTTCCTACAAAATCAGTTGAGAAGGGCCTCCTCAAGAGCTATAAAGCCACTAAAACCATAACCTCCATACCCCTCATTCAACAAAGTTGACCTCGTCATATTTTTCACTTTGTCTCCATCAAACCCCAATTTTTCCCCTTCTATTGATTCATCAACTAAAGAGGATGATAATAATGAACAAGAGGGTGAAAGTGGCAGTACAGAGAAAGAAAATAACGAGGGAAATGAAGAAGGCAATGGGGATAACACAGAAATCCATGAAGAGGAGCAAGAAGGAAATGAATCAAAGGATGAGGGAAAAGAGCACAGCAATAGTGAAGACGAAATGGGGACCATTGCTTCCTAAGGGGGGAGGAATGATCCAGGTGGATATTGGTGGTCACCCGCCTATTCCACTTGGGGCTCCACCATTGTCTCTTTCATTTTTTCAGTTTCGGCACAATTTACTATTTTTAGCAGTTTTTCGGGTCCTGAACTTCCGGAGTCGTTTCGAGGCCCTAAACGACGTTTTTTGGGAAAAAAGAGAGAAACATGGGGCCATGGACTGATGTTACTTGTTCAAAATTTGTAGTCCTCAGATAGATCTTTCTAACGAGGTATGGTACGCGTCAAACGGAGATCGTATGCCAAAGTTACGCCCCTGGGAAGTTGAAACACCAATTTACCCAAACGGGGCCCATAGTTTTGGCGCTTCATCTCCTAGGGTTAGGGTTTTGGCTGTTTAGGATTTCCCATTGTTTCTAAATAATAAATAGGCCCTCAAGCTTCATTGTAACTCAGTTCAGAGGCCTGTAGCCGCCACATCTCTTCTCAGAGATAGCTACCAGCACCCTAGCTAGTTTTATTTTCATTCTGTCTGTAAGCAAATTTCAGTTCTTTGATATTAATGAAATGAAGTGTTATTTCCGTTGCATCTCTGTATTTATGGTTATATGTTTATTCTGTTGTATTCCTGCATAAATCCGGATCAAATTTCTTGCAAGGTGTATACAAGCTCGTATCTCTTTGAGTACGGTGAAATGCCACATGATGATGGAAGAAGGAATTGTGCTGGGACATTTTCTCTCAGCTGAAGGGACCAGGATGGATCCAGCAAAGATGAAGGTAATTCTGCACTTCCCAACACCTAAGACACCCAGACAGGTATGCAGTTTCATTGGTTGTGCCGGGTACTATAGACGTTTTATAGAGAATTTTGCAAAAGTAGCACACCCACTGTTTCAATTACTGAAAAAAGATTCAGAATTTGTGTGGTGAAATGACTGTGATGCAGCATTTAAAAAAATTAAAGAATTAGTTTGTAGTGCTCCGATCCTTATTGGACCAGACTGGGCATTACCTTTTCACATTCACACGGATACCTCTCAGACAGCAATTGGTGCAGTATTGGGACATCAAGAGGATAAGGTACACAATGACTGAGAAAGAGTTCCTCGCTGTCATTTATGCCATTAATAAGTTCCGGCACTACATTACCAGGTATCCTACTTTCGTGCATACTGATCATGTAGCCATCATGTATATAATGAACAAACCTGTTACCCTTGGTCGTATTACAAGATGGTTGTTGCTACTATAGGAATTTGATATTACCATAGTAGATAAACTAGGGAAGGACAATGTGGTTGCAGATTTTTTTATCTAGGATAGAACATGATGGTAAGGATACACCAATTGAAGATAACTTTCCAGATGAGCATCTTTTTGCAGTTTCTGCTAACACTCTGTGGTATGCTAATATTGCTAATTATCTTGCTATAGGTAAAGTGCCTCATCATTTGTCCTATAGGGAGTAAAGGAAGATCATTCATCAGAGTACCCAATATTCATGGATGTCAGGATATCTCTTCCATATAGGGGTTGACCAGCAGATTCAGCGTTGTGTGGTAGAAGATGAAAATTTTGAAATATTAAAAGATGCACATGATGGACCCTGTGGAGGACATTTTGCAGATAAATGAATGGGTCATAAGGTGCTGCAAATGGGATATTACTGGCCCTCCATTTTTCATGACGCTCAGGAGTATGTTCAAAGGTGTGATAGCTGTCAATGGATGGGACAACCTGGGAAAGCAGATGAAATGCCTCTTCAGGCCCAGATAGTCCTTAAACCGTTTGAGAAATGGGCCATTGAATTTGTTGGGCCCTCCAACCCACCTTCTCATTAGAAATCCTACATCCTGGTCTATACTGATTATGTAACTAAATGGGTGGAAGCTAGAGCAGTCACGAGAGAAACAGAGCAAGTAGTGGCAGATTTTATTTTTGAGGAAATATTTGCCCAGTACAAGACTCCAAGGGAAATTGTATCTGACGGTGGATCACAGTTCACATCTCATATGATAGGAAAGTTGATGCAGAAATATGGGGTCAAACATAGAGTAACAACCCCCTATCATCCGCAGGAAAATGGACAAGTAGAAAGCACAAACAAGGTATTGGAAAATATCTTGGCAAAGATAGTAGCAAGCCATTGCCGAGATTGGGCATAGAAACTTCCAGACACTTTATGGGCATACAGAACAACATGGAAGAATACAACAAGGTTTTCTTGTTTGAATTAGTCTATGGGAAATTCCCCTTATTTCCGGTGGAATTTGAGATTAGTACACTCAGAACAACTCTAGAAGTAGGCCTAGGTATATCAGAAGCACAGAAACACTGACTGGAACAACGGAATGAGTTGGATGAGATTCGAGCAGTAGCTGTCCAGAAAAATACTGATGTTCAATAGAAGAGAATCAAATAGCATGATAAATTTATCAAAACTAAGGTGTTTCATGTGGGGGACTAGGCGTTATTGTATGACTCCCGATTTAAGGATTTCAAAGGCAAGCTCTGCACTCGCTGGATGGGTCCATATCAAGTGGACGCAATGTTCGACAATGGAACAGTTAGAATGAGTACAATAGATGTGAACCATACCTCATTCTTAGTAAACGGACACCGTCTCAAAATTATACCACCGTCCAGCCTCTAAAGAAGCCTTTGTTAAAAATCTTTTTGCTGTATCTAATTTAATGGTCATTGGAAAAGAGGATAATCTCACTCTGTTCTAAATAAATAAATAAATAAAATAAAATAATATATATATATATATATATATATATATATATATATATATATATATATATATATATATATATATATATATATATATATATATATATATATATATATATATATATATATATATATATATATATATACTGTTGCTACTTACTTGTTTGTCTTTTGCAGGAATAACAAAGAAATATGGCGAGGAGAAAAGTAACCCTCCGTGTTGTTATTTCACCAGTGCTATCTTAAGATATTGCTATAGTTCACTGGTGTGTGTCACTAAGTGCTATTACTCCGTAACTGCTTTTACTCTGCTGGTGCCGTTACTCCGTAACTGTTGTTACTCTGCTAATTGCTGTTACTTCGCTGATGCCGTTACTCTGCAACTACTGTTACTCTGCTGGTACTGTTACTCCACAAATGCTGTTACTTTTTCAGTGCCGTTACTCCGCCAGTGTTGCTACTCTACAAATGCTATTACTCTGTTGGTGTCGTTACTCTGTAACTGCTGTTACTCTGCCGTTGTCGTTACTCCATAACTGCTATTACTCCACAACTGTTGTTACTCCACTGTTGGCGTTACTTTGTAACTATCATTACTCGTTGTGCTATTACTCCCTGTGCTATTACTCACTGTTGCTGTTACTCCTTGTACTGTCACTAGTTGTTGCTGCTACTCCGTCAGACATTTTGCTGCAACTCCACCATAAGGTAGGTCCGCAGGTACGTCTCTGTCGATTTTATGGATTTAATTAAATATTCCAAAAAGGACATTAAAATGTGCTGTGGACAGCCGTCATTAAGTTGGGGGGGGGGGGACCGTCATAATAAATGACGCCGTACCTCGAAAAATAATTTATGACACATGATATTTACCTAACCAAATCTAATGATTTTGGTACTTCGTAATCATAATTTTTGATGTGTTGGGATGCGCATTCGTACACGCCGAGTCATATCAGTCACCCTCCCAACACGCTGCATTAAATTCCTCAAATATCCCACAATACCACCTTAATCTGTCATCATTTCCAAACATACCAGTACTGTTTATCCATTGTTTCCAAATTGACCATGACGTTATTTCAGTTTCCAATGGTTTGGAGACCTGTCACTCTCCCTTGCTAGCCAAATGAAGTCATCGTGTTGATTTTTCCTCTGCAACAATGGGTGGCCGATCTGTTCGACATGAACCTGAGAATATAAGGGGAATTCAGAACAATCAGGGGGTGTGGCAGGTTTTCGTGAATGTAGGCTGGGATGTTTATTTCGACAAGTTGAGGGGATCGAATGAAGAAATGACAACGGAATTTGCATTTAACTTGGGAGAAGAAGGCTCTCGAGTCTGCAGAATTGAGATCCCGGAACAGAGGAAATCATTTCGGAAGTCAGTGGGCTTCCTCAAGTTGGGCAGCGACGGTTTTCGAGAAGGATTCCCCTCTCAGAATTCCCCAAGGCCTTTCTGCAAGAGGGTGAGAGTATTTCATAGAAGTGTCGGGGGTATGACAAAAACTCGTTACCACGACCATGGGGAGGAGTAGCAGAGTTCGTCATAAAATATATGACATGCGAAGGAAGATACTCCACCATCTTCAAATAACATCTCCGTATATTAGCTCACCTATGATTTTCACAAGTAGAAGATTTTTCAATGAATGTGCCTTATTTTATACCAAGGAGTCTTCATCTAATGGCACAGTCGGCTCAGGGGTCGTGACAGACATTGGTGGTCACCACTCAAGATGGGTTGGTTCAGCTGTTAATAATGAATGCAATTAGACAAATCTCGATTTCATGGGAGTTGTTTCGAGATTCTACGGAGGAAAAAATAGCAGCTATTGTGGCCGCCAGGATAGAAGAATCCGAAGCTACGGAGGAGGATGCATGAGATGATGATTATGTTGACCAGGAGGAGCCGGAATAGATGGAAATGGAAGAACTGGGAGATGAGGTGGGTTCCCAAGAGCAAGCCAAAACTGTAGAGTCAATGGTAGATGTGGGGAGTGAGATAGAAATGCCTACTAGTACCACAGCCGAGGCTGTCCCAGAAGAACTAGCCTCGCTCGTAGAACTAGCCTCGCTCGTGGAACTAGCAGAGCAAGTTGATAATATGGCAACCATGGAAGTAGACCCACGACAGGCCAGCGTGGATGAAGCGATTGATATGGTGACCAAGGATACTCCACAAGGATCTCCTACCACCATGGAGTTGATGGAAGAGGTCATGACCACTCCGACCATATAACCCATGGAAGATGGGGGACAGAGACAGGAAGGGCTGAGAGCTGAGGAAGCCAAGGGACCTGTGGAGGAAATGCCGGGAGAAAAAGGGTGTGGGGACTGTTAGCACCCAATCTGAACCTCAGGGTGAAAAAGGCAAATCAGGGTAACAACTAAACCACGCTCAGCCTTGTAGCTAGCCCTACAAGGACAGGAGAGGGCTCTCTCCGTAGAATAGATATTCAATAAAATGGTAATGAATTAGTTTTAGGCTAGGTATATAAATGGGAAAAAGAGTTTTGATGAATTACTGAAATTTTAGGGATGTATGGGACAAGAGGACAGTATGAACTGAGGAATTAAATCGGGATACAAAATATTTCATAGGGCAAGATAGGCAGGAGGTTTAGCAATCAGGTCTAAATAAGATGAAATGGAAAGACTGTTGAGAAGTTGAAAAGGGCATAATAAATGAATCCTTTTCAAACAGAAGAAATACACAGAGTATGAATGATTCCCCAAGGCAGAGCATATAAAATGGATTCTACCTTTCTAACTTGAAAACATTCAACTGTAGATGTTAATGAATGAATGGTGTAACATAACAATGTACATATGAAACATAAAGGAGAAACATATGCTAAAACTCATACCACATGAATCCCATAAATCAGAGCTGCATCACTTTATTTAATTCCCTGCCAAACTGTACAACGGAGCGCAGAGCTCACTGCCACACTATTCCCCTACTTCTGAGTTTTCAGACCTCAGACTTTTCCCCCTTGCAAATAATTAGAATTTACAATAAATAGACGAATTTTGACGGAATACAAATCGATGGAAGGGGAGAAATCACAACTGAAGATAGAAGGCCAAAAGCCAACAGTCTCTTCATAAAGGAAGAGCTGCATTACATCTGGCCAGTGAGAAGGCAAAAAATTGTAACGTAGATTTCTCTACAACGTAACTGAAGATGTGACTGTTACAATTTGGGTCTCGGCCTCTGGCTGTCGCTTTGCTTTCCATTATTCCCTTTGAATAACTGGATTTTAATAAGATGCCGTTGCAGTAAAATGGAATAAACTGAAATAATGCCTTACGTGAAGGGAAATAGTGAATAAGAAGGAAGGAAGAGGAGGTGGGACCAACATCTTAATCGCAATCGGGATCGGGGAGTGGGAAAATATATACAAAATAAAACTTTCGATGCGGTTGGATTAAACCATGGGAAGTCCTTTAATAAATGTACTAAAATGCATGGAGGGGAAGTGGTTGGGTAATAAAATCGCATGTTTTATTAAATGATTTACAATGCGATATTATAATCGGAAGGGGAAAGGAAGGGGTTTTTAAAGGGATTTGAACATAAAGTTAAAGGGGAAACATGGGAAATAGGTGGGGCTTAGGGAATAGAGGGCTTTTACTTCACTTAAGCACAAAATTCAATCCAGAAGCCAGTTTTGAGAGTGTAGTGTACCGTTGGAAAGCTCTTTCCGGGCTCTTTCTGATGGATCTGCTTTGAAGATGATTTGGCGCTGAGCATACTATGGAAAACTTCTCTGAAGGCAGAGACATCACTTTGTGGAGATAACAGCTTCTGAATTGTGGCTGAAAGACAAAGTATCATGTCTTCACCTCAAAACATGGTTTTGAGGTGAAGCTTGCATAAAACCAAACAAATGATATCTTTGATCTTCCTGGTGCTATGAATTTGTATTTATTGACTTCCTCATGACTTTGCTGATCTTTATTTGACACTTGACTCATTAATTTGACCATGGCAAGACCTTAGAGACTAATGAGACCCATCCTATGACCTACTAATATGATTTTGAGAATGAAAGTGACAAATGACTGAAGATCATAGGAAGGAAAATCAGCAAGTACCTCATGAGGGAAAATTGGTAACAAATTACTACCATCAATGAATCCATGACCTAACGGAATGGCGAAATTGATTATTATGGGACTCCTAATATGCAAATGCAAAAGAGAAATTTTGATCACTAATGGCAGTATGACTAGAGTGACACTAACATTGGCTCCAATGGGGATGGTAACTCCATGGAGGTGCCAAGAACACCGTAGACCAAGTAGCCTTATCTATTGGGCATGGAGTCAAAAATACTGAAAAACTGACACAATGCATACTGACACTGACTCAAGACTAAGACTGAAAAACTGAAATAAACCAAACCATACACATATCATTCAAGTTTTATAGCCTTCACTTCGGGCCCCAAACTTCAATGATTGTGTACTCTGAACTCTGATAAACATAACATGGTATATACAATGATGATGACATATATCCTGATCCTTTGTTTTCAACAATGGTAGTGCTTCAAAAGCCTACCATTTACTGCTCCTCCAGGACAATTTTGGCCATCCATTTCTGAAAGCAAGAAGGCATTCTGTCCTCTGTAAGCTGAGATCCTGTATGGTCCTTTCCACAGATTGTCAAACTTACCATGCTTCCCTTTGTCTTCATTTCTAGCATCCCATTTCAACACTATATCATCCAGCTGAAACTTTTCTGCCTTTGTCTTCCTGTCATAGATCTTTTTAATTTTCTCCTGCAACTGAATAATGTTCTGCGACACTTCCTCTCTTGTTTTGTTTGCTGAAGGTGGATCATTTGATTGATCCTTCGCTGATTGTCATTGTGCTGGCTGCCAACTTCTTGCAATAATTTCATAACTGGGACTGTAAGGGATGTAGGAAAGACAGTGTCAGTACCATAAACCAGCTCAAATGGTGACATACCTATTAATCTTTTACTGCTAACTCTGTCTGCCCACAGCGCGTTGATGAGCTTTCGGTGCCAATTTCTTTTGTTTGCCTCCAGCATTTTTTTAATTATATTCACCAATGATTTGTTAGATGACTTAGCCAGGCCGTTTCCTTGTGGATAATAAGCTGTCGAATGGCCCAGCGTGATGTTTTATTTGTCACAAAATTCGATCATTTTCTTGGATTTGAACGCTGCTGCATTGTCTGTTACGATTTTACAGGGTTAGCCAAAACGAGATAGAATATTCGATTCCAAGAATTGAATGGTTACCGTGTCTGTTGCTTGCCTGGCTGGGACGGCCTCGATCCATTTAGTAAAGTAATCTGTCCCTGTCAAGATCCATCGGTGCTGTGCTAAGGACGCGGGATGAATCTCCCTTTTAAAATCGAGCCCCCACTGCTGAAAGGGTGCGTTCACTGAAACTGGTTTCAAAGGAAGTGGAAGAAATTTCTTCTTCCCTTGGAAGATTTGGCATTCGTGACATTTCATCACTGTCTTATATAAATCAAAAAATAATGTGGGCCAATAATATCTTGCTCTCAATATCTTGTTAGTTGTAGTCTTCCAAAACAAGTGACCGCCGTAGTCGCCTTTATGAAACTCGTGCATTACCTTCCACGCTTCTTGTTCAACCAAACAATTGAGCAGAACGCCTCCTGGATCTTTCCAATACAGAGTGCTATCTAAAATGCAGTATTTTGTAGATTTTAGCTTCAGAGATCTACCTTTGCTTTTGGACATGCCCGTAGGAGGAGACAAATGCTGAAGGATATAGACGATATCTGAATACCACGGGGATTGTAGAAAAATGTCTGCAATTGGAACCAGCAAACCTTCATCTTCCTCTTCTGCCACTGTTGTTATAAGGTTTATATCTAAGGCGTGCAGATTTGATTGGGCCATCAATTTCGCCAAGCCTTGGCCTTTGATCAATTTCGTGGGCTTGATCTCCAGATCATACTCCAACATGGCTGCTATCCACTTACCTCTTCGACCTTCTGGATTAGTTTGCATCAACACCTCCTTCACTGCTGCGTTTGGGACATATGCTATAGTATGTGAATGCAGAATATAGACCCTGAAATCCTTCAATGCTTTGATAAGGGCCAATGCCTGTTTTTCAATGATATTATACCTCAAAGCAGCGTCTCTAATAGTTCTACTAAAAAAGGGAATTGGCTTTTCGATCTCGTCTCTCTTTTGCATTAAAAAAGCCGCTAAAGTATGCTCAGATGCAAACGAAAATATGATAAAGTCTTGAGTGTAGTCAGGACTGATCAAAACTAGGGCATTGGAAAAAGAAAATTTTACCAGATTGAATGATTTGATAGCCTCCTCACTCCATTTAACAGTGCTGTCTTTCTTTAACATATTATTCATTTCCCTCAAATGCTCATCCAGATTGGGTATAAATCGACGTAAGAAGTTCATCTTACCATTGAATGCTTGGATCTCCTTCTTGTTTCGTGGCAGGTCTATGAGCTGGATTGCCTCCACTCTAGCTGGATCGATGCGAATACCATCTTTGGAGATGATATGTCCCAGCAGCTTGCCTTCATCCATGGCGAAGAGGCACTTCTTGGGATTGAGAGAAATTCCGAACTTTCTACATCGCTGAAAAACAACTCTCAAATGGTACAAATGCTCATCATCTGATCCTGAAAACACTATCAAATCATCCAAATAGACAACCAGAAAAACGTCTTTTTCATTTGCAAAGGCGATGCCCATTACACGTTGGAAAGTAGCTCCTGCATTCTTCAGTCCAAAAGGCATTTTGGCATACTGTAAGGTTCCCCAGGGTGTTGTGAAGGCAGTTTTATCTTGGTCCTTCTCATGCACCAAGATTTGGTTGTAGCCTGAGTAGCCATCAAGTAATGACATCCTGGATGCTCCAACTACTCTCTGCAGAATATGGTCCATTTTCGGAAGTGGATAATTATCCTTTAAGGAAGCCTTATTCAAGTTCCGAAAATCTATGCACAACCTTATTTCTGCAGTCTTCTTACGTACCGGGACCAAATTTGAAATCCAGTCAAAAAATCTAATGGGGACTATGATACCAGCTTTGTATAATCTGTTTACCTCTTTTTCAATGGATGGCAGCAGCTTCAGATTGATTCTTCTCAGCTTCTGTCTGAATGGCTTTTGATCTGGCTTGATAGGAATAGTATGCTGGATTATGTTCCTATCATACACTTTCAAATCTGAATAATCCCATGCAAATACATCAGAAAATTCAGAAAGAAACTTCACATACTTATCCTTCGCTTCAGGGGACAATGTATTTGACAATTTCACGAACTTGGGCTGATCAGGTGTTCCAAGATTCACATCTTCAACTCCTTTCTCTGTGGGCACCAAGCTTGGCTTCTTTGCAACATCGTCCTGATCAAACATCTCCTCTAGAGGTATGAGACCTCTAGGAATTACATTATCTTTCAGCTGCAATATGTCCATCTAGTTTGTTTCCATTTCTTGATCATCCACCACATACTCACCTTATATGAGAGTGTCCTTGAATTTTCCATCACCCTGCAAAAATGCATTTATCTCATTATCATCCCAAAATACTTGCCAATACCTCAAATTATCCGGAACAGCAGGCCTATGTTTGACATGGATTTCGAATTTGTTGCTGGAGTTCATCGGAGTTTTCAGGTTACTTGCAGTAGTTGCAAGAGAATCAGCAATAAGATTCTGCATCCTGGGCACTGTTGTCAAAGTGTACTCTGGGAATGTATTCAAAATGTCCAGAACTGCATTTCTGTATGCCCTCAGTCTTGGATGTTTAGCTTGGTACTCTCCTTTCACCTGCTTGATTATTAACTTAGAGTCACCATACATATAAATCCTTTTTGCCTTCAACTTCTTCAAGATTTTGAGGCCTGCAATCAGAGCTTCATACTCTGCTTCATTGTTAGAGCATTCAAAAGCCAACTTGTAAGCACATACTCTAACATTACTAGGGACCTTCTCAGGTTGAAAAATAGGACTCCTAATCCATATTCCAATGCCAGCTCCATCCTTACTAACAGCTCCATCAAAATCCATACTCCACAGACCTTCTTCTTCTTCTTGTAGATGCTGAAAATTTGTTTCTTTCTCTTCTTTGCCTTGGCTGATTTCTGGTTGTTCATTATCCATTTGCTGCTGGCAGGCAGAAGGCTCAGAAGTACTTGCTGCTTTGTCTTTTTCCTGTTTGAGGATTTCTCTGAAATTTTCTGAAATATCAGGTATCTCCTCCACTTGTACCAACTGAAAATACTCATCATTTAAACCACCATCTGAATATAAGACAAAAGACTCTAAATCTGTGTGTACTGCATTGATGGGATGATTTACTGGCTTGTCTTTGCTAGTGATCTTGTATTTCATTTTCTTTTCCCTATATAACTTTCTCAACTGGCCAAACACAGGGATTGTGGCATAGGAGAAATCAAGCTGTATGGTCCCCTTAAGTTTGGCACCCCAAGACCTAGATAGGAGCATTCCAAACCTTGGTGGGACATCAACAACAACTACATCCATCAAGACATTTTTGGCTGGGATTTGATCTAAAGACACTACTAAATCTTTGATGAGACCAATACAGTGGACCCTACTTGAATCAAAATAGTACAAATCATGGTATTTTCTAGTAACATCAAGGCCTAACTTCTCCATGACAGCTTTGGGAATTAAATTATGGGAGGTCCCAGAGTCTAACATGGCATTATGCAAGATAAACTCATGTAACCTAAGACTGAGGTAAAAGGGGGGAACTTCATTTTCTTCAGACTCTTGTGTGGCTGGACCAAAAATAAGTTCAGGGTAGTCATCCTCCACATTAACCATATCAGAAAGAGGGTCAATTTGCAAGACTTTAGACACCTGATTTTTATATACACTATTCTTTACCAACTCGGTCAAGGGCACAGA